>JAHDVF020001482.1:600000-835176 GCA_022606425.2 Lepidostoma basale
GACGAGTGGCAAGTGCTATGAATGTCACACCGAGGGTCCTGGGTTAGATTCACTGCAATGGCAGTGATATGGAGTCTTCATTTCTTCAGACTTATCAGGGGATTCTTTGAGAATTCCGTCATCTTTATGTTCCGGATGGTTATCTTCGACAGCTTCAGCAGAGACTGTTTTATCTCCCAGCATGCAGAACCAACCTGCCTCTGGTGATGCCGGTGAGGAGAGCAATTAAACAGCTGAACATGATCGCTTCGGAGATCGACGTCTTTCATATTCGTGAAAGTACGTTCAGAAGACAAATACTCTTGACTTTGGAGAGTAACTTGATTCCTAATGTCGAACCATCTCTCATGCGTTCCTGGTATTATAAATGTCTAACACTGTCTTTGGACTGGTGTAGAATTTACGTGACAATAAAATGGCAATAGATTGGCTTAATTAGCCATGAGAATTAATAATGCAAGGTTTATCCTTTACAAGGATTTGACTCGCGCTGTAATGATGTAAAGAGCGATTCAACAAAAGGAATATAATAAATGAATAAATATAATAAATAGTTTTCCATCTCAACAACTGTTAAATATTAACTGACAATTTGAAGCCAAATAATGAAAACAAAAAAAAAAATTATACAAAATTTCTTTATTATTATGTATTTAGTGTGCTTTCACTTATGTTAATGTTTGACCGGTTTCGGCAGCTTAACACTAGAAGATGGCAGGAAGCTGCCGAAACCGTTCGAACATAAACTCAATTGGAAGCACACTAAATACATAATAATAAAGAAATAAAGATCTTAAAGCCTGGTTTGATATCAATAAAGGTGTCAAACAGGGTTGCGTAATGTCCCCGTGGTTATTTAATCTGTATATGGACAAATGTATGAAAGAGCTGAAAGGGTTGGATGTAGGTGCCAAAATGAGCGGAGTGTCAGTAAGCTGTCTCTTGTATGCGGATGACGCTGTCCTTCTTGCAGACAACGAGCATGAACTACAAGTCCTGGTGAATTGTGTGTATGAGGTATGCATGTGAAATGATCTTATGATGAATGTTAATAAGTCCAAGTTAATGATTTTTGAAAAGGAAGAAACCACGACAGTCTGCAACATTAGCGTGAATGGTGAAAATTTGGAGCAAGTAGTTGAGTTCGTGTATTAAGGTAGTATGTTTACAAGAGATGGGCGAGTGGAGAGGGATATTGAAAGAAGGGTTGGAGCAGGCAACAAAGTGAATGGTGCACTTAAAGTTTTCATCGCAAACAAAAACCTATCAAAAAAAGCTAGAATGGCAGTGCACAATGGTGTTCTTCTACCGACCCTTATGTATGGAAGCGAAGCATGGAACTGGCAAAAGAAGGATGAAAATAGAAGAAATGCAGTTGAAATGAGATCTCTTAGAAGAATGTGTGGATACTCTGTGTATGATAGAGTGCCGAATGAAAATATAAGAAGTGAATGCGGTGCGAATGATGGTGTCATGAACAAAATAATGAAAGGATCATTAAGATGGTTTGGACATATGGAAAGAATGAATGAAGAAAGAATGGTAAAAAAATTATATGTTAATGATGTAAATGGAACCAGAAATAGAGGAAGACCGAGGAAAACGTGGCACGATCAAATAAATCAAATATTGAATGTCGGCCATGTGAGGAGTCAGAGAAATCGACGCGCGTGCATGACACGATGTATGAATGTTGAGGAAGCGAGAGAAATATGTCAGGAAAGAAAAGTGTGGCAGTCCATTCTTTCTGCCTACCCCTTCGGGGAGACGGCGTGATGGTTAGTTAGTTAGTTAGTTAAAGAAATTTCGTACATATTTTTTTTGTTTTCATTATTTAAAATGAGCTTAAAATTAAAATCTTCAAATAAAACCATTAAATATTTGAAGCCAAATCAAAATGGCGTCTAAACAAAATAAGCAAGTTTATCGTTTAAAGTTCTTCTGTTTTTTTAATATGAGGAATGTGAATGATTTCAGATTTAATATCAGGCCAGGCGATGTCTACTTTCTATGGAATATTAGTAATAGGTTTGCTTATAGCCGCAGTGGGATTCTTTTGTCTGATCGTGGCGTCTTTCTACTGCTTCAGAATGTACTTAAAGTAAGTAACATTTATTTATTGTTTCTAAAACTCCATATTAAATAATCAATATACATGAAAACGTCTGTTTTATAAAAAAATATATATAATTTATGGGAATGACATATTTTGCCTTTCTAAGCAAAAAATATATCGCAGATAGAACAGTAAATCTAAATGGCAGTAGGCGGGGCATGTGGCAAGACAGGATAAGCCCAATTCTGAAGTGGAGGCCTTAGAACAACATAAGAGGCATAGAAGACCATAAAAAGGTGGACGGATGATCTAACCCAAAGGTCCTGGTGTGCAGTAATAGCTGTTTTTACTCTCCCACAAAGGCCGTCATACTAATATTTATATTATTTAAATATTGCATTAAATAATTCACACAGATTTTCACCCAGAGATTTCTCAAAATTTAAACATTTTAAACATTTCAAAATCATCGAAGAACTACATTTCAATACACTAATGATACATAATATTAATAATAAAAAGTTTGAGACACAATAGTAAATAATACAAAATGAAATAAAATGATGAACTCACAATTATAACAATGACAGAGACAGCGCCTCCGTCAGGTCAACTACACTATCACTAAATACGTCGACCTCCGAGGTGACAAGATTTAGCAAAGATATTGCTCTACCTACCGGCATAATCATTGGCAGGTTGGTTCTGCATCGTGGGAGATAAAATAATGTGTTACCCTTTTGTCGAAGATAATTTATCAGCGACGAACAGACCTACATCACTCGGGATTTCTGAGTTGCGTATACAATCGACTTTCAGTGGAAAGAAGTGAATACCCAAGTAAATGTCTCGTCATCTCCTGAGTGACTGGTAGCCTAGCATCGTTTGCAAGAAATCAGTCGGAAAAAGCCACGGGTAATAAATACCCAGTATTTTCATATACAGTACTCTTGTACATTTTGATTTGAATGTCAAACGAATGTGTCTGAAGCAGCAGACGCCATAGGTGTTTCGACAGAAACGGTAATAAATATGAGAATCGTTTCCCTAGTACCTAAATCGATTCAACAGTTTTTTTATTTATTTAGATGTTTTATACATATTTTGAATGTATACAAATTCTTGTAGACAAATACTGGATTTTACCCATTGCGGATAAATTATTATTTTATTAGGATTAATTGTATCTCAATAGTAGAGTGAACATAAAAATGTAAAGATAAGCGTGGGATTCTAGCATATATACAAGTTCCAAAAAATTGTCAGATGTGGTGGTCATAAGAAAGGCGGAATGGGGAATGTTGTTAAACATAAAGCGATCGCTCAACCCAACCAATGATAGGTCATAAGTCCTGTAAGCGCCTCGGCCACCATATTCTGTTCCCAAAAAACAATTTACATCTTCGTCTCTATTGAGAACCAATTAATTCTTATAGATGTTTTATTTTCAGGGACAAGAAACTGGACAATGAAGTAAACAGCCTGATAGTAAAGCATGGAGGAAAACCAGGAGGCAGGGTGGTGAAATCTGATTCTCAAAGAAAGAGGCAAGAGGCTGGAGCGGGTCCTATGTACAGTGGAGCAATATTTGTGGCCTAACACCAAGTTCATACATTTCAAAAGGACTAAATACATTTTAATAATATTTAAAAATTTCTTTGTTATGACGTTTCACATGTTTCGGTTGCCTGACATCCTTCTTCAGTGTATTTAAAAAAAACAATAATTCCGTACCTACTTGGCCAAAGTACACATGTATTTTTTTATATTTATAGGAGAGTCTTTTTTTATTGTATACAGGTATAACAGGTCGTTTGAAGCCAATAACTGCATACAATTTGTTTTGGCTATACTCGTATATTGATTCTCATGACATGTGATAGGTAGCTAATCTATTGCCATTTTATTGTCACGTGAATTAAACACCAGTCCAAAGACAGTGTGACAATCGCACTGCCATTGCCGGGAATTGAACCCGGGATCTTCGGTATGACAGCCAGAGTTCTAACCACTACCACGAAGGTCGTCTTCAAGATTAAAAAAATCCCACAAATTTGTAAATGAAAAAAGGATATTGTTATTATTATTATTGTATTATTAAATCGCTATTAACATCATTACAGCACGAGCCAAATCGAAATAAAGGTTATAGCTATTAATTGATTCTTAAGATATGTGATAGGTAGCTAATATTAGGTCCTTACATATGAAATTGGCGTTTTGTATGGGAGGAACATAAAGTTGATTTTTTTTTAATATAATATATTTATTTAATCAAAGTATGTACCATTGCTATCTATGCACTTTTGCCATCCCATAGGTAGTTCATCGATCCCTTTACTAAAAAAACCATTCGGACGGGAATCAATAAAATCTTTGAAGTCGGTTTGGACTGCCCCATCGGAGTTGAATTTTTTCCCTTGCAAGAAGTTATCCAAATTTCGAAAAAAATAGTAATCTGTTGGGGCAAGGTCCGGAGAGTACGGTGGATCTCTTAGACATTCCAATTGAAGCTCCTCTAATTTGGTAGCCGTCTGTTGTGCAGTGTGTGGTCTAGCGTTATCATGAAGTAGCAGTGGCCTAGAGCGATTAACCTGCCGTGGTTGTTTGGCAGCTAGCTTTTCCATCATGGTTTGCAGTTGCTGACAATAGACATCTGCCGTAATCGTCTGGCCAGATTTAAGAAAGCTGTAGTGAACGACACCAGCACTAGTCCACCAAACGCTCACAAGTAACTTTTTTGGGGTCAATTTTCGCTTGGGGCATGGTTTGGCTGGTTCGGCAGGGTTCAGCCATTGCGATGAGCGCTTCCGATTATCATACAGGATCCACTTTTCATCACAGGTAATGATTCGATTCAAAATCCCTTCATTATGGTGCCGGTTGAGTAATGCAACGCAGCAGCCGCAGCCTGCAGCTAACTCGGACGTGGTTTGCGATGGATCCGCTTCCACAATAGCCTTCAATTCTTCATTATCAACTTTGGTCTCCGGCCGTCCACGGGGCTTGTTCTGCAGGTCGAAATTTTCAGAACGAAAACGTTGGAACCAAAAACGCACTGTGTTTTCTTTTGCGGCACCGTCGCCATACACATCATTAATCCTTCTAGCCGTTTCTGCAGCACTGGTGCCACGGTGGAACTCGTACTCGTAAATAACGCGATATTTCAAATTTTCCATATTGTTAACTGAGTGACGCAAAGAAAAAAAACAAATGAATTATAATTTTCGAAACACAAATACTTGAGTAAATAGCTGTATAAATTTGAATTTGGAATTCCTAACCAAAGAGAAGATGTTTGAGATCAAAGTTGCCAGTACGGCAAAACGCCAATTTCATATGTAAGGACCTAATATATCGCAATTTTATTGTCACGTGAATTCTGCACCAGACCAAAGACAGTGTGACAATCACACAGCCATCGCCAGGAATCGAACCAGGGTCCTTCGACGTGGCAGTCATAGCTCTTGATACTCTGCCACGGAGGTTGTTGTATGTTTTTATTATATTTTTTAAATATATTTATTTCATCTTTTGGGGGTATTATAAATTTGCCATATAAGGTTTTGGGACACCTTTAACATATCTTTCACGTTTTGACATGTTTGAGTTTGATATTTTATGACATCCAAAGGGTTTTGTGCAAAATTTATAAGATTAAGAAACATAAACTTTTCCCATAATACATACCATAGTTGGTATTCAATGACTTGCCAAATAGGTACGGAATTGTACAAAATAATAAATTTATAAACTTTTGTATGAAGCACTTAATTTGTGGTGTGACATTATTAAATGAAATAATAATACACTTTTCGTATTTTATTTACACCACTTTATTTTGTAACACTAACCGGTTTCGCTCCCGCCGGAGCTTCGTCAGGGTGAGAGAGTAAACTAAATAATTATGATTTTAAATTACTAAAAGTGTATTAATATTTTATTTAATGTATTTATTATTTCTGACGTATTAATGGAAGAATCAGAAGCTCTAGTCATGACATGTTTCGCTGTAAAAATAATAATAATATTAAATTGGTTGATTTATAAAGCGCTATTCTTATGAATTATTTATTACAATGGCGCCTTAGAAAATACTTTATGTTACAACCTATGTTCAAAATATGCATATTTAGTATAAAGGCTCCGCATGGCGCAGTCTTCGAGAAATTATATCAGGATAGGATAATTTGAAAAGGTGTGTTTGAGTTTCTTTTTTAATAATGTAAATATATATTTGAAACATGTTTAGTATGTATAATATTAATGAAAACAGCTGAAAACTTTTACACGTTCTTTAGAAGCTTTGATTTTGTAAGTTCTGTTAAATAAACTACACTTTCACGCGCAAATTTTTAACTTGGGCAAAATATTTAATATCATTTTCTTCATATAAAATAAAAGCCCATTCAAAAGGTTCGAAATAACGCCTATGTTTTTATTTTTTGGTTGTAGGAAATCCTTTGCATAAAAATATATACCTTAATTTTTTTTTTAAGGGGGGGGGGCAATCTTCCATAAGTACTAGTCCCGTGACTGATTATGCAGTGCAATATACAAGAGTTTTAAATGTGATTTTCTGTGGAACCCATTAACCGCATACAAAGAAACTAGAATATATTTCCAGGCGCTTACGTTCCCTCTTATATGATTGCTTTTTAGCTGACTTTGGGTTTGAATCGAACCAAATTTTAGAAATACGTTATCGCAAAGAAGCATTAAATCAAACGTTGTATTTTCCTAATGTCAAAAGGCAACGTTTCAATATATATTTGCATTTCGATCAAGCAACCCTCGAATAATAAGGGTTGTCGAACCTTCGCGTCTGGTGGGGAGGATAACATAAAATACAGGGTGCCCCAAAACGCAGAGTATTATGATGCTGGTAGTATGCGCGTCTAAGAGCGAGGTCGACAGCCGTACCTATACATCAGGCTAGGCTTGCATCTAATAAAAGGTCGAAAACAATAGAATCAAATAATATAGACCTAAAACTGAGAATACTCATCATCAAGACCTATGTATGGAGTATCTTGATGTACGGCTGCGAGACATGGTGCCTATCCGAAAGAGATAAGCGGAGACAAGAAGCTTTTGACTTGTAGTCCTATAGAAGACTATTAGAAATTTCCTGGAGAGACCACATTACAAATGAGGAGGTTCTCCAAAGAATCGAAGGAGGAAGGCACCTGCTCAGGACCTTGTCCGAAAGGCGTGCAAGATGGATCGGCCATGTAATACGACAAGAAGGCCTCTTGCATGCCATAATGGAGGGTATGACCGAGGGGACAAACTCCAGGGGACGTCCACGCCAAGAGTACCTGGAGGACCTGTTGGTGGACGTGCTCTGCTCATCATATACAGATTTCAAAAGAGCCGCACAAGACAGGGAAGAATGGAAGAGAATAATAGAGGAAATTGCTGCAAACCAATCCCAGAATTGAAATCAGAGAGAGAAAGTATGCGCTGTGGCTCTATCAGGTTAAAGCTAGAATTTTAGATGGTTTTGCACAACTAAACTATATTCTAATATTGTGGAGCATTAATAGTAACTAAACTGCTAGGCCACCTTTTTTTTAAATTAGGCAAGGATCCTTACAGATTATATACAAGCAGTGAATAAAGCGCGAATGAAAGTGTTAGGAATAAAATAGGCTGATTCAGATTGTTCCGACACGTACCTATAAATAACGAATGAAGAAATAGTGGTAAAGAAAGTGTAAGTTAAACGTTACAAGATAAAGAAAAGCTTTGCCGAGGAAAATTTGGCCCGAGTTAATAAGATTGAAAGTATAATAAAATAAATGCAGTAGAAATGAGATCTCTTAGACGAACGTGTGGAAAAATCTGTGTATGCTAGAGTGTCAAATAAAAATATAATAATTGAGTGCAGTGCGAATGAAAGTGTTATGAACAAAATAATGAAAGGATCATTAAGATGATTTGGACACACGGAAAGAATGAATGAAGAAATACTGATTTAAAAAAGTATATGTTAACGATGTAAACGGAACAACAAATAGAGGAAGACATAGGAAAACGTGGCAGATCATATCTATCAAATATTAAATTTTGGCCACGTGACGAGTCAGAGAAATCGACGTTCATGCATGACACGATATACGAATTTTGAGGAATCGAAAGAATTAAACCAGGAAAGAATAATATGGCAAACCTTTATATCTGTTTACTCCTTCAAGGGCATGTTGGTTGGTTTGTTAGTCGCAAACAAAAAAGTATATTTCTTTGAAATAAAAAAGGTATTACTAATAAATATAACTTAACTTCGAATTTTTACAACACTTTATTACACTTTTTAAATACATGTTTCGATTATCATTCAACCTTTTTCGATGACAAATTTAACAATACAATAAAACAGGGTGATTACTTAAACACTAAAAAGAGGTCGAGTTATGTAAAGTGTAGTTATATTTTTTCAAATATGAATCTACTTTCCTGATTATCGCACCAACTACGCTCAAAGCGAAGTAATATACCAGATTAGTGCTTTAGTAACATCGATGTTTTTCATCAGAACGAATGTAATTTTTCACAACAAAAAATTGGAACAACCTCTCGGCGTGAATAAAGTTATGTTACATTACTTCTTTTATTTTACTATTCCTTCTTCTTCTTCAAGTGCCCTGTTGGGTCCCCCCAACGTTGGGGAACACCTCAGCGAACCTGTCCCTGTCCTGCGCCGCTCGGAACAGCTCCTCCACATTTCGGATGCCGGTCCACTCTCTCACGTTTCGCAGCCAGGACATTTGTCTCCTATCGGGCCCTCGGCGTCCCTCAAATTTCCCCTCCAATGTCAGTTGGAGAAGGTGGTACTTTTCCCCACGCAGTATATGACCCAGATGTGAAATTTTCCGAACCTTGATAGTTGATAACAGTTCCCTGTCAACTCTTCTGTATTTGTAACCATGTATGTCCCGGGAATTCTGAGCATTCGGCGATGGAGCCACATTTCAAATGCTTCCAGTCTGTTCATTGAGTTGACTTTCAAGGTCCACGTTTCACATCCATACAATAAAACAGACCACACATAGCATTTGATCATTTACTCTTTAAAATATGTAAAATACTTTTATTTGAATTAAGTTTAACTTCGATTTAGATTCATTAGTTGTACTGCTAATTGTTCTAAATATTTATATTTATGGTAACATGTAATTAGCATTATTTTATTGTTTCTATGTATTTTTATATGTGTATAATAATCGATGTTTGTTACCCTAAATAAATATAAATTGTTATATGCCATCCGGTATAATAGAAGTATGTACGAGTACATTGCTTCAAGAATGTTATTATTGTATTTCATGCTAGGAGTACTACGAGGCGATTTTGTAAACAGAAAAAAACGACATTTTGTTTTCCAATTTTCCACTTGATAGATTTTCGCGGAAAATGTCCGCACATTTTAGCCGAGCTCGTAATTTTTGAGTTTTTCCTAATACAATATATTATTTGAACAAGAGTGAACAAGTTTTGACGTAATTTGATTATAAGATAAATTAAAGGTTATTTTTAATACTGACTTACATTTAAAAATTAAATAATTTTATTCAAATTTATTGTTTCTTGAACAAAGGTGTAAAACTTAATATTAAATCATTTAAATTTTATCATAATTTATAGGAATGATATGTTTCGCCTTTGTAATTCCCATAAATTATAATAGAACTTCTAGACAACAGACGTTTTCATTCGTATTAATTATTTCATTTTATTCCTCCTTTCTTAACCTTATCCCTATAATTTAACTTAAATTATTTCAAAGTATCGAGAACATTACGTTATTAAAGATGCAATGGCATGCAAATATATGAAAATAGAACAATAATACAAGTCAGCATTTACGTATATGTAATACAAGTCACCAATAAATGCGTTTATGTAATACTCGTACAATTCAGCATGTCATGTCATGTCTCCAAGTTATGCTGACTTGGAGACCGTGGACGACAAAGAGAAGTGCAGGGCGACCGCAACTACGGTGGAAGGATAATCTGAATAGACACGTTGGAATAACCTGGGTGCAGTCTGCACAGGACAGAGTGACATGGAAGCGAATAGAAGAGTCCTTTGTCCGGGAGTGGACGGGAATAGGCTGAGGAAGAAGAAGAAGAAGATGTAATACAAAGAAAGAGAGTAGACAATAAGTGATGCAAGTCCCACGATAACAACATATTTCGTTTATTTATTTATTTTTTATGAAATTGTTTCATCTGTATTTGTCTCTCTTTATACCAACGAGTGAAGGATATAGGAAGAGTCCGTAGTAAAATGACTTCGGGATGACATTTTACAGGATTATAATACCCCTTGAGAGTAGTCATAGTCAAAGCTTTCTTTCTTCAATCTGTTTTCAATGCGGCAGCACGACTGATGAAAGGTGTTCCAAAAAATTCGCATATATCACAACATTTAAAAGATCTTCACTGGCTCAAGTGTCTTCAAAGAATCCAGTATAAACTATGCTGGACGGTTTTGAAAGCGCTTCACGGAATGGCACCAGCCTATATATAATATCTGAATTTTGTATGGCTGATGGTCTTAATTTGCGGCAATCTACGCTTCGATCAGCAAACTCCTCCGCAATAGGCAGATTAGTTGAGCCAAAGCGCAACCCCCGGACAAATTTCGTGCGCCTGGAATATGCTTCCTGCATGCCTCAGATGCATTGACACTCCGACAGATTTTAAATCTCACCTAAAAACCCACCTTTTCAAAATATCGCATAAAATGTAAGCAACGGTTATCTGATTGATGGTGTCACATGCAGCTCTCGTGACAAAAAACATTGTCAAAGCGCCCTTGAGGTGAGCTATAAAAATTACGTGGTATAAAAATTTGCCTAATTATTATTATTATTTACTTTGACTGTAGACGAATCTTAGGGGGTACAAAAATCCTGCAAAATCCCACCCCGAAGTCAATTTCCTATATCGTGCCATCCCCTTGTAATATCACACATTCTTCGGTTTTGGATCTGTTCCTGACACAAATAGCTTTTGTTTAGTACCTTCCTAGTGCTGACCTACCATGTGACTAACAGGTATCATCTGCTCCTTGAGTGCTTTATTAATAATATAATCACAATCTCGATGCATCACAAAGTCAAACCAATAGTGTCTCTTTTAGCTTTCCTATTATTGGAGCAACTTTGAAACTGCTGCTGACGTGATCTGGGTGGAGATAAGTTCGTGGGTTCGGAACCTAGAGGAGATGCAGTGGCCTTGGGTGGACCAGTGATCACGAATGGGAATCGATATGGCAATGGGGTTATCCGACCGAATGGGGTTAAGAAAGAGCTGAGTTTATATAGTAATTAAATAAAACCATGGTTTTATAAGAAATACTTTCATTTTTGTCTTTATTTCGACAGCGACCGGTTTCGCCAGGCTTAATTTTTATTTAAAATGAACTTTCATCAAGAGATTTAATTAAAATCATTAGTTTGTTTATATGTTTTCTAAAGGGGTGTAATATTAGATATAAACAATTCAATTAAATTAACTAAAAAAATTCTCTTTTTATACACTTTGTTCATACAACAATTACATTAAAAAAATTAAAATTACATAGACATGTTTCGGACAACCAGTCCTTCTTCAGTGATACATATTAAATATGTATCTTTATATAATATTTAAAATATTATAAAATTGTTTACATGATCTGACAGATGTTATAAAGATTTTTAAACGTGTTTTTCTAATATTCGAAACGATGTTGTATTATTATTATTATTATTATTTTTATTATTATTATTCCTTGCTATAAATCTATGTGGTCTGTTCTCCAGAGAATTCCTTCTCTAGTGAGGTGGAATCCCAGGTGTCCTTCTATATTTTAGGAGGTCTTCGTGAGGCAGATAACGTAGTGCAATAAAAGAGACCCTGGTGCTGTCCATTATTTGGACAGACCTAGGTGGAGAACAGCAGTACATAAAGGCACACAAGACTGTGAAGCACAGTGCAGAGACAAGCGCCTTCCTCTGCCCCAGATGCCCCAGAATATGTGGGTCCAGGATCGGGCTTTTCAGTCACATGCGGACCCACAACCGTGAAGGACAGTCTTGCTCGGACACGAGGGACAGCCGATGATGATGACTGCATCGCCATTTGTTATAATTGGTGTAATATTGATTATCTTAATTGGACATTCTAGTCTGTTCAGATTCTGATTCAAGTCTACCATAAATAACATTATGATCCAGTTACATTGAAAGTCGCGCACTTATGGGCAGCAGTACCAACCTAATATTTTAGGTAAAATCGTTTCCGACTTGTCTATTTTTGATAGGGATAAGTGAACCCAGAATAAATAAGGGGCCTTTTGGGGTTAAAAGGTTTACATAATAAATTAAATAAAATCCAACCAGTTTGAGGCTTTGTTCAACCTTAGAAGAGATGATTTCATAAATCATTTTTTAACGCGGATTTTCATTAATGTATAATGCTTTCATCATTGGTTCTTCTAAAATATCACTTCAATTTTTATATTTATACCGTATAAGAAATTTAATGAGTAGACTTATATTTCTTCTATATTTACCATACTTTGTGTTGTAGATGCTTTATTTCTCTTTTCCTTTTTTATATAATTTGTTTAAACAACACTTAGGTACATTAAAAAATTACATAGACATGTTTCGGACAACCAGTCATTCTTCAGTGATACATATTATAAAGATACACATTACAAAAATTATAAAATTAAATGAGATTACTCAGAAGAATGTGCGGAAACGTTGTATGATAGAATACCGAACGATGAAATAAGAGAAATGTAAGGCAGATGACTGCATCATGGAGAAAATCGAAAAAGGATCCCTGAGATGGTTTGGACATATGGAACGAATGGATGAAAGTAGAATGGTTAAAAAATTGTACACAAGCAGCGTGAGTGGAAAAAGAAGCCGAGGACGACCAAGGAAAACATGGCAAAACCAAATTAATCAATTACTAAAAGGCGGCCATATTCGAAGTCGGAATAATCAACGTGCGTGCATGGTACGATGTAGGAATGTATAGTAATCCCGAGAGGTATGCCAGGACAGAGCATTGTGGCGATCCATACTCTCTGCCTATCCCTCCGGAGAAACGGCGTGATGGTTAGTTAGTTAGTGTTGGAGAGAAGGCTGGTCGTCTTTACCACAGGAAGAAAGTTGATATCCTGCATAAACAGATGTCAAGATCTATTCTTCTTCTTCAAGTGCCCTGTCGGGTCCCCCCAACGTTTGCGATCACCTCGGCAAACCTGTCCCTGTCCTGCGCCGCACGGAACAGCTCCTCCATACTACGGATGCCGGTCCACTCCCTCACGTTTCGCAGCCAGGACATTTGTCTCCTTCCGGGCCCTCGGCGTCCCTCAATTTTTTATTTTCTCAAGATCTATTGAAAATGGAAGAAGAAGCTTTTCAGTGTAGGGTAAAATGAAACACACAAGTAGGCCAATCGATGTTTATATTTATTTTCGACTGTTTCATGAAGAATCTCGGTGACATTACTGTTCAGAGTGACATGTACTTAATAAACTATTTGACTAGCAAAAATAGAACTGCTTTTCTGACTACAAAATGGAGCTCAACCTTAAAGATGATTAGAATTAAATAAAACAATGTTTTTGTTGTATTTACGATATATATTTTTATCAATACTGAGAGGATTTAATAAGTATTTTTCTAAGTTTTGATAGAAGGTAGCAAGGTACAGAAACTCTGCTTACTACGAACTTAAATTAAATATTTTTTCAAACATCTTTTTCATCTTAAACTTTTATAGCGACATCATTTTGAAGCTTTCATTAATTCTAAACTATGTTTTGAATCTAACATACATAAATACGTCTTAAAATAAATATATATGTTAATATAATCTTACCTTTAATTTTCCTTACTGACAAAATCATTGTAGGAAAATATTTTTACAACGCATCATTAGAAAAAACACAAATTCAAATATTTTAAATATGTGTTATTCCGAGTACATTGATATTTCGAAAATCGAACAAGTTTTTTCGTTTACGTGGAAAATTAAATAAAAAAAACAATAGAACCGTTAAAGTACTCGAACTTGATCGATTGTCAAATCATTCCAGCTTCGAATTTTGATTGGACAATGTGGCTGGGTATATGCCCAATCAAAATAAAGCTGACTTAACCTATCGTTAATATTATGTTTTAATGTTCTACTGTAAAATATAGATTGATTATAAATATACATTGAATAAATATGTCACAATGCAAATATTAATTAAATGATAATTTCTGTAATTATTTTAAATCTTGAAAACGTGGTACAATCGAGAAAATTCTAATCAATTTAATCCATACAAATATAAATCTATCATTACAAAAATATTTTAAATTTCGAAACGTTTTTTTTTCCTTGTTATTTTAACGGTTTTCACAGTAGGATTCACGTGACAGAATTAAAAGGGATCAGTGTATTAAAATTTGAATTGTTCTGATTTTAAAATTAAGTTTCTTAGCTTATCAAAGATTAAACAAGTTGGGTAAGCCCTCCAGTAGAATATAAACGACTGGAGCCATTTTATTCGTTAGGCATGTTTAAATACTTAATTCAAATATGGTACCGACTCGACTTTCACAGCAAACAAATGAAAACGCGAAAAGAATTCCTCGTTTAAATACTTGCCTAAATTACATCTTTGCAATTCAAATTAAGAATGTACAAGAATATTTATGGAAGTGTGAAAATGTACCATTTTGATAATAAAAAAAAGTTTTCTTTAAGGTTGTTCGGTTAATTTATTCAATATATAGATCGAGTAATAGCTACCGATTGAATAATTGATTCATGAGTGATGTGAATTTAAAGAGTTACACAAAAAATACTATTTTTGTTTTATTTCTCCGCAATTATTTCAATTAAGAAGTTGGTAACAATGACACATGATACTTATTTTTGTATTAGTGGTAATTGACCTGATATTAGTGGCAAATGAAACATCAGTGACATCTGTGTTATTTTACATTAAAGTTTATATTAAGGTTAGATTTGTTACACTTTTAATTGTGACATTTGAACTATTTTTCAAGTTAGTTAAGTTAGTTTCACTTTTGTTATATTAGATTTATTTGATAATGTATGATTTGAATATTTAATGTACGATAGTAAGAGTATTCTTGTGTGATATTATTTACCCGTGCAATTATTTTAGTTGACGTGACCTTACTGTGTTGTTTTCTAATAAACTCCCTTGATGCTGATCGGGAATAATTTATGAAGAGCAACTATTTTGAGGAATCCAGTTGTTGGAGGCGTTGGTGAATTTATAATTCGCACGGAAAATTCAAAGGTCGAGCATCAGGTAATTCAAAAAGTTTATTTCATGCTTTGATTTGATCATTGAATATGATTAACATATTTATTACCGTATTTCCTTGATATTGAGACGCAAGTCTTAATTTATTTTTTGTTTTGTATTTACAGTGATGTTTAAAATATCAAAAAATTAGAACATATATATATTTTTTAACCCTTTCATCATATATTGCATTCAAGAATTGATGTTTTATAATTTATTTGGTTAGCAAAAACGTTTCAAAAGTTATTGTGGTATTTCAACAGATCTTATTAATAAATAAGACAACTGTTTTGAATTTATGACATCTGTGAAATTAACTTAAAACTATTATTGTTTACATGGTAATCAACTTAATAATAATTAACAGCTGAAATGTATGACACATTTCAAAGTCTGTAACAAAATTTGGCATTTGTTTTTTGTTTTGCTTTTGTTAATTAAAACACATTTTTAATATATGCATAACATGCTGCATGAATCAAATTGATTGAAATTTTCTGATTAAGATATATAGTTTCGATTACACTTTTTTAAACAAAATATCATTTAATTAATGTTTGAATGGCTTTCAAATGTGTCTAAGACGTCTACATCTTTCATTAAACTATAAGTGTATATATGTATACATATATATTAAAACATTTGCATGTTAACTTTAATTTACATTAATCTTATGACTTAACTGTCGAAGACTTGAAATTCTTAAACAATGTTATATATATACGTTTTATTTAATATTAAAAATATACAAAATGTGCTTGTAGCGCGATAATCAATATTCTTGTCCTTTTTAACGTTTGCCATAGTCGAATTTCTTTAAAGATGCCAGGCGAGTCTTTGTATAGGGAATTAAAATAAACGAAAACAAATAAATACAACAAAAAATACATCAAATTGTCATTTTTTAAATGACCACAAAAAAATGAAATGATAAATAAGCCATGACTGTTTTGTTACCCCCTGCACTCATATTTATATGTTTAAATAAAGGAACATCGAAAACTGATTCTTAATTCAAATTTCAATACGACTCGCTTGGTTTCTTTTTTCGCAAGATGGTAATCATTCGCAAATCATTAAATTATAAAGACCTTTTTTTAAAACGCGATTTATTTATAAATGTAAGTGCAGAAGATAAAAAATAACGTAAAATAAAAGGGGTTCTTTTGTTTTATAAAGCACCTTTCATATACCTTATTATGAGTTAGAATTCGAATGTATTTTGAATTCAATTATTTATTCAAGGCTTATCAGAACATTTTTTTAAGGTATCGAAAGGTTGATTTTTAGTCCGGTTCTATTTTATTAGGTCGAGCCTAAGTGTATTTAGGTTCGATTGTGTGCATTGGAAAAAGGTTAAAGGTTTTAAAAAAAAATAGAAAAATATCCAAATTAAAAGCGGTAATCGCGTCGTGCTTAGTTAAAACATGAAAAAAAAAGAATTAATATAAAATATGGTATTTTAAGGGAAACTGATATTTGGGGTAAATTGAAGAGGAAGTGAGGAAATACAGAACATATTTAATTTTAATTAATCAAGGGTTGAGAAAATTCATTACATTTTATACGTTGAATTTTACACGATTTAAATGTATTAAATAGGGATGAAACGGAGATTAAATGGGAAATAAATTAAAAACTTTAATTTGAATCAAATTGGATAATTAATTAATCTAACGGAAGAGTAAACAAAACTTATAAGGAAATCAAATAAAACTGGGGTCAATTGAGGGATTTAAATCATAGAGATATATTTAAAAAATTAAAACCGGGGCATGTTGAAAATTTTTATTAAATGTTTAAAATTGGGGTAAGGTGAGAAAAGTAATGAAATTATTAAAATTATTATGGGTAAGTCATGGAGTGAAAAAATAATATAAAAGGGGATCGAAAGGGGAGGCTGGCGGATCTGGGGGAGGGGGCGTTTAGCCCCACTTCTGGAAGAGCCCCATGCGCTGGCAGCGACAGTTTCCGCCCCAGAGGTTGCACCGGCAGGAGGAGTTGTAGCAGCAGTCGCTGGGGCGGTGGTCGCAGTTACCCCCTCTCCTCACACACGCTCTTCTATAAACATAAATGCGAGAAGCACGTCTGAAAAGAGATTAAAAACGATGCTCTTAGGTCTGATGAATGAAAGCAGGTACAGGTTTACGGCTAACAGAAAGCGTTCACGTGACTAATGACGTCAAGCTATATCGATGGTTCTTTCAAAATAGGAATTAAAACCGCTCTATATAATCATCCGATCATGCGTCTGTCGCATTATTTATACATTATACACAAATGAGACATTACAAACGATAAAACATTTAGGCGACTCATTTGGACACAAAACGGTATTACAAAGATAAAATAAAACAAAACAACATGAGACCAAAAAAATCAGAAGGAATCCAAATATTTCGACGTCAGTGAGGCAGTACTCTTTCCAGAATTTGCAATTTTTTTTTATGAATACTGCCTCACTGACACTGAAAATGTCCAAATCCCAGATGATTAGATTCAGCGTCCGAATTGCTCTTCCTATTGGCATCACCAAAGGCAGGTTGGTTCTGCGTGACGGAGTAAAGAACAATTGATGTCGGCGTTGTCGCAGGTAGTTATCAGGAACAAAAAGACCAATTTGCTCCAGAACATAGGGGTTCTCAATAGAGCCCCGAATCAGTTTGAAAAAATGTGTTGACAGTAATCCTTCCCTCCTCAGTTCGAGGGAGTTATACCCCAGCATACCCAAGAGAAATGCCGTTGATAGAGCCAAGGATATACCCCGTATTCTCTCATGTAGAGGGCTCTCAAGAATTTCTTTTGAACCATCTCCAACATGAGAGAATACTGAACCTCATGAGGACTCCATATCACGGCACCTCCCTCGAGTCAGAACACATCCAAAACAGCGAGGTAATGAGAAGGGCCAGAGAAACGAGTCAATGCTCAAAAGGATTGCCCAGCAACGAGCAAACTGGATAGGCCATAGCATCAAGCACTGACTTGATTACAAGCTGGGACCTGCTTATAACTATCACAGAAGGAATGGTCGAGGGCGGGCAACAGAGGCCGCCCAAGAGACGCCTATATGACCCCTATAAGACAGAACTGAGTGGAGGAAACGAGTGAAGCTTGTTGCAGACCAATCCTGAGATTGTAACCATAAAGAAGAGATAATCTACCCATCTTAAAAGACTTATTTCAGTGTCGACTGCCTTAAATTTTGGGTTCTCGATAATAGATAAAATTCTTTAAAGTAATATAATGAAGTTAATGTATAAAAAAAATATTAAAAAAGCGGTTTTCTTGCAAATATTTGATTGAACCATCGACATAATAGTATATACATGAATTTTCACAACATTACAAGTAAGACATGCAAGCATTTAGTAGTAATAAGTGATGTGGTCAATGATAAAATAATGTATAGAGCGTATGGTCATCATAAACGGTAACCCCTTTAAACGATAAATTATAATGAATTAAAAAATGGCGATTACTCTACTTGGCCTGCCTGTGTTATTGTTTTGATGAAATGGTGATTAGGTTATGAAAGATATATTGTAAATACAAAAATGATTCAAAAACATGCTTTAGTTTCATGTGTTCATTTTTTTGGCTATGTTTACTAGTTATTATTTCGTGTTTGAACTGTCAAATATCATTGTATCGCTGCACTGGATGATAAAATAACAAAATATGTACAATAATAACCATTTATTTGTTCACATTATTAAATTCTTGTTCGAATTCAGTTAGATAAGTGGAATTTTAACATTTGATGTAAGATGAGTTTTTGTGTACGCGCGTTCGTTTAATAATCTACCAATTTGAGGATAACTAATTAACAATCACGCCGTTTCCCAGGAGAGGTAGGCAGAGAGGATGGATCGCCATAACGTTCTGTCCTGACATCTCTCTAGTTTCCTCCACATTCATACATCGTAACATGCACGCTCGTAGGATTTTGAGGATAGAGAAAAAAAAAATTATTATCACTTAATAATTCGATTTATGGCGAATAAAATAAGTTAATATTGACGTTGATCAATGGTTGGGCGCAGCTGAGAACTTGTATGGATTATACGTCACATGTATAATATACAAACCGAATGGACAATTTTTAATTACTATAATTACTATACTAAATAATTTTTAATTACTATTTAGATCAGAAGTTCCTAACCCATAAAAAATAATTCTGTTATTTTATTTCATTGTAGAAGTCATTGTAAATAATAATAAAAAATTGCATTTTTTAAAATGTATATTTAGTTAAAATCCACTAATGTTTGTGCTTTCGGCCGGTTTCGGCAGCTCGCTGCTATCTTCTGGTCTGAAGATCCACCAGAAAATGGCAACGAGCTACCGAAACCGGTCGAAGACAAAAACATAACTTAATATACATGTAAAAAAAATTACATTTATTTTTATTTTCATTAGTTCCTAACCTCCTTGAAATAAAATATAATCACCGCCCTCTGTTCACTTAAGAACAAGTCGTCCCCTTAAAAATACCCAACACCCCATTTTCGAGAAAAACATTACCCATCGTCCCCTTTAAAATACCCAACACCCCCTTTTCGAGAAAATATTACCCATCGTCCCCTTAAAATACCCAACACCCCCTTTTCGGGGAAAACATTACTCATCGTCCCCTTAAAAATACCCAACATCCCCTTTTCGAGAAAAAACATTACCCATCGTCCCCTTAAAATACCCAAAACCCCCTTTTCGGGAAAAAACATTACCCATCGCCCCCTTAAAATACACTTAACCCCTTCAAAAAAAAATTTACAACCCGTTCTTGAAATCAACAATGAAACACTTTTTAATGGTTTAACACTTTTTTTGCAAAGGTTGGAAACTGTATTTATTCACGTTAAAAAACAGTGACCAATTTATAAAACTGTTTCTTTTGAAGATTACTCAAATTTATTAAAATTAATGTGATATTTTAAGTGATAGATTAAATGGCACAGATTTTATTATTCTTCTCGAGTTTCTATCCTAGGAATTAATTTGCAGCCAAGTTTATTAACATCTGTGCTGGTTCTTGGGAATCCACTTTGGCATTTTTATTGGGTAGTTTTTAATGGAGAGGCTTACATCCAGCAGTGGATGGAGACAAGCTGACGAAGAAGTTTACCGTTGCTTTCCACATTTTTCTCATTATCTTAAATTTTATTATAAAATTATCATCATCATCTCAAGTTTTATTATTGCCTTTGTGATTACAGGTCCTCAACGCCCCCTAAAGTATATTGAACCAAAAACGCTCCTTTAGAACGCCAAACAGCGGTACCGGCCCCTTTTAAATATTATTTTTTTGTATATGAAGAAGAAGGTTCATTTGGGAATAAATTTTTCTCTTGGAACAAAAATGAATATGTGATCAAATCCCTGTAAAAGTTTTTTAATTTACTTCGGAGTTCTACGAGCCCTGTCGAGTTTTGCCAACAGTGTGTCGCCGGCCGAAGTTTTTTAAATATTCAAGAAACAACTTAATAAGGTAACATTACTTTACGTTTTTATTTAAATATTGTCAGGTGAGATTTTTTTTCCACGTACTTAAGTAACCCGCAACAACAAACATTCAGACCGTTTTAGAGAATGGACCGCCACACTACTCTATCCTGACACACCTCTCTAGCATCCTCCACATTCATACAGCGAGTGAGAAGGGAAATTAGCCTGCTGAACATGATTTACTATGCCAGGTATGGCGAACCTAGGGCAGTCTAGTGGCAACTTATTACAAATTTAAGGTGAAATGAAATTAATAAAATATAATTCAAGAACGAGAATGACTGATGAGTCGTGTGTGTTACTAAAATTGACGTAATATGAACTAGATATTAAGAATTTATCATCGAATGTATGTACAACAGCAAATATCTCATTTATAAATAACTAATGTATTATATAGGTATATTTATTGATTTCGCTTGGACCCAAGCTTCATCAAGGCAGTATTACAACGGTTATACTGCCCTGATGAAGCTTGGGTACTAGCGAAACTAGTTGGCACCAATTATTATAACAATACCGTGGCTAAATACAATTTTTTTATATTTTTTTAGTACTTTATTCTTGAAAAATTTATTACATTTGAGTTTAAAGCTGGTAATGATTTATGTAGAAATTCGCGACTGCGACAGTTGCCATATTCGTGAGATAAAATAGTAATATAAGATCCGTTATCGCTGCGATTAAATATGTCTTCGGTTGCAGAAATGCTTTTCTAACAATAGCAATAAAACTTTTATAGGAACTTTATTATCTTCTGAAATTTGAAAGTGTGGTGACCAAGTCGGCGACATACCGTGAGCCACTCTGCGCAGCTTATACATCGGCCATCTTGGAACATAAAAACATATTCTGCGCAGTTGTAGAGAGAGCGGCCATCTTGTACTGGTTTTATATGCTTTGTGTGCGTTTGACGCTGATCTTTCTAGACAAGAATGATGAATGTGCGGACTTAATCGAATTGAATAGGAAGCAGACTCGAATATTGATTAATAGCATTAGTAATTGACATTAACCTTGCCCTTACTGTGTTAAAAATAAATATGTTACGGTGCAGTGTAATCACTACTCTTATCTCTTGACCTGCTCGACCGAATACGGAATGAAAGAGTAGGGGAATAATGCGAGATCGAAGATATTGTAAGGTGGGAGTAAAAAAGGAGAAGACATTGGCATGCATACGTGAGGAGAATGGATCCATCTAGACCCCCCCACATTGTGCTGCATGGCCAATCCCAAGAGACGAGCCTCGGGCAGACCACCAAGATGGATATAAACAGTAAAACTTGGATAATTCTCATTCCAAGGGACCAGGCCCACGATAGTCAATTAACCAGGTTTTCCATTCATCCAGTTTTTCATATATCCAGGTCTAGATTGTGCTTTGGTTTTTTAACTAGGTTTTGTAACCACATAAACAGAAAATCAATAAAAACAATTCATGTATTGATGCATAAAATAATTAATAAATATTGTACAAAAGTTCAAGAAGTAAATTGTAATTCTTGTTCATTTTTCGTCTGAGCTTCTGGCTACATGACCTGCCCATTGCCATTTTAGAGTCGCCACCCGGTGGATGATGTCAATGACCTTTGTTCTTTCTCTCACTGTATCGTTTCTGACTCTGTCTCTTAGGCTTATTCCTTCTATGACTCTTTCCATGGCTCTTTGGGTCACTCGTAGTTTCGCGGCACTTTGTTTGGACAATGTTACAGTTTAAATACTATAAGTACCAACTGGAAGAACACAGGCAATCGTGTTTACTATTATAAATTAATAATGGAGTTTTACAAAACTAATACCTCAACCATCAATAGAACAAAGACAGTTTGAGAATTATACTGACACCGCTGGGAATCGAACCCGGGATCTTCAATGCGGCATAATAGCTGTTGAGTTATTACCACTTTGCCACGAAGTTTTGTCGTTGTGTTATAATCTTGGTAAGATATCTTATAAATTATTTTGATTGTCATAAATCTTATTGTTATGCAGCTTCGGACAAATTGGATTATTATTTTGACCTTGTATTCAACAAGTAGCGGGTCAGAGAAGCGGCGATAGATCCGCCTAAGGAATACAGAATTATCTGTTGGAATCCTTCAACTCGGGATGTTTATATTATACTAGCCGACTTATCAGCGGCGGTGTGTGGAATTTTAATTATCTTTAATGAAATCTTCAAATTCATTACAGCCTCACGAATTGTAATTCTTTAGCATTACTTTTTTACAGGGGTGGTCCGATGAATCTGACTAACTGACTAAGAAAGAATGGACTGCCACACTTTTCTTTCCTGACATATTTCTCTCGCTTCCTCAACATTTAACATCTTGTTATGCACGCGCGTCGATTTCTCTGACTCCTCACGTGGCTGACATTCAATATTTGATTTATTTGATCGTGCCACGTTTTCCTCGTTCTTCCTCTTTTTCCAGTTCCATTTACATCGTTAACATATATTTTTTTTACCATTCATTCTTCCTTCATTCTTTCCATGTGTTCAAACCATCTTAATGATCCTTTTATTATTTTGTTCATAGCACCATCATCCGCACCGCTTTCACTTCTTATATTTTTATTCGACACTATCATACACAGAGTATCTACACATTTGTCCAAGAGATCTTATTTCTACCGCATTTATTTCCGGTCAGTAGAAGAACACCATTGTGCACTGCCATTCTAGCTTTTTTGGCTAGGTTTTTTTTTGCGGTGGTAAATTTAAGTGCACCATTCACTTTGTTGCTTGCCCCAACCCTTCTTTCAATATCCCTCTCCACTCTCCCTTCCTTTGTTAACATACTACCCAAATGCATGAATTCATCTACTTGCTCCAAATTTTCACCATTCAAGCTTATGTTGCAGACTATGATTTCTTCTTTTTCAAAAATCGTTACCTTGGACTTATTCACATAAACGTTAAATCTGCCATTTCCTTAATTGAGGACCGTTTTCACAAAGCGAAATATCTACAAAATGTAACATTTTCAGGAGAAAGTTTTTTCACGTTAAAAATAAAACGTTTTGTATGAAATCGCGATATTTGAACCGCTACAATTTCGCACATATACCGTTTTGTTAAAATTTTATTTCACCAATCGATAGAACTCATATGGAAGAACCCATTTCCATAAAAAAACATTTTTTTTTGTAGAAATTTCACTTTGTGAAAACGGTCCTTAATTACGAAACAGTCATCACACCGTATCTCCGAAGGGGTAGGCAGATATACATTGTTCTCTCTCTACATACTTCTCTCGCTTGCTCTATGCACGTCAATTCTCCGACTCCTTACATGGCCTACATTAAGTATTTGATTCATTTGATCATCCCGCGTTTTCCTCGGTCTTTCTCTATTTCTAGTTCTGTTTACGCCATTTACATATACTTGTTTCATCATTCTGTATTCATTAATTCTTTTCATGTATCCAAAACATCCTAATGACTCTCTAATTATTTTGTTCATAAAACTTTCATTGAATTCAAATACAGATTTTCAACACACCCGTGAGATCTCATTTCTACTGCATTTATTCTAAATAGTCCATTGTTTTGGCCGAAACACTATGATTCCTTAACATTTTAAATTGTTAAATTAAATAACTTTGTTTTATGTATCATAATTGTATTTTATTTTACGCGATAGCTGTTTCGTCAAACTATGTTGACATCATCACCTGATGATGTCAACATAGGTTGACGAAACAGCTGTCGCGTAAAATAAAATACAATTGTGATACATAAAACAAAGTTATTTAATTTAACAGTTTAAAAACGTTTATTCTCAGCCAACCCTTATGTATGGAAGCTCGGAACTGACAAACAAATATAAAAGTATAAAAAATTAGATCACTGAGAATAATGTGTAGGAAAACGATATATTATAGAATATCGAAATAAAAAAATAAGAAATTTAAGGCACATGATTGCATCATAAATAAAATATAAAAAAAGGATCCCTGGTTTGGACATATGGAATGAATGGACGAGAGAAGAGCGGTTAAAATGTTGTATACAAGCAGTGCGAGTGGAAATAGAAGACACGGAAGACCGAGAAGAGCATGGCATGACCGCGGCTACACTCGAAGTCGGAAAAATCGACGAGCGTGCATGTTACGATGTATGAATGCAGCTGAATCTCGAGAGGTATGTCATGGCGGTCCATTCTCTCTGCCTACCTAAACAGCGTGATGGTTAGTTAGTTAGTTTTATATTGCTTGAATGTTCAATATTTTCGCTTCTGAGTCTGCCGCTGCCTTCAATAATGGGAAACTGGCGTTTGTCGCCTTTATCTCTGGCTTAAAGACTATCTCGCGAAGTATACGCAGGACTTAATACAACTTTCCTGACGTGACTGAAATTCGTTCCACAACTTCAAAGATTAACCCATCATAATTTACTATTTCGTTCTTCATACTTTCAACCCATACAACTAATAATACAGTCAAAGTGAATTTTGTATATCTACTGAATGATTTTATCATTCATATCAATTTCAATTAGTTTATTTAATAATTATGTATATTAAAAAAATGGTCGATCACAATGGAGTTCAAATTGTGACAAATCAAATCACAACATTTTGAATGTATACAAATTCTTGTAGACAAATACTGTATTTTACTCATTGCGGATAAATTATTATTTTATAAGGATCAATTGTATCTCAATAGAGACGAAGATGTAAATTGTTTTCTGGGAACAGAATGTGGTGGCCGAGGCGCTTACAGGACTTATGACCTGTCATTGGTTGGGTAAAACGGAAAATGTGGAGGTTAAACATAAAGCGATCGCTCAATCCAACCAATGACAGGTAATAGGTAAAACATAAAAATATATAATACCAGGAACGCATGAGAGATGGTTCGACATTAGGAATACAAGATACTCTCCAAAGTTAAGAGTATTTGTCTTCTGAACGTACTTTCACGAATATGAAAGACGTCGATCTCCGAAGCAATTATGTTCAGCAATTTGATTGCTCTCCCCACCGGCATCACCAGAGGCAGATTGGTTCTGCATGCTGGGAAATAAAACAGTCTGTGCTGACGCTGTCGAAGATAACTATCTGGAATATAAATATGGATAGTCTCCAAGATAACGGATTTCTTAAAGAATCCCCTGATAAGTCTGAAGAAATGGATAAGTGTGCACCCATCTCTTCTTATCTGCAAACTATTGGTCCCTAGCATGCCCAAGAGAAATGCAGTGGGATAAGGACCACGGATAGCTACCAAACTCTCTCATGTAGAGATATCTCAGAAATCTTTTCTGAACCCTCTCTTACATGAGTTGGGACTGACAGAAGAAGGATGAGAGCTCAGTAAATGCGGTAGAGATGAGATCCCTTAGATATATATGTGATAATGCGGTGTACTAAATAGTTATAAATGCTAATATTAGGAAAGAATATAGATCGGAAGAAAATACCGTGAACAAAATTATGAAAGGATCACTGCGTTGGTTTGGTCACATGGAACGCACGGATGAAGAAAGAATGGTTAAGAAAGTATGGAGTACGGAGTCGAGAAAGACTGAGGAAAACATGGCATGACCAAATCAATTAAATTTTAAGGGTAGGCCATGTTAGAAGTCGGAAGATGCTAGGGAGGTGTGTCAGGATAGAGTAGTGGCGGTCCAATCTCTCTGCTTAACCTTTCGGAGAAACATTGTTATTTACAAAAAATCATTAACATTTCTTCAACGTTAATCCTAGGCGGGATGACCTGGAACGATACCCTGGGGTGCTATGGATGCAGACTGCGCAGAAGAGATCGACATGGAGGGACATGGAGAAAGAAGGCTTTCGTCCAACAGTGGACGGCGATAAGCTGAAGAAGATTCCTAGGCATTGGTAGTCAGCAAATCTAACGTCTTTGCTGGTTCTTCGGATGTCACTTGGGCCTTATTAAGTTGGTAGTTTACAGTTACTTTCAAACGTTTTATTGTTTACCAGCGGTTATTTGAACCCAATTACTGTATACAAAATTAAAGCTATTGATTCTCAGGAAATATGAAAGGAAGCTAGTTTATTGTAATTTTTGTTGTCAATCGGAGAGTCAGTGAAATCGATGTGCGTGCATGACACGACGTATGTATGTTATAGAATCGAGAGAAGCATGTCAGGAATGAAATATTTGGCGGTGAATTTTTTTATCTGCCTCTTCGGGGAGACGGTGTGATGGTTAGATAGTTAATATAAATCAACAATAATTTTGAACAACATATGAAGTGAAATATTTATCTGTTAAAATGAGATTTCTATGTTTCTGTACGATCGAATCAAAGTTAACACATTCTTTTGTAAGGAATCAAATAAATAAATGATTATATTTTTAAAATAAAGCAATGAAGAGTGTCCCTTCAATTTTGAATTTCGAAGATTCTCTCAATACCCGAGCTTTTACAAAAAATCAGCGAAAGCAAATATTTGTCCCATAGATAAAATCTAATTTTGCGCTCTTCAAAGTGAAGATAAATAATTTCGATCCTGCGAAAGGAATAAAACATCTGTTGACAAAGCTCAAAGTACTTGTGAGTGAAGGAATATAGTGCCTGCCCATATTTCGTTGTCATTTCAAACAATACACAACGGCCAATTTAAGTTCTAGAACGCGATATTTAAATATTCCAGAATAATTTCATACTAAACATATGACTTTGCAATAGATATATTTATTATTTTAAATTTCATATGAAATACTCACCTCGTGGTTAGAGATTTTAAACTTACATATATTAAATCATAAAACACTTTGTATTTAACCATGGCATGGTTATTATAAACAATTATTATGTCGCCCTGATGAAGCTTGCGTGTAAGCGAAACTAGTTGGCAGCATTTATATTATTAATGCTTGAATCAAAGCT
Organism: Lepidostoma basale; assembly: GCA_022606425.2. NCBI lineage: Eukaryota > Metazoa > Arthropoda > Insecta > Trichoptera > Lepidostomatidae > Lepidostoma > Lepidostoma basale. The sequence goes on from JAHDVF020001482.1 coordinate 627,788, forward strand.
TCATCAGAGAGATATAAAAAGTTATTATATCGCCCTGATGAAGCATGGGTACAAGCAAAATTAGTTGGCATCAATTATGATAACCGTACAGTGGTTAAATACAAAGTGTTTGAATTAATACGAATGAAAACGTCTGTTTTCTAAAAGTTGTGTTATATTTTATGTGAATGACATGTTTCGCCTGTCTAAGACATTCTAAATTCTAATTTTATTTAATTAATACAGATCGGAGTTAGAACTCTAGGAAGGCCTAATGGATAATGTTCTGATAAATCTGGCTAGGTTGAGCGAATCAGACTGCTGGGAGCAAAGAGCGCAGGATCGAGGAGCTTGGAGGAGAATCATCAAGGAGGCTAAAACCCTTCAAGAACCATCGGAAGTATGTAAGTAATTTAATTAAAAAATATATTTATATCGCTTTCTAATTAACTAACCACCACGCCGTCCTCTCAAAGGGTTGGGTAAAACAATGAATTTCCACAAAAATGTGAAAATGTGAACAAAGAGTTTAGTGGTTTTGATTTTGATAATTTGGTTTGGTTCATGTGGTTTTCCCATAAATTTGGAGATATTTCGTGTATAAGTAAATTGTTTTGGTCAATTTGATTGTTGCCGCACTTTATAAGAGTAAGTTGTGACACGAAATACGTTTTTACTGTTTTGACGTTAACATTGTATTTATATTAAAAAAATAAAATTTTCGTTTATATTAAAAATTGTGATGGGTTGCGAATCTCATCGCCACCAATAGGCATCTCCCGTGCATATTTTGATCGTCGAACCTTCACAAAATTAATCTAAAACAAATAATATAAAATAAAATAAAAAAATTAAAATATCAACACATAAAGAGGTGTTTTGATGATTAACTAACTAACTAACTAACTAACCATCACGCCGTCTCCCCGAAAGGGTAGGCAGAAAGAATGAACTGTCAAACTTTTACTGATGCGGCACTCCATCCTTCTCTTTTCGCTCCGCGGGAGACGCGGTGTGATGGGTTGCGAACCTCATCGCCACCAATAGGCATCTCCCGCGCACACTTCGATCGACCAACACCCACAAAATAAATCTAAAACAAATAATATAAAATACAATGATATAAAATAAAATAACAAAATAAAAATAATTTAACACAAAATGTTATTTTTAGATGGTGCACATATCGCACCGTGAGTGTAAAACCGAATTAAGTGCAAATATACATTTTGGAGATATGGGAGTTTAAAGGTTTCATATTGCTTAGAAAAACATTTTTCTTTTTTTTAATAAACCAATGATTTTCGGTTTATAGGTATATTACTTTAAACCGAAAATCACTGGTTTATTAAAAAAAACAGTTTTTCCAAGCAATATGAGACCTTTAAACTCCCATATCTGCAAAATATATATTTGCACTTAATTCGGTTTTACACTCACGGTGCGATATTGTCTATTTAATTTATGTTCCACGAATCCACCGTTTTTTAATTTAGCACATAATATCAAATAATGTTTTTTTCGATGTTGCACATGTTGACATGGACGATCCGGACTTTTGTGTTTATTTAATTTTTGTTACACGTATCCACCGATTTTTAAATTAACTGTAATTAGGCACTTAACCAGCAAGAACTTAAAAATAATATTGAAGAAATTATTCAAATTGTCATTGGAACAAATGATTAATCAATAATCGTAAAATCAATGATCGTTAAGGTTTCCGAAAACAGAATATTATCAATTATTACTTCGTTTTCAATGGTGGTATCTTTACAGGAAGGAACTTTCGATAAACAAAACCCTTAACCCTTGCAATTCTCACAATAACTCCCCGCTATCGCTACCGTAATGAATTTAATGTATATTGGGTAATAACAAATAAGGATCCGTTTCCCGCGCTTTTCACAGATTCAATTGACGCCATTTTGTCGTGATTTATGCTCTCCATAACGCGGGGGCGTGGGCGATACGGAATACCGTTAATCCGCCATTTTGAAACAACGGAAACAGAAATTACAATTTGAAAACGGAACACTCCATTCGAAATTTGTAATATCTGTCAAGGATTTGTCATACTTTTACGTCTGTTCCAAATCTTATTATTGACAAATGCGGTTGTTTATTAAAACCAGTGCTAACCTGCTAAGAACGACATTAAATGAGTTTTTTTTTGTACATATCGTTTATTTTGGTAATTTTTTTTTCATTAAAACCGGTCGTCACTGCAAATAGAAATATATCCACAGAAGCAAAGATGGCAGTACACAATGGAGTTCTAGTGCCAACCCTCATGTATGGAAGTAAAGCTTGGAGCTGGTAAAAGAAGGATGGAAGCAGGATAAACGCTATAGAAATGAGATCACTTAGATGAATGTGCGGGAAAACGTTGTATGATAGAATACCGAACGATGAAATAAGAAATACATGTAAGGTGGATGACTGCATCATGGATAAAATTAAAATAGGATCCTTTAGATGGTTTGGACATATGGAACGAATCTGGATGTATCCATTCTTCTCACGTGTGCATATCAGTATCTTCTCCTTTGCCTCCCTCACCTAACGACATCCTCGACCTCGTACATTTCCCTTATCCTAACTAACTAACTAACTAACCATCACGCCGTCTCCCCGAAAGGGTAGGCAGAAAGAATGGACTATCACACTTTTACTGATGCGGCACTCCATCCTTCTCTTTTCGCCCCGCGGGAGACGCGGTGTGATGGGTTGCGAACCTCATCGCCACCAATAGGCATCTTCCGCGCACACTTCGATCGTCCAACACCCACAAAATAAATCTAAAACAAATAATATAAAATACAATGATATAAAATAAAATAACAAAATAATAATAATTTAACACAAAATGTTCTTTTTAGATGGTGCACAAATTGTCTATTTAATTTATGTTCCACGAATCCACCGTTTTTTTAATTTAGCACATAATGTAATAACAAATAATGTTTTTTTTCGATGTTGACATGGACGATCCGGACTTTTGTGTTTATTAAATTTATGTTTCACGTTTCCACCGTTTTTTAAATTAACTGTAATTAGGCACTTAACCAGCAAGAACTTAAAAATAATATTGAAGAAATTATTCAAATTGTCATTGGAACAAATGAAAAATTTATTTTTACACCTGTCAAAATTCTTAATAAAAACGATAAAACTAATATAATTTTAACAGCAAAATAGTACAAACGTATTACGTGTCACAATTATCTGTTATAAAGTGCGGCAACAGTTAAATTGACCAAACAATTCACTTATACACGAAATATCTCCAAATTTACAGGAGCACCGCACCACATGAACCAAACCAAATTTTCAAAATCAGAATCCCTTATCCTTGATTTCATAATTCTATCATGCAGTGTTTTCCTAGATTTTTTTCTGAGCGTCTTCATTTCTGACATTCTGACCGCGTTGTGATTGTGGTATCCACCCGCATTCGATCCCATATGTCATGATTGGTAGCACACAAGTATTATAATTTTTTACTTTGCTGTTGATTTTTATGTCAGCATTTTTCCATGTTGAATTTTTCAATATCTTTACCCGTGTACGTGGCTCTTTTCTGTAGGCTGTGAGCAGTGGCGGTACTCTCATAGAAGCCCAGAAACCCGGCTTGGGTAAGAAATTTTGAATTAAAACCTTCAAATCTTAGTAATCATGCTCCTGCATAAACCAACAACCCACCAAATCACCTTCTAACAATGTTCCCATCAGACGTAAGAGGAATAGCCACAAGAGCTGAACCTCTATAAGCCAGAAGAGATTTCTTACGAAAGCCGGGCTTCTGGGCTTCTATGGGAGTACCGCCACTGGCTGTGAGCAAGTTAGTGAGAATTTAAGCCTTAATTTTAGATAAACTTAAGGCGTAAACACTGTGGAATTCCATAATGACGAATTTTTATTAATTAAAACACTACATAGATGGATAATTGAAAACTGACACGTGACGATAGGTATGGATTTTGAAGTATATATACATCTTCCAAAAATTTGTCATGCATGATCATAACAAAGGTGGAATGGGGAATGTTGTAATTACATAAAGCGTGCGCTTAACCCAACCAATGACAGGTCATAAGTCCTGTAAATACCTTGATCATCCATATTCAGTTTGCGTCTTCGTCTCTATTGAGATACAATTAAATTTGTATTGACCACCCTTTGGTGAAAATCCAGAATTTCGTATACAAGTATAAGTATACATTCACAAAAATAATTAAAACACTGTTTTTTCCACTTTTGAGTTTATTTTTCTCGACATGTTTCGAAGGCTTACACCTTCATTATCGGAAGAACGATATAAACTTATATCCTTCGAAACATGCCGAGAAAAATAAACTCAAAAGTGGGAAAAACAGTGTTTTAATTTATATAAATTCGTTAATGTAAGCCTTGTTTATCAACCCTCCTTTTTTCCCATCCGGGCATGGGGCCGACAATGGCAGACAAAGAAGAAGATACTGAAATACGCACGTGCAGAGGATGGATCCCTCCAGAATCCCACACGTTGTGGCGCATCAGTCTACTGTCCCCTAGGAAGACCACCAAAGAGATGAAGTGAATCAACTTCCCAAGAGAGGCCAGCCTGATTACAAGAACAGACCAAAGGTCTAAAAGGAGAAGAAGAAGAAGAAATTTTCAAGTATGCCTAAAGTTTTTGAAACGATAATGATAAGATTTTTATCAATAGAGATATTAATAGCTTACCCGTGTAGGTACTAAAACACAGAATAACGTTTTACGATATACATTTTTTTTCACTACCCTTGGTACGGCTTCCATAAAACTACATTAAATTTCATTAAGCAATCTACAAAGCTCGTAAAAATATAATTTGAGCTGTTAAACTCCATTGTAAGAAAGTTTCATTCAAAAATGTTTCCTTTTCAATTAAGATAAAGCATATAAAAATGTTATTATCAGTAATACACAGTTCTTTACAATTTCTATGGAGAGAACGAAATAATTAAAGTTTAATGAACGAAAAACAGATATTTAAATTTACTGAACATAACATGTATATCGCACCGTGAGTGTAAAACCGAATTAAGTGCAAATATAAATTTTGGAGATATGGGAGTTTAAAAACTTCATATTGCTTGGAAAAACTGTTTTTTTTAAATAAACCAAAGATTTTCGTTTTTAATTGTATCTCAATAGAGACGAAGAAACAAACTGGAAACTGAATATGGATGATCAAGGTGTTTACAGGACTTATGACCTGTCATTGGTTGGGTTAAGCGCACGCTTTATGTAATTACAACATTCCCCATTCCACCATTGTTATGATCATGTATGATACATTTTTGGAAGTTGTATATATACTCCAAATCCATACATATCTTCACGTGGCAGTTCCAGTTAGCCATCTATGTAGATTTGATTGTACTAATTAATTTTTTAAGATTAATCTATACAATCCATCCACTAACGCCATCTATGAAGAATGATTGTTTAGCATTTAGCAAACTACTTTATTAACACAATGCGAAGAGGCTACCGCCTCCTAGCGCACTGTTAGAAGTCGCCTGGAGTATCCACTCCTATTTTATACGCCAAATAATTGACCAGAATATTTACAAATATTTGTGAAATGTATACTTATATCTGTATACGAATCCTGGATTTTCACCTGTGGGTGGTTAATTTAAATTTTTAATTGTATCTCAATAGAGACGAAGAAACAAACTGGAAACTGAATATGGATGATCAAGGTGTTTACAGGACTTATGACCTGTCATTGGTTGGGTTAAGCGCACGCTTTATGTAATTACAACATTCCCCATTCCACCATTGTTATGATCATGTATGATACATTTTTGGAAGTTGTATATATACTCCAAATCCATACATATCTTCACGTGGCAGTTCCAGTTAGCCATCTATGTAGATTTGATTGTACTAATTAATTTTTTAAGCTTAATCTATACAATCCATCCACTAACGCCATCTATGAAGAATGATTGTTTAGCATTTAGCAAACTACTTTATTAACACAATGCGAAGAGGCTACCGCCTCCTAGCGCACTGTTAGAAGTCGCCTGGAGTATCCACTCCTATTTTATACGCCAAATAATTGACCAGAATATTTACAAATATTTGTGAAATGTATACTTATATCTGTATACGAATCCTGGATTTTCACCTGTGGTCTATTGAGATACAATTAAAAATTTAAATTAACCACCCACAGGTGAAAATCCAGGATTCGTATACAGATATAAGTATACATTTCACAAATATTTTCAAAGATTTTCGGTTTATAGTAATATACCGTTAAACCGAAAATCATTGGTTTATTAATTAAACTCCCATATCTCCAAAATGTAAATTTGCACTTAATTCGGTTTTACACTCACGGTGCGATATGATAATTGATAACAACAACAAACCATCACGCTATTTCTCCGGTAGGCAGAGAAGGACCGCCACACTACTCTATCCTGACATATCTCTCTAGATTCTTCCATTATACAGCGAGTTATACACGCACGCCGATTCTTTCGACCTCTAACATGGCCGACCTTTTAAATCGATGACGTTCGTGGCAGAGTAAGAGCTCTGACTTCCATACCGAAAGTCCCGGGTTCGATTCCCGGCGATGGCAGTGTGATTGTCACACTATCATTGGACTGGTATAGAATTCACGTGACAATAAAATGGCGATAGATTGGCTACATATCACATGTCATGAGAATTAATAATAGTAGCTAAAATAAATTGTATACAGTAATTTCCACTAGCATATGCTTATTATCCCAGGCAGTGTCCCAAGTCAAAACTTATTTATTATTTAGTTATTGTGCTTATTTTACTAACGTGTTTGTTATTTTAACGAGGAGTTTTATTGGCTAATACTGAATAGAATTAATTATAAAAGCAATAAATTCCCTTGTATCAGAAACTAATAATAGCCATGCTGAATAATTTAATTTCAAAGTCCTTAAGACCCCAATTAACAAAAGGTTTAAGTAGAGTTATAGAGAGCGATTAATTTCTGTATTCGGGAAAGTGTTTCTATAGCTTACAGTATAATAAGATGGCAGTCTTCGGTGACACGGTTTGACTGATTGAGAATGGAAGTAAATCCACAACGAAAATAGAGCAGCCTGTATGTAGCCCGCGGCGGTTTAGCAATCTATCAAAGTGGCGAAATTTCAGTCGGTATATTTTCTGTGCAATCTTATGTACATACAGCATGTTATATTGATTACGCTTTAAAATCTAGAATTATAAAAAAAATTTAATATATTTATTGATAACCTTTTTAAACGGGTTGGCCAAATACGAATCGTACGTCAATACGGCGCAAATATTTGTAACAATTTTTTTTGTTAAACTTATGTTTGAATGATAAAGAGAAGAATTTATAATAAATAACAGATAATAATACAACGAAACGCCGAAAATCGAATGCGCGCGCGACGCAGGACAAACTGCCGATGGGATACTTCACAGATGTGATTTACCGACAGCGCGCATGTAAACCATAATTTTGACGAAGTTAAACACATTAAATTTATTATCTTTACAGATTTCTGGAAAGGATAGATGTAGGTAAGTATTAAAGTAATTTGTGATTCCAAATTCTTAAAATAGATGTCACTACGAGTACTGCAAAGTCGTAAAACGATATATCACGACTACCGATGTTAACGGCTAGGAAATCTTGAACGTGATATGACGGCTACCGATGCGAATAGATTAAAGCAGTAGTTATCTCCGGATGTCTGAGGGACACTGTCTAGGACAATAAGCATATGCTAGTGGAAAGCAAAGTTAGAATTTATAAAACATGCATCGGGCCTATTATGACTTACGAAATCGAATCAAGAGCAGACACTGTCAGAACCAAACATCTCTTAAGAGTAGCAGAAATGAGAACATTGTGACCTATTGTGTGGAGAACCCTTAGAGATAGGATACCCAATGAAGAAATTCGCAAATCCAACAAAATTGAAGACATAGTTGGACGGAGTAGGCAGAGAAGACGATTCTGGAAATGGATCCAGCAAGAATTCCTAAAATCGTGATACATGAGACTTCAGAGGGCCGTCGACCACCTAAGAGATGGAGAGAAGGCTGGTCGTCTTCATCCCAAGAATAAAGTTATCCTGCATAAACAGATCACAAGATCTACAATCAGAAGAAAAAGAAGATATTTATTGTTTTTTAAACAATGATGAAAAACTCCTCCTCGGTCCTCCGCAGAATCCTCGGACCCATTAAAGATGGTCAGATGTGGAGAAGAAGGTAAAATAAAGAGCTCTACGATCTACGTCCGCGTGGGACGTACCAGGACGTTAGCGTGGTCAAGTTTATAAAGATTAACAGACTGCGCTGCCTAGGGCACTTGCGCCGCATGAGGGATCTGGAACTTCCAAAAAAATAATGCTGTCTGACAATCCAGTAGGGCAAAGAAGCGTCGGAAGGCCGAGACTGCGATGGTTGGATGGCGCCGTGGCAGACTGACGTGTCCTGAAGCAGCAAGACTGGGAGGTGGCGGCCAGAGACAGGACGGGATGTAGACGTTTCTTCAAGAAGGCTAAGAACCACCAAGCGTTGGAACACCGATAAAGAAAGAAGAATATGTAAAACTCCATAGTAAGTATAAGTTTCGATACGAGGGATTCATTTGCAGCAAGTCTCTTTGTTGGTTTATGGGATGCCATTGAGTCATTAAGTGGTAGTTTTCCAATGCTTACCACATTTTTGTATTATAATATAACAGGTTATTTGAACCCAATTACCGTATAAAACTTTTTAACTATTGATTCTCATGACATGTGGTAGATAGCTAGTCTATCGTCATATTTATTGTCACGTGAATTCTATCAGAACAAAGACAATTCTTCTAGATGCGGATTTTTCAAAATTCTTCTTTTTTAAACCACGTTTTATGTAAAACTCCATTGCGGTTTCGTGTTAAACTCAACACCAACAACAACGAACCATCACGTTGTCTCCCCGGAGGGGTATGTAGAGGGAATACTATTATTTAGATGAGAGAAGAGTTTATTTTTCTCAACATGTTTCGAAGGCTTCACACATCCATCATCGGGAGAACGATATAAACTCAAATTTATATCGGTTTATATCATTTTTCCGCTGATGATGGTGTCGAACCATGTCCAAATTCAAACAGCCAATTCAAGATTTTGTTTTAATCATTTTTACGTTTAATATTTGTTAGAAATTCAAATATTATTAATAAATTATTCACCCTTAACAGAAAGAAAGTTGGAAGTTCTAGAAGATTGAAAACAAGAAAAATGTCTCCACTTTATCACTGAATGCTAAACGATTTGTCAACATGGATAAGATCAGATGGATGAATTACGTTGAATAAATGTAACTTAATCTAAAATCGGTTTGTACATGGATTAAAATATTTCCATCGGTTGATCTGGATATCTCGCATCTACAAAAATTAATTATGTATGGAAACGAAGCATGGAAGTGGCAGAAGAAAGATGAGAGCAGAATAAATGCGGTAGAGATGAGGTCCCTGAGACGCATGTGTGATAGAGCGATGTACGACAGAATCTCAAATGCTGATATTAGAAAGGAATGTAGAGCGAAATAAGGTATTATGAACAAAATTTAAAAGGATCGCTGCGTTGGTTCGGACATATGGAGCGCATGGGTGAAGAAAGAATGGTTTAAAAAGTATACGTTAACGGTGTAAATGGAGTACGGAGTCAAAGTAGACCGAGGAAAACATGGCATGACCAAATTAATCAAGTTTTAAAGGTTGGCCATGTCACAAGCCGGAAGAATCGACGTGCGTGTATGACTCGCTGTATGAATGTTCTGGTAGCTAGAGAAGTATGTCAGGATAGAGTAGTGGCATCGACAGTCTGTCGATGCCAGCGAGCCTGGCGAAACCGGATGAAAATGAATTCTACACTGGACCAAAAACAATGTGACAATCACACTGTTATCACACTGTTAGAGCTCTTGCCACTTTGCCACAAAGGTCGTCAATTCATTGTATTCAGTCATTTCCCCCCATCGGAAGCATTTTATTAGTCATATTTCAGAAGTAATATATTTTTCAAAATTATCAATCTAAGAAAAATACATCTCACATTGAAGTTCTAAAAAACCCACGCCACGGCGTTTCGGCAATTTTCATTTACATTTTTCATTTTGTACGTGTTTTGTAAATAAGTAAGAAATTCGATTGAGTACAGAGGCGGATTGAGGGATATAAAGTCTATTTATAAAGTCTTTGGAGTAAGCTTTTATTTATAATAACGTAAATATGAATGTAGATTTTAATCTAATGATTATGGAGCTTAATACTACTTAGGAGTGCTCCTATTAAGAATTTCATGCGTACTCGTTCAATAATAATTTTGATTTTAAAAGGAAAGAAATTAAATTCTTAATACGTAATTTCGTTTCAATTCAATTCAAACGTAAGGCATAGTTACTACGAGATAGGCGCCATAAATTCTCGGCCTGATATAGAAAAAAATATAGTTGGTAAGATATACCAATTTTTATTTGTAATATAATCTATTTAGGAAATTGAAATTATCTTTAAAAAATATTAAAAAACACGACATGTTTCGGAGGATACCTCCATCTTCAGGTGTTAAAATATAATAAAAACTAATAATTATACATGATGATAATATAAAAATATATATAAATAATTGTAATTGAGAAAAAACATAGATTTGAAAAGACATTATTTATATAGAAAATAATTTATAATTAATTTGCATATAATAAATGATTAAATTGCATACAATTTAAATGGGTTTTTATATTAGTGTTTCATTGTTTAGTTTTTATTATATTTTTACACCTGAAGATGTAGGAAGATATCCTCCGAAACATGTGTTTTTTTAAATATAAAAAAAAAATACTTAAGTCATTTTCAATTTCGTAAGTATATTACTATGGAATTCCACAGTGTTAATGCCTTAGCGTTCCATCAATATAATCTCCCATAACTTCAATTTATTTATTACAAAGCTTAATTAGTAATTCTATACCCTTGTAAAAATAATCGATTGTTTTTCTTTAACTGTTAAATGAGCGAGACGTATATATACGTCCAATTTATATGATGAGTCCGGATAGGACGTGTTTATACGTCCTCAAAATATATGTGAGCTAATTACTAATTCACTTATTTCTTTATGTGGGTATTTTTTATATATATATAAAGTAAAATAAAATTTGTATTTCAGTGTCAGTTAATGAAAAGCAAGCATGGATTAAATTAATCAAATGATTTTACTGAAATCTCTTGAGGGAAGTTCATTTTAAATAATAATTAAATAAAACGATGTTTTTTTTAAGTACTTCCACTTTTTTCTTTATTTCGGCAGTGACCGGTTTCGCCAGGCTCGCTGGCATCGACAGACTCGTGACACTATTGCAAACCGAGTCCATTATATTCATACAACAATAATGGTAAACATGATTCTAACTAACTAACTAACCATCACGCCGTCTCCCCGAACATGATTCTGTACAAAAATAATCTTAAATTATTTATGTTAAATTTACTGAATTTAAATATTGGTATTACAGGTATTCAAGAAGATTCATATTCAATACAGTGGATTTTAAATTTTATTATTAAATTCTTTGAATAGTTATAAATTAAACGTTTCGAATGTGACGTAATAATGCGTCTTTATGAATTCTACCAAACGAAGATTGTGTAATTAATTCTAATGACATCGAGCTGGGCAGCTTTCGGAAACCTGAGCTACATCCTTAAAAACCGGAAAATACCGATCAACCTGAAACGATAAGTCTATGAAGCCTGCGTTCTGCCAGTTGGTACTTATGGTCTTGAAACTGTTACATTGTCCAAAAAAAGTGCCGAGAAACTGCGAGTGACCCAAAGAGCCATGGAAAGAGCCATGTTAGGAATAAGCCTAAGAGACAGAGTCAGAAACGATACGGTGAGAGAAAAAACAAAGGTCACTGACTGGTGGCGACTCTAAAATGGCAATGGGCGGGTCACGTAGCCGGAAACTCAGATGAAAAATGGACAAGAAGACTGCTGACTTGGAGACCGTGGACGGCGAAGAGAAGTGCAGGGCGACCGCAACTACGGTGGAAGGATGATCCAAACAGACACGTCAGAATAACCTGGATGCAGTCTGCACAGGACAGAATAACATGGAAGCAAATAGAGGAGGCCTTTGTCAAGGAGTGGACGGGAATAGGCTGAGGAAGAAGAAGAGAAGAAGAAGTATTTAAAAAAAGGTTTATTAATATCCGATTCCCCCCTGTCCGGGAGTAGACTGCCTTGCTCCAATTAATGTCATACAATTTTTGATATCAAATAATACGCCCTGGTTCTTAGAATTTTTATGTCGAAAATAAGTTACTTTTAATGGAAGCTTACTCGGGAAATGCCTTGGGAAATTTGCTTGCTTTATGTACATAACCAATTCTCTATCGAATAGTAAATAGTTTTTCCGGAAAAACAATAATATAAAAAACGTGTAAATATCTAGGATGTCAAATCGTTTTATGAATATAATTTTATAAATAATTGAAAAAAATATATCATGGACATATTTGTATATAAGTTGAAATTTCTTTGTAGATAGTTCATTATTAATAATGAAAATACATTTTTTTAATTATTTCTCGAACATTGAAGTAAAACATACTTCCTGAATATATAAACAAATGGAAGAGTGGAGAAGGATATTAAAAGAAGGGTTGGGGCAGGCAACTGAGTAAATGGTGCACTTAAAGTTGTAATCGCAAACAAAAGCCTATCCAAAAAAGCTAAGATGGCAGTGCATAATGGTGTTGTTGTGCCAATCCTTATGTATGGAAGTGAAGCATGGAACTAGCAAAAGAAAGAAGTTAGTAGAATAAATGCAGTAGAAATGAGATCTCTAAGACGAATGTGTAGTAAATCTGTATATGATAGAGTGTCAAATGCAAGTATAAGAAGTGAATGCGGTGCGAATGAAAGTGTTATGAACAAAATAATGAAAGGGTCGTTAAGATGGTTTGGAATATGTAAACGACATTGAAAGAATTAGTGAAGAGAGAATGGTGAAGAAGGAATATGTAAACGACGTGAACGGAGCTAGAAATAGAGGAAGACCGAGGAAAACGTGGCACGATCAAATCAATCAAATATTAAATGTCGGTCACGCGAAGAGTCGGAGAAATCGATGTGCGTGCATGACAAGATGTATGAGTGCAGAGTGAAGAGAATGGGAATGTAGAGAATGTAGTATGTCAGGACAGAACCGTGTGGCGTTCCATTCTTTCTGCCTACCCCTCCGGGGAGACGGCGTGATGGTTAGTTTGTTAGTTATGATGTAAAATTCAATATTGACGCTCGTACGAATGACAACGTTGATAATGCAAATAACGAAAATTTGATAATGCCTTACAAAAGCGAAACATATCATTCGCATAAATTATAAAAAACTAAAACAAACAATTTCTCTCTCTCTCTCATTCTCTCTCTTTTTCTTTCTTTCTCTCTTTCCGATGGCGCTACAGCCCAAATTGAGCTTTGGCCTCCCATTACAGGTGCCAACAACTCCGTCTGTCCTCTCCCACCATATTCCAATTAGCCACCTGGAGGAGCTGCTCCGCATCCTTCCCGACCTCATCCTCCCATCTCAGCCTGGGTCTTCCTACTCGTCTCTTTCCACCTGGGTGTCCATTCATTATTATTTTACGGACCCGTGAGTCTGGCATCCTCTGTACATGCCAAGCCCATCTGAATCTCTGTAGATTCATTATTATTTTAAGGACCCGATTTTATTAGTAGGTAGGGAGACGTTTTCATTTGTATTAATTACCTAAGATTATATCCAGGTGGGTGTCGTGCAAAAATGGACCAAGAGGCAATCGAGAAAAAGATGGACGGACTGCGTGGAAGAGGATTGGAGAAGACCAGGGACAGGAGTCAGTGGAGGAGGCCAAAGCGGCAACAGGATATTGCCGAGAAGAGGAATAAGACAACCTAGAAGAAATTTATGGTAAGATCAAAAGATCAACAATTCCATTTTAGGTTAGTTAGAAAGTTTCAATCCTGGGATTAGTTTGCAGCAATTTCTTCTATTCTGCTCTTCCATTCTTCCCTGTCTTGTGCGGCTCTTTTGAAATGTGCATATGATGAGCAGCGCACGTCCACCAACAGGTCCTCCAGGTACTCTCGGCGTGGGCGTCCCCTAGAGTTTGTCCCCTCGGTCATACCCTCCATTATGGCATGCAAGAGGCCTTCTTGTCGTATTACATGGCCGATCCATCTTGCACGCCTTTCGGACAAGGTCCTGAGCAGGTGCCTTCCTCCTTCGATTCTTTGAAGAACCTCCCCATTCTTGATGTTGTCTCTCCAGGAAATTCCTGGTAGTCTTCTGTAGGACCACATCTCAAAAGCCTATAGTCTCCGTTTATCTCTTTCGGATAGGCACCATGTCTCGCAGCCGTACATCAAGATACTCCATACATAGGTCTTGATGAGGAGTATTCTCAGTTTTAGGTCTATATTATTTTCGACCTTTTATAATATTTTAGGTAATGCTACCTAAAAAATACTGATGCTTTATTAAAGCAAAAAAATAAGTATTTTAATATAGCAGTAATTTACCGAATTCTGTTACTATTCCATTAAGAAATGAACCGAATCATTACGTCCATATTATCGAGTTTTGGAGCAAAATTCACGCACGCAGCTAATGAGAATTCCTACAAGACGGATCTGTTGAATGAGTTTTGGAATGAGATTAATTTTTCTTCTATATCCACCCCGAAGAGAAAATTTCGTATTAGATGGAAAAGTAATTGATTCTGTACTTATCAATGTGTGAAATCAAAGCGAAAGATGCCAATTCCACAGTCTGAAAGTAGTAAAAATCCCGCCTTACACTGGGAAATATATCATTTTTCTTTATACGTTTTGCCATTTTCACATTTCTTAAGATTACTGAGAAAGATGCTTTAAAAACGAAATAAAGCTGAAATATAATCGAATGTGTCAGATTTTTCTTTTTAAATAAGTAAGAATTTAGAACATTAAGCAAAAAAATGTTTTTTTTAAAGAAAACATAAATAAAATACAAAAAAAAATACTGTTAAAATTTAAAATACTGTTATAATAAATCCCAATTACTTTTTATTCACTGAGAGTGTCGCGACAGCTGTTTCGCCAACCGATGTTGGCATCATCAGGTGTTACAATAAACTAAAGTAACAATTGAAAGGAGTTACTTTTTATAGGGCAAAAAATTGCAAAAAAATATTTTTTTACCATGACTAACACACTAATGAGTTTACACCCAAGGTGAAACTAGTCAATTGTAAAAGTAAAAATATTTTTTTAATCCTGGCCCAGAGGATGGCAGCTAGCTGCCGAACTGGTTTAAAACACTAACATTTGTGAATTTTAACTAAATATGTATTTAAAACAATGTACAATTTATATTATTTCTTTTCAAATCGAGGGTCCTCTTCTTCTTCTCAATGGACTTGGCAACCAATTGACAGATCTTGGTGATATTATTTTCTTCTTCTGATTGTAGATCTTGCGATCTGTTTATGCAGGATATCAACTTTCTTCCTGTGATGGAGACGACCAGCCTTCTCTCCATCTCTTTGGTGGTCGTCCTGGTGGTGGACGGCCCTCTGGAGTCTCGTGCATCACGATATTAGGAATTCTTGCTGGATCCATTGTCTCGATGTGGTCCCTCCAGAATCATTTTCTCTGCCTATTCCATCTCACTATGTCTTCAATTTTGCAGGATTTGCGAATTTCTTCATCAAGTATCCTATCTCTAAGCGTTCTCTCCACAATAGGTCGCAATGTTCTCATTTCTGCTACTCTTAAGAGATGTTTGGTTCTGACAGTGTCTGCTCTTGCTTCGATTCCGTAGGTCATTATGGGCCTGATACATGTTTTATAAATTCTAACTTTGCTTTCCACTAGCATATGCTTATTGTCCCAGACAGTGTCTTTTAGGCATCCGGAGATAACTGCAGTTTATCAGTCTGTTTTTTATCTTTATTATATAGATCGCTGCAACTAGATATCTCCACACCCAGATATCTGAACTTCATGACCTGTTCTATGGGTATATCGTCTACAACCAATTTGCATTTGAGAGGCTGTCTGGATATTGTAAGACATTTTGTTTTGGCGACGGATATCATCATATTATACTTCTCAGACGCAAGATGGAATCTATAAAGCATTCTTTGTAGATATTTTCACTGTTAATTAATATGGCTTCGGTGAAGGTTTAACGAAGTTGTTTTGTACGTCAGAGTTTATCTTCTTCTTATTTTTTATGTTTGTAAGTTCGTACCCTAAGCGTTTGAGTATTTTTTTTATGTTTACAACAGGTCGTTTTAACCCAATTATTGTATACAATTTTTTTAAGCTATTATATTGATTCTCGTGACATGTGATAGGTAGCCAATCTATCGCCATTTTATTGTCACGTGAATTCTACACCAGACCAAAGACAGTGTGACAATCACAGTGTGGGAATCGAACCCGGGACCTTCGGTATGGAAGTCAGAGTTCTTACCACTCTGCCACTTAGGTCGTCATCGCATTATTCATCCGATAGAGTTGAAACTTTGTACAGGTGTTGTTGGTATAATTGGCGTTCAAATGACATTATCGTGTTCTTCTTTTTAAGTTTTTTAGTTCGTATCCTAAGCGTTCGCGCATTGTGCATCCGCAAAACTTTGTAAACTAACTAACTAACTAACCATCACGCCGTCTCCCCGAAAGGAGAGGCAGAAAGAATGGACTGTCACACTTTTACTGATGCGGCACTCCATCCTTCTCTTTTCGCTCCGCGGGAGACGCGGTGTGATGGGTTGCGAACCTCATCGCCACCAATAGGCATCTCCCGCGCACACTTCGATCGCAACACCCACAAAATAAATCTAAAACAAATAATATAAAATACAATGATATAAAATGAAATAACAAAATAAAAATAATTATTTTTAAATGGTGCACATATTGTCGATTTAATTTATGTTCCACGAATCCACCGTTTTTTAAATTTAGCACATAATGTAATAACACATAATGTTTTTTTCGATGTTGCACATGTTGACATGGACGATCCGGACTTTTGTGTTTATTTAATTTATGTTACACGTAGGTAACCCCCGTTTTTTAAATTAGCTGTAATTAGGCACTTTACCAGCAAGAACTTAAAAATAATATTTAAAAACTAATAAAACTTTTTACTAGTTATAAATAAATAAAACAATGGATTAACTTATTATGAAGTTTAATATAATAAAAGGATTAAATATTATTTTTTAAATCTGATTCACTTTCATTTTAATCTCAGAACCATTGTTTTGATTTTTGATTTGTACGCTCTCTGATTTTGAGGGTTCACTTCATTCTCCATATATATAAAATAGGAAACAAAGCAAACACGAATGTTGGCAGACGCAACTTGAATATTAAATAATACCGTATCCAGACTCATCTTGTTACAGGAATACTAAATACGTATTGAATGAACGGCTTTGAAGAGTACCTATACCTGAACTGATAAACAGTTTCGAACCGTTTTTTTCTGATTTGATTAGGTCTGATATAATGAAGTCGTATATAATATTTACATTGTAATACAATCGAATTAGGATGGATTACAGCCATATACATCGGTCCTAGTCCATTAGTCCTAATATAGTCCCAATTGAAAAGTTTTTTTAATGATTTTTGTGGTTCGATTCAATTAAAGCGTCATTATTTTATAATTAATACTTTATAATATAACATTTAACTAACTAACTAACTAACCATCACGCCATTTCCCCGGAGGGGTAGGCAGAGAGGATGGATCGCCACATTGGCCTGTCCTGGCATACCTCTCGGGCTTCCTCTGTATTCATACATCGTACCATGCACGCACGTCAATTTAGTAATTTTTAGTAATTGATTAATTTGGTCATGCCATGTTTTCCTCGGTCATCCTCGGCTTCTTTTCCCACTCACGCTGCTTGTGTACAACTGTTTAACCATTTTACTCTCATCTATTCGTTCCATATGTCCAAACCATCTCAGGGATCCTTATTCAATTTTATTCATGATGCAGTCATCTGCCTTACAAAATTAATAATTAATATTTGATGATAACATAATAAATAATAACATTTTAAAATTAATATTTGATGGGAATGACATGTTTCGCCCTTAGAAGGGCGAAACATGTCATTTCCTTCAAATATTATATAACAAATCTTCTAGAAAACTGACGTTTTCATTCGTATTAGTTATTTAAAATAGAGTTTTACACCATTGTTCAAGAAACAATAAACAAGTCATTATTTTATTTATTGCTTCCTGAACAATGCTGTAAAACTCTACATTAAGTAATAAATACGAATGAAAACGTCTGTTTTCTAGAAGTTGATTATAGTTTATGGAAATAGAATGTTTGTATACCTTGCTAAGGTTTTATTAAATGGATGGAAGAAGAAACTAATAATAAATTTGTTTATTTCTTCTTAAATAATGACGTAAAATATCATATTAAATAAAGAATACTGTTTTCTAGAAGATTTTTTTTTGGGAACATGTTTCGCTTTGCTAAGGCATTATAAAATGTATGAATAAAAAAATATATAATAATACTTCTATAAAACATACGATTTCATTAATTTTAATTAAAATTTTAGTATTACGGTGCGGTTGAAGCTATATTAATTTATATATGGTTTCTTGAACAATGATGCAAAAACTCCAAAATTTAATAATTAATACTAATGAAAAACGTCTGTTTCTATTCGTTTCGTTACATTTAATAGGAATGACATGTTTCGTCTTTCTGAGGCATTATCAAATATCATTTGATAATACCTAAGCAAGACGAATCATGTCTTCTCCATAAAATATAATAAAACTTCTAGAAAACAGGCATTTAAATTCATACGGGTAGCTAGTATAATGTACTACTACTCTCTTTAAAATCTCATTAAAATTTATCAGAAAATCTCATTAAGTATTGTATTTTTGAACAAGGATGTAAATCTCCATATTAAGTAATTAACAATTAATCAAACATTTGATAGTGCTTTAGAAAGGCGAAACATGTCATTCTCATAAAACTAAATAATCTTCTAGAAAACAGGTTTTATTTTTAATTAATTAAATATTTAATATGAAGTTTTATATCATTGTTCAAGAAGCAAAAATAAATTAATGTCGCTTTTACTAAAACGGACGTTTTCATTCGTATTATTTTATAAGTTTTGAGTTAAAATTTAGGTATTTCTCCGTTATACCGTGCATCTAACGTATCGGTTATAATAATGAACAATTGCACCCCAAATTATTTTTGTTGACAAAATAAGTATTTTATCGAAAATCGGGGATACGTCACTAATACATTTAAACTTACACATATACCAATGTATCGTATTGTCGCGTATTGAAGTCCAAAGAGTACCTAAATAATATACGCTTCTTTTACGCATTTTTTGCTCTGTGTTATTTTAACCCCAAAATATGATTCCATTTCGGTTTAATTAACTGTTATTTTGTACGATATTATGAATACATTATACGTAATAATTGATTTGATTTCAAATAATATATTTTCATTCAACATTCAAAATTAAATACATACGAAATTGAATTAATATCAATGTAGCCTATTAATAAAATATTCGCAATTATTTAAGTAATATTTGGTCAAATATGTAATATAGATCATATTCATTAACTGTTTAAATATTAACACTGTTAAAATCGGGTGGTGGTCTAGGGGATAGAACGCTTGGCTTCTGATCCAGGGGACTTGGGTTCGAGCCTGGACACGACCAGATTCCTTCTTCATAATAATGAGCTATTTTCTGCTCATATTGAAAATTGTAAAATAAATTCTAATATCATTGATTGAAATCTTTGGTATTAGTCTTTTATTTAAAAAAAACAACAAAAAAAACATATCACCATAGATTACAATTCTTTCGAAATTATCGCGACAGCTTTTTCGTTAACAAATTTTTCGCTAAAATTGATTTGATGCAACTTTTTATTTGATTGTAACACCAGACGATGCAAATATCGGTTAACGAAACAGCTGTCGCTACAACATTTTGAATGTATACAAATACTTGTAGACAGATAGTGGATTTTCCCCATTGCGGATAAATTATTTTTTTATAAGGATTAATTGTATCTCAATAGAGACGAAGTTGTAAATTGTTTTCTGGGAACAGAATATGGTGGTCGAGGCGCTTACAGGACTTATGACCTGTCATTGGTTGGGCGATCGGCAAAAGCGATCGCTTTATGTTTAACAAAATTTCACAATCCGCCCTTCTTACGACCATCACGTCTGAACTTTTTTGGAAGATGTATACTAGCAAGGGATAAAATCCAGTATTTGTCTACAAGTATTTGTATACATTCAAAATGTTGTATAAAAACCGATTAGCAGGAAGTGTGTCTTGTGAGAAGTAAAGTGGGGGTATTCAGTAATAATTTGCTAAGAAGTTCGGAGTTGTCTATTTTTGAAGTGTATAATTTTGTGAAGCATATATGTATTAAATTTATATTTTGATTCTAAAAAAATTCCAGAATCGATCATTTTATGTTTTCTAGATAACAAAACCGCAAAAAAATAACGCGTTTGGGAGAAACAAAATACATTCGAATTAGCATACAGACGTTTTCGAGAACATTCTCGTAGCAGACTCCATTCCATGGAATTCTCTTGTTTTTTCAGTCGACTCATGCACGAACACTACTAGAAATTGTATTATAATAAATAATGCAGAGTACACGCGCGTTTGTGAAGAAATCCTTTGTTTGTGAAAAGTTCAAAGTGTGGTTCTAATTCAGCTAACTTAAAAATAACGCGAAAACACCATCTCACATGAACATATACATGTGTATCTATTTATATATTTAATGCAATAAACATTATATCCTAATGTTTAAATTTAGAACACAGTTGAAATCAAATCAAATCAAATCTAATCAGTTTATTTTATCAACAGACATTACAAACAAAATAAATATTTTGTGAATGAATATACTTGTATACAATACATCCTGATCAATTCTTTGGCATATAGATAGGAGTGACATCTCCAGGCGGCTTCTAACAATGCGCAAATGGCGATAGCCTTCACATTGTGTTAATAAAGTAGTTCTGCTAAATGCTAAAAATTAATCTCCATAGATGGCGTTAGTGTGTAGATTATATAGATTAATATTTAAAAAAAAATATGTAATCAAAATCTACATAGATGGCGTATTGAAACTGACATGTGAAGTTAAGCATAGATTTGTAACATATATACAACCTCCAAAAATTTGTCTTACATGGTCATAAAGAAATAGGTGGAATGGGAAATGTTGTAATTATATAAAGCGTGCGCTTAACCTAACCAATGACAGGTCATAAGTCCTGTTAACACCTTGATCAACCATATTCAGTTTCCAGTTTGCATCTTCGTCTCTATTGAGATACAATTAAATTTCAAAAAATAAATGTTTAAGGCATCTATTGAAAACAAGTAAAATATAATATTTAATATAATTCCAGGAACGTATGAGAGATGGTTCGACTTTATGAAAACAAGATACTCTATAAAGTCAAGAGTATTTGTCCTCTAAGTAACACGATTTATTAACTAAGTAACTAACCATCACGCCGTCTCCCGAAGGGGTAGGTAGAAAGAATGGACTGCCACACTTTTCTTTCCTGACATATTTCTCTCGCTTCCTCAACATTCATACATCGTGTCATGCACGCGCGTCGATTTATCTGACTCCTCACATGGCCGATATTCAATATTTGATTTATTTGATCGTGCCACGTTTTTCTCGATCTTCCTCTATTTCTAGTTCCATTCACATCGTTAACATGTACTTTTTTTATCATTCTTTCTTAATTTATTCTTTCCATGTGTCCAAACATCTAAATGACCTTTTTATTATTCTGTTCATAACACCATCATTCGCACCGCATTCACTTCTTATATTTTCATTCGATACTCTATCATACACGGAGTATCCACACATTCGTCTAAGAGATCTCAAATTCAAGGAGTACCGATATATATATTAGAGTTAACGTGGTCAAATAATAATTTCATATGTTTGGTCCACACAATTCTTACAGCTGACCGATAATCTGTTTGCGTATTTCTTTTCGGATATGTTATTTTTAAAAGTAATTTCACCCTTTCCCCGAGCAATCGAAATAAGTTTATTTACTATCGATAAAGTGGAGGTGAGAGGTAACAACAATATTCTCAGATAAACACGTTATCTCCGGAATCCATTAGATCTGCCCGAGTTGGTTCGAGAGATCACGTCTTACCCAAAGAGAGAAAGGGGTGAGAAGCAAAATGAAAACTTCGATAGTCACCATACAGACCCTTACCAGTCTGACTTATTTTCTTCTATATTCGCCATCACTTTGTGTTGTGGATTCACTTTTTGGAAACATTGTATTATCACAACACTTTTTTGCGCTTTTCACAAACATGTTTCGGGACGCAAATTTACCTTCTTCAGTGTATGAACTTTAACAGTTAAATGATATTGTGTTATCGATATATACTTAATGACGAGTGAAAAAGTGGAGGGGGAAATTTTTTAATTTAGTTGCAGGGTAAATTGTTGTTTACTAGGAATTATGAAACACGAGAAAAAGGGGAATAAATCAATTAGTTAAAAAACATCGTTTTATTTAATTATTAAATTAAGTTTAGTTGGTTGTTTATAATATCTTTTTGTTTTTAATTCCTTTTTTGATTTCTAAAATCTCTATGATATGTATAGTTATATTTCTATTATTTATGTGTAATATTTCAACGCCGTTATCTTTGTTAAACGACTGATCTCTTTCAATGAGATGATTTACGAATTTTGAAAAGCTACATATTATGAGATAAGCAACTTAAGTGATTATTAATTCTTAAATTAAAATTTTGCGTTGTTTTACATATGTAGAAAGTTAACCAATCATTGCATTTTAATTTCTAAACTATCGATTCTATTATTTAATCATGTTTGTCTTTATTATTTATTATTTATTTATTTTAAACTAAGGCATTAATACTGTGGAATTCCATAGTAATACACGTAGGAAATTTAAAATAACTTTGTTTATTATCCACAAAATATGAAAAAAACACAACATGTTTCGGGGGATACCTCCATCTTCAAGCGTAAATATGTAAAATATATTATATATTTACACCTGAAGATGGAGGTACCCTCCGAAACCTGTCGTGTTTTTTTAATATTTTGTGGATAGTAAATAAAGTAATGTTCAATTTCCTAAGTGCATTAATAGTTTACCTAAATTATTATTAGTATAAAACGCGGGTCTAACATCACACGGAATTTCTTTTGAAATTATATTTGTTAAATTATTTTTGACTTATTAGGTCCACCTGACTTAACAATTGTAATAACTACGAAAAAAATGCTTAATGAATTAACATGAATTTATAATAAGTAAACACGATTTTTAATGGTTCAACTTGAATTTAATTTATATAATAAATTATATAAATAGCAGTGATAATTTTTTTTTGCCATGCAAGGGCATTCTAAAACCCTCGCAAGGCGAAATAAATTTGTAACAAGTTTACGTATAATTGTTTTCAATATAATTTATAATGCAGTTTTACAAAATAATAACCACAATCATAAATAAGTTGTATACAATTGGGTTATACACAAAAATGTGGAAAGCAACGGGAAACTACCGTATTAAAGGTTTACGAAGCATCTTAAGAAACGGTAAAGCTATTAGACTTACTGCAAACGAATTAATTGTAAAATCCTTGTAAGAAATTTATAATGAAATCTTTGAATATCTAAAATATTGTTTTTTCCTCTTATAGATCTATATTTAGCATTATTAATTTATATGAAAATAGGAAAACTCTCGAAGTTTTCAAAAGAACCGTCGCCCACGCGCAAAGCTCTAATCCGCATCTAATGGAGTCTCGGTATTGGGAGTTAGTGCCGGACAACAGACGCATATAAATTGAAATTTAGGGGTGGGGTTACGGGTGTTTCCGTCAGATGTCCAATGGGAGTGGCGTATCCCACAATCAACAACACTTGAGTTTAATCTTGGTTTATTTCGTTAATTCCCGCACAATTTGTGCGTTGTACATCGCCTTTCGAAACGCCTCCACATACCCGAACAAAGTATATTTTTACTTTCACGAAAATTTATTCACTACAACTGGGATATATACGAAAATTTACCACTGGGGTATATAGGAAAATTTATTCGCTACAACTGGGAAATCTGCGAGGTTGAAGATGTGGTCAGATGGGGACGTCAAAGACGGCGATACTGGCATCAACACGTAGAAAGGATGAGCTCAAATAGGATACCACACATAGCTCTCCATGGAACGCCAAACGGACAACGCCGACCAGGAAGACCCCCGAAACGGTGGAGAGAAAGCTGGAGTTCAGCGTCTCAAGAGAACCCGCCTGAAATAACAGACTCCTGATTCTACCAAAAGTGAAGAAAAAGAAGAAGAAGAAGAAGAAGAAGAAGAACAAGAAGAACAAGAACTGGGATATAGGATGGGAGAGCAAATTGTCAATGTGGTCTGTTATGCAGACGATGCTATAATCATAGCTGAAAACAATAATGACTTACAAAAAAGATAGACAGACTACATCACGTCTTTAAGAAATACAACATGACGATCTCTATCGAAAAAACAAAATCTTTTTTAAAAACCTTTTCCAAAACATGTAACCTGGTTATAGAAAATCAACCCATAGAACAGGTCAAGACCTTTTTCCATTTCCATTCCATTGTGAACGGCCGTTTTCGCTTTAATTGATAAATTCTTGTTTCCAATGACTATTTTTAAAGCTCCATTCACTTTGTTACCAGCACCAACCCTTCTTTCGATGTCACTACCCGTTCGGCCATCTGCTGTGAACATGCTAACCAAATACACAAATTCACCCACCTGCCCCAAATTCTCTTCGTTCACACTTATGTTACAAACTATTCAACAAAATTATAGTAAATCTATTTTACGATGCCGTTCTTCTTCTTTTTCTTCCTCAGCCTATTCTCGTCCACTCCTGGACAAATGCCTCCTCCATTTGCTTCCATGTCACTCTGTCCTGTGCAGACTGCATCCAGGTTATTCCGATGTGTCTGTTCAGATCATCCTTCCACCGTAGTTGCGGTCGCCTTGCACTTATCTTTGCCGTCCACGGTCTCCAAGTCAGCAGTCTTCTAATCCACTTTTCATCTGAGCTTCTGGCTACGTGACCTGCCCATTGCCATTTTAGAGTCGCCACCCGGTGGATGATGTCAGTGCCTTTGTTTTTTCTCTCACCGTATCGTTTCTGACTCTGTCTCTTAGGCTTTCCATGGCTTTTTGGGTCACTCGTAGTTTCTCTGAACTTTGTTTGGACAATGTAACAGTTTCAAGACCATAAGTACCAACTGGCAGAACGCAGGCTTCAGGCGGTTTTTAAGGATGTAACTCATGAAATAATTGTATCTCAATCGAGACGAAGATGCAAATTGGAAACAGAATATGGTTTATCGAGGTGTTTACAGGACTTATGACCTGTCATTGGTTGGGTTAAGCGCACACTTTATGTAATACATTCCCCATTTCACATTTTTCTTATGACCACCATATCTGACAAATTTTTGGAAGCTGTATATATGTTAATCTGTAACACCACCATGGTAAATAATAATGAAATAAAATGACGTTTTTTAACTACTTCCACTTTTGTCTTTATTTAGACAGCGACTGGTTTCGCCAGGCTCGCTGGCATCGACAGACTGGTGACACTATTGTAAACTAAGTCCTTTATATACATACAGATCAGGGGTGGTAAACATTATTCTATACAAAAATCGCTTGCTAAATAAAGACAAAAGTGGAAGTAGTTAAAAAACATCGTTTTATTTAATTATTATTAAAAAGGAACTTCCATCAAGAGATTTCAGTAAAATCATTTGATTATCTTTACATGGTAGTTTTTCAATCTACACACTAACGCCATCTATGAAGATAGAATTTTAAGCATTAAGCAGAAGATTTTTTTTGACGCAATGTGAAAGCCTCCCGCCATTAGCGCATTCCTAGAAACCGCCTGGAGATGTCACTCCAATCTATATGCTATAATTGTATATGATATAACTCATGTTTCCGAAAGCTGCACAGCTTAGTCCAATTCTTCTGTGTAGTTGTACGTTAATTCTAATAGTTTAATAAATAAAATAAACCCCTAAAATCAATTTGAACACGCTATCAAGAGTCACCAACCGAACTACGAGTACTTCGGTGTGGCGGCAGCCTTACGATTGTAAATGGGTTGAAGCAGTAGTATATGTATACCAGCTAGTAGTATGAA
The DNA here is from genome assembly GCA_022606425.2 of Lepidostoma basale. Taxonomy (NCBI): domain Eukaryota; kingdom Metazoa; phylum Arthropoda; class Insecta; order Trichoptera; family Lepidostomatidae; genus Lepidostoma; species Lepidostoma basale. Next base: position 654,168 of record JAHDVF020001482.1, read on the forward strand.
ACTAATATTCCAAAAAAGTAAGAAAGCCGCTTTGAGGCTTTATACTTCTTGCAAAACTACTATTACTGTGTGTTTTTAAATCTCTTTTATCTACTTTTACAAAGTTACACGCGGAAAATATTAAAATATGACAAAGAGCTGTTTGTTTTAAAATACTTGTTGCTAAAACAAAATGCAAGGCGGGTGGAAGCGTTACGAACAAAGTAATGAATTACCAAGCTGGTTTGAAGAAGTAAAAAAGCTGGTTAGAAATAAATGCGGTAGAATAATATCTCTTTTTGAAAATCGCATTTCTTTAGCTTGGAGTTGGCAGAAGAAGGATTAAAGTAGGATATATGCCGTAGAAATGAGGTCACTAAGAATTATGTGCGCAAAAACAATGTATGATAGAATATCTAATGATGAAGTAAGAAAAAATGTAAGGCGGATGAATGCGTGATAAATGAAATCAAGAAAGAGTCACTAAGATGGTTTGGACATATAGAACGAATGGATGAGTAATAGATGAATAATTTAAATTTAAAAATTAACCTGGGCTATTTGTAACTAACTAACTAACTAACTAACCATCACGCCGTCTCCCCGAAGGGGTAGGCAGAAAGAATGGACTGCCACACCTTTCTTTCCTGACATATTTCTCTCGATTCCTCAACATTCATACATCGTGTCATGCACGCGCGTCGATTTCTCTGACTCCTCACATGGCCGACATTCAATATTTGATTTATTTGATCGTGCCACGTTTTCCTTGGTCTTCCTCTATTTCTGAGTACTAATAATGAGGGCTATTTGTAAGTACTTTTAAATCATTTTATCGAATTTTAAATGTGTTTTCTTTTATAAGTCTTTCTTTGTTTAGTTTTCATTATATTTTTACACCTGAATATAGAGGTATCCTCCAAAACATGTCGTGTTTTTTTAATATTTTGTTGATTAAAAAAAGTTATTTTCAATTTCCTTAGTATATTACTATGGAATTCCACAGTGTTAATGCCTTAGCGTTTAATAAGTTGAAAAAAGAATATTTGTGAAATGTTTTATATTTGTAAATATTCTGGTCAATTATTTGGCGTATAAAATAGGAGTGGATACTCCAGGCGACTTCTAACAGTGCGCTAGGAGGCGGTAGTCTCTTCGCATTGTGTTAATAAAGTAGTTTGCTAAATGCTAAACAATCATTCTTCATAGATGGCGTTAGTGGATGGATTGTATAGATTAATCTTAAAAAATTAATTAGTACAATCAAATCTACATAGATGGCTAACTGGAACTGCCACGTGAAGATATGTATGGATTTGGAGTATATATACAACTTCCAAAAAATGTATCATACATGATCATAATAACAATGGTGGAATGGGGAATGTTGTAATTACATAAAGCGTGCGCTTAACCCAACCAATGACAGGTCATAAGTCCTGTAAACACCTTGATCATCCATATTCAGTTTCCAGTTTGTTTCTTCGTCTCTATTGAGATACAATTAAAAATGAAAAAAGAATGGCTAAAATGTTGTATATATGCAATGTGAGTGGAAAAATAAACCGCGGAAGACCAAGGAAAGAGCAGTATGATAAAATTAATCAAATACCAAAAGGTAGCCACATTCGAAATCGGAAAAATCGAGAGCGTGCATGTTACCATATATGTATGTAGAGGAAGGTTGAGAAGTATGTCACGACAGAGCTGTATGGTGGTCCATTCTCTCTGCCTAATGCCAATTGCCCGTAGATACGAGCATAAGGTACACAAAAAATATCTAGGTCTGTCCTCTTTGCCACCTGATGTGGCTAAATAGTCCTATCCTGGAATGACAGACTTTGTCACACTCCGGACAGGGGTATTCTACCCCCTACGTACTCTCAGTCTCTCCGGCCCCTGGCACATAGCGACGACCCTTCTCCACTCCGCTATTGGTTACCATCAGCTCCCAGTCCGTTTGTCTGTCTACACTTTTTTATGCAGTACCCTCTCTGCCTTCCCTTACGGGGAAACGGCATGATTAGCTAGTAGTTAGTTGTATCTTATTTTAAAATATACGTAGATACATGCAATATGCTGATAAAAAAAGTTGTTTACTTCGATACTATAGATTTTCCTTTGTAAATCGCCGTAGAGAAAACTCTAAAAGTTCTTTCGCATGTATTAGGTTCAGTCGAATTTCCTTCTACGTGAAAATAATATAAAACCCCCGCAGAAGACGGTTCCTGACTGACATTGAGATAGAAAATTCACAAAAAAATATCTGAGAATCGAAACAGTTTCCTTTAATGTGTGAAAGAAAAAATATGTAATATAGAATGCTGTTTGAATAGCGATTTTCTAATAATATACAAAGTTGCTGCCTTTATCGTAAGCCTATTATTTGGAAACATTCACATTTTGAACTAACTACCTAAATAACTAACTAACCATCATGCCGTCTCCCCGAACTGCCACACTTTTCTTTCCTGACATATTTCTCTCGCTTCCTCAACATTCATACATCGTGTCATGCACGCGCGTCGATTTCTCTGACTCCTCAAATGGCCGAAATTCAATATTTGATTTATTTGATCGTGCCACGTTTTCCTCGGTCTTCCACTATTTCTGGTTCCATTTACATCATTAACATATAATTTTTTTACCATTCTTTCTTCATTCATTATTTTCATATGTCCAAACCATCTTAATGATCCTTTCATTATTTCGTTCATGACACCATCATTCGCACCGCATTCACTTCTTATATTTTCATTCGACACTCTATCATACACAGAGTATCACACATTCGTCTAAGAGATCTCATTTCTACTGCATTTATTCTACTTTCATCCTTCTTTTGCCAGTTCCATGCTTCGCTTCCATACATAAGGGTCGGTAGAAGAACACCTTTTTTATTTTTAAATAATACGTATAAAACGCAGTAAAACATGATTTCTTTGTTTGAAGAATATGGTGTATTCGATGTCAAATCAACATCACAATTTATATTGTAAATTTCAATTATTTGAATCCATTTACTGTTTACATTTTTTGAACTATTGATTCTCTTGACATGTTATTAGTAGCTAGTCATTTAATAGACCAAAGACAGCGTGTGATTTTTTTTTACACTACGCGGTTTACACTTTTTTACACGAACCCGGGACCTTCGATGTGGTTGTCATAGCTGTTGCCACTCTGCTATGATTTCAAAAATATTATATAATAATAATGTCTTAGCGAAGTAAAACATATCTTTCCTTATAGATGTATTCTACTTCTAAAAAAGTCTTAGTTGCAACCCGTGAAATATTCTCGGAATAATTTGAATAATTTCTTCAAAATTATTTCAAAGTTCTTGCTGGTTAAGTGCCTAATTACAGCTAATTTAAAAAACGGTGGATACGTGTAACATAAATTAAATAAACACAAAAGTCCGGATCGTCCATGTCAACATTTGCAACATCGAAAAAAACATTATGTGTTATTACATTATGTGCTAAATTAAAAAAACGGCGGATTCGTGGAACATAAATTAAATAGAAAATATGTGCACCATCTAGAAAGAACATTTTGTGTTAAATTATTTTTATTTTGTTATTTTATTTTATATCATTGTATTTTATATTATTTATTTTAGATTTATTTTGTGGGTGTTGCACGATCGAAGTGTGCGCGGGAGATGCCTATTGGTGGCGATGAGGTTCGCAACCCATCACACCGCGTCTCCCGTGGAGCGAAAAGAGAAGGATGTAGTGCCGCATCAGTAAAAGTGTGACAGTCCATTATTTGTGCCTACCCTTTCAGGGAGATGGCATGATGGTTAGTTAGGTAGTTAGTTAATGTTTTTTACTAATTGAAATTAATAAATTTTAATCAATATATTTTTTCCATTTTATTTATTTTTAATATAGATTTACACCAGTGTTAACAAAAACAAACCATCTTGCCGTTTCACCACAGGGGTAGGCAGAGAATATGAACCGCCACATTACTCTATTCTGACATACCTCTCTAGATTCCTCCACATTCATAAAGCGAGTCATACTCGCGCGTCGATTCTTCCGGCTTCTAACATGATCAACCTTTAAAATTTGATTAATTTGGTCAGACATGTTTCCCTCGGTCTACCTCGACTCCGTACTCCATTTACATTGTTAACGTATACTTTTGTAACCATTCTTTCTTCACCCATGCGCTCCATATATCCGGACCAACGCAGCGATCCTTTCATAATTTTGTTCATAATACCTTCTTTCGCTCTACATTCCTTTCTAATATCAGCATTTGAGATTCTGTCGTATATCGTTCTACCACACATACGTCTTAGGGACCTCATCTCTACCGCATTTATTCTGGTCTCATCTTGCTTCTGTCAGTTCCATGCTTCACTTCCATACATAAGGGATGGGACCAGAAATCCATTGTGAACGGCCATTTTCGCTTTCATTGATAAATTTTTATTTCCAATGACTATTTTACTACCCCAATGTTGGTTAATATATTTGATATCTTCTTTCAAACCCGTAACATATTATACGAAATATATAAAAAATTATGATTTTTTTATGTTCAGGGAATAAAATGCTAGAAACAGTTAAAATTTTATTATCAAACAAAGAATTTCCTGGAAATGCATTTTGCAAACAAAATAATTTCAAAGCTGTTTCTTTATGAATTTCTAGTTAGCATATTCCATTTTCAAATTGTTTTCCCAGATTTTTCCGAGTCCATTCATATCAGACTCATTTCTCTTTATCTGTTGAGAGCCAGCTTACGAGCGGAGTGGAAAAGGACAAAGAAATGTCACTCGCCGCAATCGCTGGGTCACGTAGATTTATAATGTAAGAAGTGAGATGAATCGTAAGTATTTATGCACGTGAAAATAGAGAACCCCGCTTTCAGCACGGTATAGCTCGATGTAGCTTACTTATTTTTTTATGTAGCAAACTTCCAACGCTTTATGTACATGGAGTACTATAAATTAAGCTTATGAACGAGTCCGCAAAATCTGGTATTCACAAAAGCTAAAAAGAACAGAAAAAAGTCCTTGCTTTAATAATAACTAAATCCTGTTAAATTTTTTCTGCTTCTCAAATAGACTAGGAAAAAAAAATAATTGTAGAAAACTTAAATAATTCGGGCACATTATGAAAAACGATAAATATTATAATCTGAAATTATAATCGGGTGGTGGTCAAGGGGACAGAAAGCTTGGCTCCTGATCCCAAGGGACATGGGCTCGAGCCTGAACACGACCAGATTCCTTCTTCATGGTATTGAGCTATTTTCTGTTCATATTGAAGATTGTTAAATAAATTCTAATACCGTTGATTTAAATCTTTGGGGTTAGTCTTTTTAATTAAATTATCTTATCCAAGGTAAATGTAAATGTTATTTTTTGTAAATTAATACACTGTTTTTCCACTTTCTAGTTTTTTTTTCGACATTTTTAGAATGTTTTTAAAATTTGTTATTGTTGTTATTTTAGCGGTGTTGGTTATTATTTTGACGACTATCGTGGCAGATTGGGCCATGAAACCCACACCGAAGGTCCTGGGTTCGATTCCCAGTGATGGTAGTGTGATTGTTATATGGTTCTGTCTTTAGTCTGGTAGAGAATTTACGTGATAACAAAAAGGGTGCCTGTCGCAATCAATAAATTAGCTATAATTGTGTATTAATTATTAATTAGGTTTAAAAGACCTGTTGTATTGAAAAAACAAGTCTGCCCACTTTTTCATAGAAACGTAAAATAAACTAAAATAAGGTAAATTTCTAACATCCCGTCGATTTAACAAGTTTTCGCTGTATCCAATTACGTTATATCCGTGTCACGTACACCGCCTCTCAGGCACGTTCGCTATAACAGGTTAATTCCGATTACCGACCGATACGGTCCTCGGACCCTAGAATAGAGATTATCCTATCAGATAAGTCTACGTCGGATGACGTCAGAGGGTTTAAATCTAAAGAGATGCAAGGGAATACGTTAGAAGGCTTAGAACGCAAGCCTTTGACTTTTAACACTGTAAAGACGGGAGCGGTCATTTGACCCCAAAATATTTTCGACCGGTTCGGCTTAACTGTTTTTATAAATATGTTAATCCACGTATGAAATGCTCTCATTAAATAAAAAATATTAAAATTATTGTAAAACTCGTTGAAAATCTGAGATCTACTTGTAAAAATCAATTAAATACGTATTATGTTTAGTATGAAAGAGCTGAAAGGGTTGGATGTAGGTGCTAAAATGAGCGGAGTGTCAGTGAGCTGTCTCTTGTATGCGGATGACGTTGTCCTACTTGCAGACAACGAGCATGAACTATAGTATAAGTGTAGAAGGATACTGATAGAAGGGTTGGGGCAGGCAACAAAATGAACGGTGTACTTAAAGTTGCCTTCGCAAACAAAAACATATCCAAAAAAAGCTCAAATGGCAGTGCAAAATGGTGTTCTTCTACGGATCCTTATGTATGAAAGCGAAGCATGGAACTGGCAAAAGAAGGATGAAAGTAGAACAAATGCAGTTGAAATGAGATCTCGTAGACAAATGTGTGCATACTCTGTGTATGATAGAGTGTCGAATGAACATATGCGGTGTGAATGATGGTGTTATGAACAAAATAATGGAATAAATAAATGAAATGAAAATAAATGAAACGATCATTAAGATGGTTTGGACACACGGAAAGAATGAATGAAGAAAAATGATAAAAAAAAGTATTTGTTTACGATGTAAATGGAGGAAGGCCCGATGAAAACGTGGCACGATAAAATATATCAAATATTGAATGTCGGCCACGTGAGGAGTCAGAGAAATCGATGCGCGTGCATTACACGATGTATAAATGTTGAGGAAGCGAGAGAAATATGTCAGAAAAGAAAAGTGTGGCAGTCCATTCTTTCTGTCTATGCTGCGTGATGGTAAGTTAGTTAATTAGTTATATTTTATAATTAAATAATTTAAAACATAATGTATGCATCTTACCAAATATCAAAAATTGCGCAATTAAAACGTCTATTTGACCTTTTGCCGTGTTTTTAGTGTTAAGATGATATTTTGTTGTCGAAACGCTGAAAATAACTTCCCTTTGAAATCTCGCTTATTTCTAAATAACAGCTTATTTAAGAATAATTTAATTAAATTCTGTTGGAAAGTAGCAATTTCCTGTTTGTCTAATGGCTGAGCGGTGAGGGAATTAAAATAAGTAATTTTCCGCGGCGAAAATATTATATTTTTTCGTCAAAACTTATACACTGGGGCTAAGTACCTACTTAGCATCAGTAATAAGAAAGCCAATTACAGGGATGTTTGTTACGTATATTTATATTTGACTTAAGAACACTCTTAAAAAATAATCTCACCTAAGAAACGAACGTTTGAAAGCCTTACATAACTGGATACTATAATTATATCGCTATAAGATGTCCTTTATCATTTTTAAGGATTGATTGTATCTCAATAGAGACGAAGATGTTAATTGTTTTTTGGAAATAGGATATGGTGGTCGAGGCGTTTACAGGACTTATGACCTGTCATTGGTTGGGTTAAGCGATCGCTTTATGTTAACAACATTCCCCATTCCGCTCTTCTTACGAACACACCACGTCTGACAAATTTTTGGAAGTTGTATATATGCTACTATGTTGCACCACACTTCACATGTTACTAGTTCAATCTACACTAGCGCCATTTATTAAGAATATGTGTAAGCATTAAGCAGAAAATCTTTTTTTTTTTTTTTTTTAATTTTAATTGTATCTCAATAGAGACGAAGACGTAAACTGGAAACTGAACATGGATGATCAAGGTGTTTACAGGACTTATGACCTGTCATTGGTTGGGTTAAGCGCACGCTTTATGTAATTACAACATTCCCCATTCCACCTTTGTTATTTGTGATCATGCACGACAAATTTTTGGAAGATGTATATTAGGGTGTCCCTTATTTTTCAAAGTTTTAATTTTACAATGCATAGGCTATTGTTTTATTCATTTGAGCCTAAAACATCCGAAACCAATTTTTTTCTTTATTTGGAACAGTGTAACCCATGCCGACTTGCGCGTAAAGATGTCCCATACAAATTGCGGCACAGGAGCTGCGCGTTGTCGTTGTTTTTTATCATTTAGTTTCGGCTTGTCGGGTAGTAACCACGGATTGTTTTATATTTCAAAGATATCAGTGGAACGAAGAAGCAATATAAAAAGTATTTTCTTGGTTAGTGAAGTAAATCACCAAATAACAGGTGTAAAAAACTATCTTATCGTCAAGTTCTCGCAGTTCTTTTTTTCAACATACGTGAAGTTAATTTGACTGTTAATGAAAGCGCAAATCTTGTCATCTATCTTATCGTCAAGTTCTCGCAGTTCTTTTTTTCAACATACGTGAAGTTAATTTGACTGTTAATGAAAGCGCAAATCTTGTCATTCTGGAGTGCAATATATTCTGAAAAAAGGCTATAATACCTACCAGAGCTGTTCGTAATTATGTTAAGAAATTAGTGGATCAGGTCTGACGAGAACTGCAAAAAATAGAAAGAAGATTCAGGACTTACATAGGCGCCGCGAAGAGAATTTTCAACTTGAATTAGATAATTTATTCGATATCGCACACGCTGATGCTCTTAAATGTGCCATGATACGACAGTATCTTATACAGATGCTTTAACGAAGCTTGTGTGCAAAAACTAGAAAGAGATTTGTTACTCTTTGCCTGCCGCCATTATATATACGAACTGATGCTCAAAAGTGCGTTTGAATCGCAAAATCGATTGTACGAGATTATTATAGCGAGCTCATTGAGCTTGCTATTGTTTTTCTGGATGGAGGCAATGAAAATAAAATAAAAATCAGACCAGCTGGCCCAATGCATCAAGCACGATGGATAGCAAGAGATATTTATTCCTTAAAAATACGTTTGCTGCAGTCCTAGATTAAAATGTGCGCTAAGGACAAACATACTTTACGAGATGTTTGTTTATTTATTGTGGCAGTTTATGTGAAGCCCTGGTTTGAATGTAGTTTGGCGACAAAAGCTCCAAATCAAGATTTTTGTTTTTTAAAGACCTTAAAAGATTACGAAGAAGTTGACAATTTCCAATGCGGCTTTAAACGAGTTCAGTCAATATTTGTGGTACTTGTCAGAGTAAATAGCCGTCTTTTTAATTTTTTATGACAACGTTGATGAGCAAACTAAAGGAAACATTGTAGAAAACTTACAAAAATAAAGTTTTGGTGATTCGGGAAAGAAATATATTCCATCGAAGGAACAGATGTCTGGGTTTCTATATGGTACGTAAGTAGTGTTTAATCTGGTATTTAATTTAGAATTTATTTGTTTTATTTATAGGTACTACAAGTATTTGTTATCTTGTTTCATGGAAATCTTTGAGTGATTTTGTTTCTGTCAAGGAGAAAGATTTATTTTCACAACTGGAACTTGATAGTAATTTCCTTCAATAAATTGTATCTTCATAGAAAGACAGCGCGACGTTTGTGGGAGCTAAAAATAAGGTTACTAGCTTAAAAGCAGTTAATAACACAGCTGTAAGAGCTGTTAATCTAATGACAGGCTTTCATGAATTGACTACCGCAGATGAAGAACATAAGCAGTTCATATTATGTTGTGTGCAAGAACATAGAAAAATTTACCCAGACTGTAAAAAAAGAGACTTTGAAGAGGAAATATATAGAGGAAGTAAATAAATATAAATTTGGATCTTTTTTGATAATTACATAAAGAACATTTTATAAATATGTGTTTTCATCAATATTTATCTAACATAATGGTTTTAAGTGATCATCTACAACTTCATTTAAGAGACACTTAAATCACCTATTTTCTAAAACTTTGAGGGCAAGTCGGCACGGGTTAGAATTAACGTAGGAAGTTGAAATTCTGCATTTGGGTAACTAGTAGACGATTAAAAACAATTAGGGGGTATGCGTTTCAATAATCCAAAAAAAAATTTTTTGCCCATATAAGGGACACCCTAATGTATATATACTTCAAAATCTATATTTATCTTCACGTGTCAGTTTCAGTCAGCCATCTATGTAGATTTGGTTGCACTTGTGAATATTTTCAAGAATTAACCTATACAACCGACCCACTAACGCCATCTATGGAGAATGATTTTCGGCATTTAGCAAACTACCTTATTAACACAATGCGAAGGCTGTCGCCCAACATATTGTTAGAAGCCGCTAGGAGTATTATTCCATTCTATATGCCAAAGAATTTTGACCAGAATATCTTTTATTAATGCAATGTGAAAGGCTACATTTGCTAGACAACGCCAGGAGAATACTTCCTTTATCATGTTTGTAACTGCTTTGGCCTATTATGTATAGGGGCACAAAGTTAATGTGTGACTTTTTAAATAATTTTGTCATTTCTTTGGTACAATCATAAAACCGTGAGAGTGATCTTTTGTTAAAAATTGTATTGTGCAAAAGTATTATTTTTTCAACTTGTGTCAATGTCCATTTGTTTTGTCTTAAAATAGAAACTATCTTCTTATTGAATCAATAGCCTAAAAGCAATCAAACACCCTCAACTCAATACTTCCATCTAAAAATCCTTTCAAAATTTACCAATTTAACTAACACATGTTATATATAATTCTAGCACTCAGTTTGTAATAATTTTGGTTAGTTTGTATCGTTCTCTTGATGATGAAGGTGTAAGCCTTCGAAACATGTCGAGAAAAATAAACTCAAAAGTGGAAAATACGGTGTTTTAATTCATAAAAATTCTTCTCTCTAGCATAACGAAATAACTCGCCTCGTGAGGACTCCATATCACAGAACCACTTTCGAGTCTCTCATCGAAGATACATATGCTAGTTACTGGTTGTTCATTGTGTATCTATGATACTCAGTTCTCAAATATCACGCACTTAAAGACATTGAATTGCATTTGAATACTGTGACTCCACTTAACAATAGATGGTGTATAATTTACGTGGCACTTTGAAAAATCATTCCATCTGGGAACCCAAATACGGCGACGTTCGTGTGTATAAAATATTGGTTAAAATGTGGGCATACTGAAATCAGCTAATACAAAGCTGGTATCTGCTATTCAATCAAAAACATTTTATTCCATTTTTTTTCTCGACACATATTAAAGAAAAAAAAAAAGCTATCCAACTAACTAACCATCACGTCTCCCCGAAGAGGTCAGCGTCCCGGGTTCGATTCCCGGCGATGACAGAGGAATGGTCTAACAAACTTAATACGATTTGTAATGACGATAGATATGCTACCTATCACATGTCATAAGAACAATGTGATAGCTGTACCCTTTACATCTATTTGGCTCGCGCTGTAATGATGTAAAGGTCTCATAAATGAAATAATAATAATACCATCTACAATATAATAATCTGAAGGAATTCTTTTGACTCGAACGAATTTTGATTTCGTTACGATCCTCGAAACAAGCCAGACTATTTTTTTCTTTTTAAACGTCATTGGACCCCTGAGTCGCTAATTCAATTTTCCGGAAGATGTCATGTCTCCAGCGGAAGAATTATCAACTTAATGTCACTTTACTTCCAGAAATTAGCCGTAGAAAGAGGGAGGAATGGTCTAACGAACTTAATAAGATTTGTAATCAGACTTGTGTCGAAACGTTAAATTGTAGAAATTATTCATGTCTTAAAAGAAAAAACGAGATAGAGAATGGAATAAAATAATAATCAGAAAAACAAGACTATTTATTGTTTCTTGAACATAACAAAAAAAAAACTAACCGTCGCCATTTCCCCGGAGGGGTAGGCAGAGAGGACGGATCGCCACAATGCTCTGTCCTGGTATATCTCTCGGGCTTCCTCTACATTCATACATCGTACCACGCACGCACGTCGATTATTTCGACTTCGAATGTGACCGCCTATTAGTAATTGATTAATTTGGTCATGTCATCTTTTCCTCGGTCGTCCTCGGCTTCTTTTTCCAATCACGCTGCTTGTGTACAACTTTTTAACCATTCTACTCTTATCCATTCGTTCCATATGTCCAAACCATCTCAGGGATCCTTTTTTAGTTTTATCCATGATGCAGTAATCTATCTTACATTTCTCTCTTATTTCATCGTTCGGTATTCTATCATGCAATGTTTTCCCGCACATTATTCTTTGTGATCTCATTTCTACGGCGTTTATCCTGCTTTCATCCTTCTTTTGCCAGCTCCAAGCTTCACTTCCATACACGAGGGCTGGCAGCAGAACTCCATTGTGTACTGCCATGTTTGCTTCTGAGGATATATTTATATTTGCAGTAACGACTTTGAGTGCGCCATTTATTTTATTCCTAGCACCAACCCTTCTTTCGATGTTTTTCTCCATTTTTCCGTCTCTTTTAAACATGCTTTCCAGATACGTGAATTCGGTAACTTGCTCCAATTTCTCACCCATCGTACTTATATCACAAATCGTCAAAATTTATTCTTTCTCGAAAACCATCGAACTGGCAAAGGAAGGATGAAAGTAGAATAAATGCATTAGAAATGAGATCTCTTAGACGAATGTGTGGATATTCTGTGTATGAAAGAGTGTCGAATGAAAATATAAGAAGTGAATGCGGTGCGAATGATGGTGTCATGAACAAAATAATGAAATGATCATTAATATGGTTTGGACATATGGGAAGAATGAATGAAGAAAGAATGGTAAAAAAATTATATGTTAATGATGTAAATGGTACCAGAAATTGAGGAAGACCGAGGAAAACATGGCACGATCAAATAAATCAAATATTGAATGTCGGCCATGTGAGGAGTCAGAGAAATCGACGCGCGTGCATGACACGATGTATGAATGTTGAGGAAGCGAGAGAAATATGTCAGGAAAGAAAGGTGTGGCAGTCCATTCTTTCTGCCTACCCCTTCGGGGAGACGGCGTGATGGTTAGTTAGTTAGTTAGTTAGTTAGATTTAGACACATTCATCACCAGGTCACTCTTTTTGCATGCCTCATACGAATTGACCCAAGCTTCACCCAATTGGGTTTTTCCAATAAAATATTATAAAAAACATTGTATTTCATAGAAGTAAAGCTTTCTTAGTGTTAAATGGATGTAAGTCCTTAGCTGTACTCAAAAATCAAGCTCCGTAAAGCTCTTAATTAACAGGTCAACAACGATTGAGATAAATAAAAATTAGTTCAACATTTTGAATACTGAAATTAACAATTGAATTTAATCTGACTCGAATCATCCTAATTGGGAAGGGCGTCCTGTAATTGGATAACGAATCCTTCATCGGCGATCCTTGCTAATTCCTTTTTCAGATCGCAATTTGAAAATTCTGATTGGGATCGAATTTCATCAATTATATCTCGAAGTTTAGAAATTTATCAAAACCTGATTTATGACTCACGTATCTGGAAAAGATAATAAATAAATGTGTCACGTGATCCCAATTAAAAATTAAAACTGATTATTTATTTTTTCTTGAACAATGATGTAAATCTCCATATTAAATAATTAACTAACTAACTAACCATCACGCCGTCTCCCCGAAGGAGTAGACAGAAATAATGGACTGCCACACTTTTCTTTCCTGACATATTTCTCTCGTTTCCTCAACATTCATACATCGTGTCATGCACGCGCGTCGATTTCTCTGACTCCTCACATGGCCGACATTCAATATTTGATTTTTATTTGATCGTGCTTGGTCTTCCTCTATTTCTGGTTCCATTTACATCACTAACATTTTTTTTTTTTACCATTCTTTCTTCATAAATAATTAAAACGAATGAAAAAGTCTATTTTCTAGAAGTTTCATTATATTTTACATGAATGACATGTTTCGCCTTTAATAATGCCTTAGAAAGGTGAAACATGTCATTCACATAAAATATAATAAAACTTCTAAAATGTCCGGTTCGTCCAGCTGACGGCAATTGCACTATCAAAAATAACATTATGTGTTAAATTATTTTTATTTCGTTATTTTATTTTATATCATTGTATTTTATATGATTTGTTTTAGATTTATTTTGTGGACGTTGGCTAAGTGTGCGCGGGAGATGCGTATTGGTGGCGATGAGGTTCGCAATCCATCACCCCGCGTCTTTTGCGGGGGCGAAAAGAGAAGAATGGAGTGCTGCATCGGTTAAAGTGTGGCAGTCCATTCTTTCTGCCTACCCTTTCGGGGAGACGGCATGATGGTTTGTTAGTGAGTTTTTCTAAATGAGTAATAATTAAAAAAAAATTAAATAGTCCATTGTTTTGGCCGAAACACTATGAAACTTCAACTTTGTTTTTATGTATCACAATTTTATTCCTTCTTCTTCTTCTTCTTCCTCAGCCTATTCCCGTTCACTCCTGGACAAAGGCCTCCTCCATTCGCTTGCATGTCACTCTGTCTTGTGCAGACTACATCCAGGTTATTCCGTGTCTGTTCAAATCATCCTTCCACCGTAGTTGGGTCGCCCTGCACTTCTCTTTGCCGTCCACGGTCTCCAAGTCAGCGTCAGTCTTCTTGTCCACTTTTCATCTGAGCTTCTGGCTACGTGACCTGCCCATTGCCATTTTAGAGTCGCCACCCGGTGGGTGATGTCAGTGATCTTTGTTTTTTCTCTCACCGTATCGTTTCTGACTCTGTCTCTTAGGCTTATTCCTACCATGGCTCTTTGGGTCACTCGTATTTTTTCGACACTTTGTTTGGACAATGTTACAGTTTCAAGACCATAAGTAGCAACTGGCAGAACACAGGCTTTATAGAATTTGCGTTTCAGGTTGATCGCTTTTTTCCGGTTTTAAAGGATGTATCCCATTGTTAAATATTATTTATTTGTAACTAAATAACTAACCATCACGCCGTCCTCGAAGAAAAAGGTAGTAATAATAGACTGCCACACTTTTTTTTCCTGACATACTTCTCTCGATTCCTCGACATTCGTACATCGTGTCACGCACGCACGTCGATTTCTCTGATTCCTCAGGTTACTGACATTTAATATTTGATTAATTTCATTGTGCCATTCTTCCTCGGTTATAGCTGTTCCACTCTGGACAATGTAACAGTTTCAAGACCACAAGTACCAACTGGTAGAACGCAGTGTATCACAATTTTACTTACGTACAGACAATTTTATGTATTATGTACCTTGGACTTATTAACATTAATCATCAAATCGTATCGCTTGCATACCTCATATCATACATACCAAGACTCATGTGGATTTGCTTCAATATATACCAACTACGTGTATAATATAATATTATGAAGGTTTTTTTGTTCGATCGAATTCCGATTTCGTTACATTTTTTCAAAGAACCCAGGCCTTATTTTTACTTTTTAAAAGTTATATTACGTATGAAAATTTATCAGTCTAGCCACATTTACAATTTTCAAGACAAATGTTTACAATGTTGCGATCAGCAAATTACGCGTATTCGTATCATATAAATTTTCCCAATTTAATTATTCATAATGCTCCCATTAGATATACAAATTTCCCCAAAGTCTGGCTTGCATCGTTTTCTATTTGCGCTTAATATTTAATTTGTTAAATCATTGTTTGAGTTTGCTATAAACTAATATTGAAACAAGAATTGTTCAAGCCATTGAAGCTCTATTGATTCGCCTACTCGCAATTTATTATAATTCAGTGGCAGTCCGTATTTTTTATATCATGTTTTGATTGATTTGCTTTCAATTTTGAAAAATACCATAATATAGTGGAGAATTAAAAAAAAAAGATATATAAAATAAGAAGAGGCGAATAAAATAATTATAATAATTGCGTAGGTTTTCACGGTTGGTTGCAATATGTATTTTGGTATCTTAGGGATAACCACCCTGATCATGGAGAATGCCACGATCTCCGAAACGTTGGTCCAGAAAGACGAGTTACACGGATTTCCCCAAAATCCCAAAATATAATTAATTATAATGTTAAATAATAATAAAAAAACGACGTTTTTATTAAACTATTTCCACTTTTGGCTTTGTTTCGACAGCGACCGATTTCGGCATCAACAGACCGTCTGTTGATGCCAGCGAGCCTGCCGAAACCGGTCGCTGTCGAAAAAAAGCCAAAAGTTGAAGTAGTTAAACATCGTATTATTTAATTATGTATATTATCATGTATTGTTTATCCGTACGTTCTTCTTACTGACGTAATTTCTACTTCATTTTTCCTACATTCATCCTAATTCTGTCAACTCCAAGCTTCACTATACCATACATATGGGTTGGCACTAGAAGTCCATTATGTACTGCCGTCTTGGCTATAGTGGATATATTTATGTTTGCAGTGATGACTTCGTCATTTATTTTGTTTCCAGCTCCAACCCTTCTTTCGATATCTATCTCCATTTTACCATCTCTTGTATACACTCTTCGCAGATAAATGTTTAAGAAGTTAAAAATCAAGTTAAACATCGTTTTATTTAATTATTATTTAATCTTGATATTAAATGAAAAACTTAATTACATTTATTTAGAATTTACAGCAAAAAGTGTCCACAGGCTCAAGTGTACACAGAGGTCCATGGAAAGACAGATACTTGGTGTGAGCTTGCGTGACCGCATAAGAAATGAAGAAATCAGACACCGCACCAGGGTTGCTGACGTCACGGACCGAGTGGCAAAATTGAAATGGCAATGGGCTGGACACTTGGCTAGACAGGGTGGCAACAGATGGGCACCCAGGATACTCAGTTGGAGACCATGGGCAAATAGGCGAAGTGTCGGAAGGCCACCGATGAGATGGATCGATGATATTATCAAAAGGGTTGGAAAATCTTGGATACAAAAGGGGCAGGATAGAGACGAGTGAAAGAAATTGGAAGAGGCCTATATCCAGCAGTGGAGGGAAGAAGGCTAACAAAGAAGAAGAAGATTTATTAATTATATATGTGTCTTAATTTTTGGACCCATTGCGACCTCCCTTATACATCAACACGATTCTCAGGTTGACAAACGATGGTCTAATATATTTCGTAATTAAGGGGTGTAAAAACGATTAGCTTGTGTCATATGGAAGAATTCCAATCAGAAAATTGGCCGCGGGCGAATCGCCCACAAGTTACAAAGGATATTCGATAATAAAGGATTTATTCATTTTATCCCAAATCCTTTATTTGTTCATAAAAATCGAGAATTATTTCGGATCAAATAAAATAGAATATTTGCGGTAGTGACAGATACATATAATTGATTAATTCTGTGATACATTGGTTTATGTATTGTACAATAATGAGTGTGAATAATGGGATTCTAGTGCCAACCCCTATGTATGGAAGTGACGCTTGGAGTTGGTGGGATAAGGATGAAAAATTAACTAACTAACTAACTAACCATCACGCCGTCTCCCGAAGGGGAGGCAGAAAGAATGGACTGCCTCATTTTTCTTTCTTGACATATTTCTCTCGCTTCCTCAAGATTCATACATCGTGGCATGCACGCGCGTCGATTTCTCTGACTCCTCACATGGCCGACATTCAATATTTGATTTATTTGATCGTGCCACGTTTTCCTCGGTCGTCCTCTATTTCTGGTTCCATTTACATCGTTAACATATAATATTTTTACCATTCTTTCTTCATTCATTCTTTCCATACGTCCAAACCAACTTAATGATCCTTTCATTATTTTGTTCATTCGCACCGCATTTATGTAATATTGTCTGTGTATAATGGGATTCTAGTGCCAACCCCTATGTATGGAAGTGAATCTCGAACTGGGTGGAAGTAGGATGAAATTAGGATAAATGCCGTAGAAATGAAATCACTAAGAAAAATGTGCGGAAAACAATTTATGATAGAATATCAAAGGGAGATTGGAATGTTAGTCTGGTGAATGCGTCTTTAAATATCCACTTCAATACCGTAAGGCCACTGGTGGCCACTACGTAGGCGCACCACCATTACCGTAAGGCCACTTTGTATTAAAAATGATTCCAGTAGGAATTTTAAATTTTTTTTTTGTGTGGCTAGCGACATCTATACACTATCTCTGCAAGAAAAATGAACCTTCTGACGTTAGTCGATCTTATTGAAAAAGGGTTTTTTGTAGAAGTCGAGCACTAGGGTTACCACTTATGGTGAGATCGATATAAATGATCCATTTGTTGTTTTAAATTTATACCTGAATTTCAAGTGTTTTGATCTTTTAACCTTGCCTTTATCATATTTCTAAACATAATTTCAAATTTGCCCTAAGATGGTCAATTAACCAGATTTTCCAATTATCCAGATTTTCATTTGTCCAGGTTCAGATAGCCACAAGTGTAACCACATAAACAGAAAATCAATAAAAACAATTCATACATTGATGCTTCAAACAATTAATAAAAATTTAAGAAAAGTTTAAAAAATAAAATGGAAGTGAAGCATGGAACTGGCAAAAGAAGGATGAAAGTAGAATAAACGCTTTAGAAATGAGATCTCTGAGACGAATGTGTGACAAAAAAATGTGATAAAGTGTCAAATGCATGTATGTAAATGAATGTTGTGCGAATGAAAGTGTTATGAACAAAATAACGAAAGGGTCATTAAGATGGTTTGGACACACGGAAAGAATGAGTGAAAACAGAATGGTAAAGATAGTATATGTAAACGGCGTGAACGGAGCTAGAAATAGAGGAAGGCCGAGGAAAACGTGGCACGATCAAATCATTCAAATATGAAATGTCGGTCAAGAGAGTAGTCAGAGAAATCGACGTTCGTGCATGAAAAGATGTATGAATGCAGAGGAAGCGAGAGAAGCATGTCACGATAGAACAGTGTGGCCTTCCAATCTTTCTGCCCATCCCTCCGGGGAGACGGCGTGATGGTTATTTTTTATTTTTTAAATAAACAAATTGTAATTGTACATACGTGCATACACATACAAACAATAAATTTAAATTATTTAGGTTTGAAAAAATCTGTTATATTGACCTGTTTCATACGCAAAAAATGTCGCATAACTCTTCACGAGATTTACTGGCGTCAAATTCTTGGATTAGTTTTAGTTTCAAGTTCAAATCAAGGTTGTTATATTGACGTTTGTGAAACATTGCGTTCTAAAATGGACCACCTTCGATGAGTACAAAACAAATACTAAGGAGTTGTCAGTTAAGAGAGATCGAGACCCCAGTGCTTTCCAATTACAGAGGTCGAGAAGGCAGTGTTCTCCAATTACAGAGGTCGAGAAGGCAGTGCTCTCCAAATACAGAGGTCGAGAAGGCAGTGCTCTCTAATTAGAGATGTCGAGAAGGCTGTGCTCTCCAATTACAGAGGCTTAGTGCCAGAATGTCGAGTTCAATTAAACAGGTTTATTTTTTCCAATTAAAGAGGTTTTAGTGCTTCAAGGGAGTGGGACCGGAACTTTTCTACCAATTATAGAGTTTTTTCCAATTAACCAGGTTCCAATTATCCAGGTTCCACTGTAAACAATTTATTACGAATTTTATTTATTCCATGACAAAAGAAATTTGTATGCGCTTGTTCTCAATCGAAATTGGTTGTACGGAACCGGTCTATGATGAGGCATTTGGGAAAATTTGGTCGGAAAGTTTATTATTGAATTATAAAGTTTCTTATTGACATTTTCCCTTCGCCCGTTATGTACGGTTTCATAACTCCAGTGTACATAAATGTGGGGTGCTCGTAAAATACCATGTGTGAATACACGTACATTTTATGGCTAGGGTGCCTACAATTAATATTGATGTTTAACGATAGCAGACTATTGATTGTAAGACAATAATTTATGTTTAAGTACGCCGTTTTGTGTAAGTAAGTACCCCAAGGGAAACATTTGAAAAAGACTGATGGAACATTGCATTCTTATATACGTTCCTAAATTTTCCTCATATGTCATATAGTATATATTATTAATAGATGGTGTGCGAGAAACGATAAAACACATGTTTATATGTAATGTTATTATACAATTACGCTAATCTATGTATTGTACAAAAGTTCAATTTTAAATTAGTTAAACTCTTACATAATCCATTGTTTTGGCGGAAACACATTGATATTTCAACATAATTAAGTATTTCAATAAAAAAAATTGTTATAAATATCACAATTGAATATATTTTGTCGCTAATTTGTAGACTGTTTGTTTACATTTTGAGGACCTTCGTGGCAACTGCTATGACTGCCACACCGAAGGTCCCGGATTCGATTCCCGGCGATGACAAAAAAGGTGATAAAGTAGCTACCTATTACATGTCAAGAGAAACAATAGTTTAGAATAAGAGTCCAGCAGTAGTTTAGAATGGAGACAAGCTGACGAAGAAGACCTGTGGAATGGAAGGAAAACTCCTGGAGAAACTTTTTAAAGGCGGTTAAGGTCCATCCAAGAATATAGAGCCAGAGAGAAGAAGAAGACGGACTACAGTGGAAGAATGAAAACAGAAGTGGGTTAGGATCAAGTATCCAGTGGACGATGGCCATTCGCCTGATAAAGGAAATCGAACCCTGATTAGCTAGAAACCATAGGGAAATAAGCCAGTATATATGAATATTGATTTGGTCATGCTATGTTTTCCTCGGTCTACCTTCACTCCGTACTATATTCACATCGTTAAAGTATTATGTTTCAATCAAATTTTAAAGGCCGGTCATGTTAGAAGCCGATAGAATCGACGTGAGTGCATGACTGTGAAGAAAGCTAGATAAGTGTGTTAGGATAGAGGTGTGGCGGTTCATTCTCTCTGCCTGCCCTTTTAGAGAAAAGGCGGGATGGTTTGTTGTTGTTGTATAAGAAGAATAATACATTTTATTATTCCAGTGGCAAATCGGTTAATTGTTTCATTTTCATAGAGAGGGCAGAGCTTTATATTGATAAAATGATCTTTTAGGTACATTTCTCCAAGTTCCGTAAATAGAAGGCTAATATTTACAGAACGTGATGTTCTGCTATCTCAATAGTAAAATGGACTTTAGGAAAAGGGTCGAAGGGCGGACAAATATGATATCAAAGTGGCACAATTCTACAAAAAATTTCAAATAACTTTTTTGCAACGAATAGTTTAACGAGGTCAGGGGTTACTTTATATTTTATGTGAACTAAGAGGGTGAAATTTATTCCGTACGTTGATTGAAGAACTCTCTTATTAAAAAAAAGCCATTTTCTGCAAATGAATGGAAAGGAAAAATCTATCCAAAAAGGCTAAAATGGCAGTGAACAACGGTGTTCTTGTACCGACCCTTATGTATAGTAACGCAGCATGGAACTGACAAAGGAAGGATTAAAGTATAATAAATGCAGTAGAAATGAGATCTCTAAGACTAATGTGTGGATACTCTGTGTATGATAGAGTGTCGAATGAAAATATAAGAAGTGAATGCGGTGCGAATGATGGTGTTATGAACAAAATAACGAAATGATGATTTTTTTACAGATACAGTTAGTTTCTCAACTATGATGCTATAAAAAGCAGTATTTGAATTAATAAAGCAGGCATGTAATCAAATTTCGTAAATTTTCTAAATAATAATTAAATAAAACGAGTTTTTTTTTTAACTTCCACTTTTGTCTTTATTTTTACAGCAAACCTGTCGAAACCGATCGCTGTCGAAATAAAGACAAAAGTGGAAGTACTCCTAGTTAAAAAACATATTTCTATTAAATTATAATTTAAAATGAACTTGATATTTAATAAAATCAATGTTCTAATTAACTTGATATTTAATATCGAATAACAATATAGAAAATGACAAAAATATGTCTTGTATACATGAGTATACAAAATCATTATTCATATACACAAATAGCAAACTAAACAGTAGGCCGTCTCCCCGAACGGTAAGCAAAAATAATAGACCGCCGCACTTTTCTTTCCTGTCATACTTTTCTAGCTTTCTCAACATTCATACAACGTGTCATGCACGCACGTCAATTTCTCCGACTCCTCACGTGGCCGACATTCAACATTCAATTTATTTGATCGTGTGTCATTTTCCTCGGTTTTCTTCTATTAATAGTTCCATTTATATTTTTAACATATACTTTTTTTACCATTCATTCTTCATTTATTCTTTCCATGTGTCTAAACCACCTTAATATTCCTCTCATTATTTTGTTCATAACACTTTCATTCGCAACGCATTCACATCTTATATTTTCGACACTCTATCATACACAGATTTTCGACACATTTATCTAAGAGATTTCATTTCTACTGCATATATTCTACTTTCATCATTTTTTAATAAACACAAATTATTTTGTAAAATATATACATATATCGTCGCCTTGGTAAAGGTGGTTTTACCTGAAATCCGCGTAATCTTATCAAAATGACGTTATATTTCTCAGTGCATTGATAAATCTTAAAATATTTATGAGTACTTTACATTGTACATCGTATATGCAAATAATATAATGAAAAATGGATAAAGATATCGAGAGGTTGATACTGTGAACAAAATAAATGGTCCCAAAATCATCACTAAAAATATAATCATATAAAAATAAAATGATGGCAATGCACAATGGAGTTCTATTGTTAATCCTTATTTAAAATATTGAATTGAACCCGAAATCTGATCGAATAAGGACTACGATTATTCTTCGACATTTATACATCGTGTCATCCATGCACGTCGATTTGTACGACATCTCACGTATTGATTGTGCTACGTTTTCTTAGGTCTTCCTCGTTTTCTAGTTCAAATTACGTCGTTTGCTTGTACTTTTTTTACCATTACATTCCATGTGAACAAACCATTTTAATGACATTTTAATTATTTTGTTCACAATTCATTCACTTCTTTAATTTCCATTTGACACACTATCATACACTACACATTCATTTAAAACATTTAATTTCTTCAGCAATTATTCTACTTTCATCCTTGTTTTGCCAGTTGTATGCTTTACTTATACATAAGTTGTATGTCTCTTGGGTATGCTGGGGAGTAACTCCCTCGAACTGAGGAGGGAAGGATTAATGTCAACGATTTTTTTCAAACTCCGTCACGCAGAGCCAACCTGCCTTCGGTGATGCCAGTAGGAAGAGCAATTCGGACGTTGAATGTAATCGTATCGGATTTGGACATTTTCAGTGTCAGTGAGGCAGTATTCATAAAAAATATATTACAAATTGTGGAAAGAGTACTGCCTCACTGACGTCGACCTATTTTGATTCCTTCTGATATGCATGATTTTTTGGTCTCATGTTGTTTTATCTTTGTAACACTGTTTTGTGTCCAAATGAGTCGCCTAAATGTTTTTCGTTTGTTATGTCGTCACCTGAGGGTAAGAAGGTTCCAACTGTCAAAAGTAAAAAGCTAAGAAAAATGAAGTCAACGTTTTGTTGGTTTCGGGTGTGTATATTGGAATAAAAGGGTTCCATCTGAAGCAGATGAAACTCTTTTACTGAGCAGCGTGTAAATTTTCTCTGGCAACAGTTGGAATAATAAAGTTCTAAGTGTTAATGAATCCTTCTTCAGTGAATCGTGTGTTTTGAATGATTAGATGGAACTTGATTCTTTTCGTAACATCAAAATGACAGTACTATTACATGTTTTTTTTTAATTGTACGTATAGATAAGGTTAGTAAGAACCCTTTTCACGAAAAAAAGCCAAATGTGAAATTTTGTTAGTTGGAACCCTCTTACTCTCAGGTGACGATGTCTCATTTGTGTATTTTGTATAAATAAATAAATGAGGGTCAGCACAAGATCACCATTGTGTACTGCCATCTTAGCTTTCTATTCTAGTTTTTTACTAAGTGTATGAATAGAGCGTTGTGATTC
This sequence comes from Lepidostoma basale, assembly GCA_022606425.2. NCBI lineage: Eukaryota > Metazoa > Arthropoda > Insecta > Trichoptera > Lepidostomatidae > Lepidostoma > Lepidostoma basale. The sequence goes on from JAHDVF020001482.1 coordinate 677,856, forward strand.
GAGTGCTTTTGTGATTTGCGTATGTAACAAATATACAGTGAATAGAGTAGCATAGAATTTACGTACTTTTGCGCGTTTTGCAGCAGCTGTTCTATCGCATTTTCGGAATAGTCGTCAGGTTCCAATCCTTCCTCTGAAACAAAATAAAAGAAAACGTGAGATCAGCACACAGATGAGAACAATGTAACAATAAGATAATCAAATGATTTTACTGAAATCTCTTGATGGAAGTTCATTTTAAATACAGTAGAGTCTCGGTTATCCGACCTTCCGAGTTAACGACCTACCGGGGCAATGCCCCTTTCCTTTACCCGACTGCACGCATTATATTCACGCGCCAGACGACAGTCCTCAGTCCTCAGTGCTTACGTGGCTCTTTCAATGAGAGAACGTGTTGCGCATTGTTTCCTTGTTTCGTTTCTGCCGTTTTGTTAGACTATTAGTTGTGTTTTGATTTTGTCGTCTTTGTTGACGTGGTGATGGCTTCGTTGGAAAAGTTGTGGTGATGGCTTCAAAATGTAAAAAGGTGGTTGTGTCAATGGTCATATTTGAAAAGTTTTCGATGTGCAAATAAAACTAACACATTTTCAATGTCGTTTTTATCATTTTCCGTGTTATCCGACCTTGCCGCGGCCGGTTTAGGTCTGATAATCGAGACTCTACTGTAATAATGAAATAAAATGATGTTTTTTTAACTACTTCTACTTTTATATTTATTTCGACAGCGACCGGTTTCGCCAGGCTCGCTGGTATCGACAAACTTGTGACACTATTGCAAATCGAGTCCTTTATATACATACAGATCAGTTTTTTTTTAAATAAATAAAAAATAATCCTGAAATAAAGTAAAAAGGTTTTTAAGATACATTCAAAAATGAACTGCAATTGTAGTCTGCTGTAGTTTGAAACCAATTTTTGGACTTCAAATATAGTCAGCAGCATTATAAGGGTTAAATAACATTTCACGATTGACCTCGATAGAACCTTCTAAATAAGTGAATTTATTGGACTCGATTTGAGATATTTTCAAACCACTTGTTAGACCAAGCTTTCAAATTATTGAATAAAAGATCCATCACAGTAGCCTGCATTTTTAACAAGTCCAGTATGAGAACTATCCAACTACATTATTTATACCTAGAATACATTTTTGGATTACTCGGTTCAAATACAATTTATTTCATCGTATTCTTAAATGCGATTTTTCCCCCAGCTCTCATCTCCCAGCTCTACTGCCATCTCCCAGCTCTACTTCCATCTTTTAGGAGGTCGTCAATGGAGTTCTAGTCCCGACCTTTATGTATGGAAGTGAAGTTTGAAGTTGGCAGAAGAAGGATGAAAGTAGAATAAATGCCGTAGAAATGAGGTCACTAATAATCATGTGGGGAAAAACAATGTATGATAAAATATCGAATGATGAAGTAAGAAAGGAATGTATTGCGGATGATTGCGTGATAAATAAAATTAAGAAAGGGTCACGGGTCAAGGGTCAAATGGCTTGGACATATGGAACGGATGGATGATGGAAGAATGGTTAAAAAGATATATACAAGTAGTGTAAATGAGAAAAGAAGTCGAGGAAAGCCAAGGAAGTCATGGCAGGACCAAATTAATCAATTACTGAAAGGCGGCCATGTTCGAAGTAGGAACAATCGACGAGCGTGCATGTCACGATGTGAATGTAGAAGAGGCGCGAGAATTATGCCAGGATAGAACAATGTGGCGATCCATCCTTTCTGCGCACTCCTCCGAGGAAACGGCGTGATGGATGGTTAGTTACAAGGAAATCCACACTTCGCTCGGCGAACTCCTCGACAATAGGAAGATTAGTACAAATTTCGGGGATCGAGCGTTTGCGGCAGCCGGTCCATCAGCTTGGAACAATCTTCCTTCACACCTCAGATGCATAAATGATCCGACAGACTTCAGATCTAAGCTGAAAACCTATTTTTTTCTTATTTTATACCCAATTTAAATGCTAGCATATTTTGTTCTATTATACATTCTAATCGATCGATGCAGCGTTCACATTTAGATTTAAAACACGTCTTAATGCGCCCTTGAGGTGATTACATCACAAAAACGGCGTTTTAAAAGTTTGCATATTGTTATTATTATTATTATTATATTTATTATTATTATTATTATTTTTATTGTTATTGTTATTATTATTATTATTTTTTTTTTTTCATTTATTTATTTATTATTTTTTTATTTATTTATTATTTTTTATTATTTATTATTTATTATTATCATTATTATTATTATTATCACTGACATGGGTATATGAAAGTTGTATACAATTTTTGACATGATTTAAAACTTAAACGTCACTTAAAAATGATTTTTTTAACACGTGAATTACGATGTTTAGATTTTTTTAGATAGGCCTTAGAGGACACGGCGTCTTTCAAGAAATTCTATTCTGTGCTTGAAGGCTAATGCCAGAAAATTGAGTTACAAAAGAACACTCTCTGGAAATCCTCCGGTCCACTTAGTGAGCACATCAATACATCGGCTTGTCAGCGATAATAATGATTCATGAGCGAGGTTGTTTGTTCAGCGATTTTCTATCAGCCCTTGAAGGGTTAGCGAGTAAACAAACGGAAACACGATGCCATATTTACATTTTTCTTAGATTACCCAGGGGTTACTTGGAAGGTCTTAAGGCGGGGTGTCATAATATATATGTGTATATTAACAACACATAAATTCTTTTGTTGCTGTATATTTCCACACGAAATTACTATTGTTACTAAATATATTAAGTGTTTCGGAAAGTTAGGTCGGTTTAACAACAGAGGGCTTTGGCTGCTTCAAGCCTTCAAATCTGGCGGCCTTTTTTTTAAGTAAGCTTGAGCCGTTCTCTGCCGTTTTTGGACCATGGCCTGCGAAAAGCTAATTAGAGAACAAGTCGCTAGACGCAAATGGCAGTGGATCGGTCACACTTCGAGACGGAACCCAGCTTGCCTCGCTCAGGGCGCACTAGACTGGTCCCCTATGGGGGGAAAGAGAAAGCGAGCCACCTGGATAAGAGCCCTGCAGGACGAGGTTAAGGCAGCAGGCCTCACCTGGGATGATGTTAGGCATCAGGCATGAGATAGAGTCGAGTGGAGAAGGTTCTTTGAGGCCCTATGCACCACGGATGTGTGATAGGACAATAAGAAGAAGAGAAGAAGAAACCTGAGCATCTGTCAATTAAGCTCGGTTCGCAAATGTTTGTCTTTCTCACAAAATTTGTTTTTCGCTCATTAAAATGTCGACTTTCGTGGTAAATAAGAAGCATTCGCGGGAAGTTCTGCTGTTCTGTTTTATTTGGAACAAGAGATCTGAGGTGAATAATACACCAGTTCATAAACAGTGTGAGAATCACATAATCATCTCCGGGAAACGAACTCGGGACCTTCAGTTTGGCAGTAAAAGGTCTTGCCACTTTGCCACGAAGGTCGTCGTGTTGTGTAAATACAATATTTTCAAAAGTTATTCTAATGTGAATCTACAAAACAAATTGATATAACATATTACAGAAGAAACAAATAATTGTAGGTCAACTATCTATTCAACTGCTTTGTGCTTTCGCGTATATGTTATAACCTTGTAAGCTTGTATTGCACATGTCCGTATGTCATATAACCTAGTTACCTAACTATCATATCATAGCTTTTATCAGATTTGCCTCCTGTTATGAAATTACTCTTCACGTGACGAGAAGCTTAAAGCTCTTACGTTGTAAACTTGTATAACTTTAAAACTAAATAACGTTTATGTGCATTAATAAAGTAACGTAAATACGTATATTAACTAACTTACTAACTAACCATCGTGCCGTCTTTCTGAAGGGGTAGGCAGAAATAATGGACTGCCAAACTGTTCTTTCCTGACATACTCGTATATCTCAGAAATAATCCCATAAAGCTAAAATGGCAGTGCACAATGGTGTTCTTGTACCGACCTATATGTATGGAAGCGAAGCATGGAACTGGTAAAAGAAGGATGAAAGTAGAATAAATACAGTAGAAATGAGATCTCTTAGACGCATGTTTGGATACTTTGTGTATGATATAGTGTCGAATGAAAATATAAGAAGTGAATGCGGTGCGAATAATGGTGTTATGAACAAAATGATGAAAGGATCATTAAGATGGTTTGGACACATGGAAAGAATGAATGATAAAAAATATATATGTGAACGATGTAAATGGAACTAGAAATAGAGGACGACCGAGGAAAACTTGGCACGAAATATGTCAGGAAAAAAAAGTGTGACAGTCCATTCTATCTGCCTACCCCTTCGGGGAGACGGCGTGATGGTTAGTTAGTTAGTTAAGTTAATCCTATAATAGGAAAAACGTGACTAATCGACTATTTACAGGATAAATAAATGTCTCGATAGATGTTATCTAAATCAGATACATAATAATTATTTTAACGAGTACTTTGAGAGATAAATATAAAAACTTGAAGGTACAATAAAAGTTGTTTCTTGTGGAGAGGAATAGAATTACTTTGTGGCAGAAAATGTTACGACTTACTCTTTGTCTATATGATAAGAATCGAAGTGGATATACAGCAAAACCTAATGTATGTAATTATGTTATTTTATCATAATATAAATAGGAAAAAAGCGAATGTCGTCAAGACTTACGAGGGAGAAATGGTTCGATTCTCTTTTAAAAATAATACGAAATGCACACGATGCGAATACCCGAGAACCGTTCTTAATTATTTTGAAATTTGTTCTGATTTTTGCTGTGAAATTTTTGACATTTGTGAAAAAAATATATATGTAATGAATTTTCGGGCAATAACACTGTGGAATTTTATTATAATTCACTTTCGAAATTGAAAAAATAACGTTGTTTTTAAATCGGAATGTTTCGGAGGAGACCTCCATCTTCAGATACAAATATATAATCAAAGAAATACTAATAAAAATCGCATTTAAAAATCGATACAATACAAAGAAACAATACATTTAAATAAATAAAAATTACCAGAACTAATTCCTTTAAGTACTATTAATTATTTTTTGTCAGTAAGAACTAATAAATATTTTTTAACAATAATAATAACATGATAATATTTAATAAATTTAAAATAATAATTGATTATTAAATTTATTCGTTTTTCTTTGTTTCGTTTTTTTATTATACGAGTATATTTACACCTGAAGATGGAAGTCTCCTCTGAAGCATGTCGTTATTTTTTATACTTTAGTGAATAATATACAACGTTATTTTTCAATTTCCAAAGTAAAATATTTACAATGAAAGTTAAAATTTATCACTGAATACGATTGTACATAGAACCATATTTTTGAAGGAGAGAAAATCTTTTTTAAGGATTAATTGTATCTCAATAGAGACGAAGATGTAAATTGTTTTCTGGAAAAAGAATGTGGTGGTCGAGACGCTTACAGGACTTATGACCTGTCATTGGTTGGGTTAAGCGATCGCTTTATGTTAACAACATTCTCCATTGCACCCTTCTTACGATCGCCACGTCTGACAAATTTTTGAAAGATGTATATATGGTACTCTGTTGAGAAACACTTCAAATTTTTAGTTCAATTTACACTAGCGCCATCCATTAAGATTAGGTGTAAGCATTAAGCAGAAAAACTTTATTAATGAAATGTGAACGGCTATGCAATTATCATACACTGCTAGACAACGCCTGGAGATGGCTCTCCAAATTTATGCTTTTTAACTTGGACCAGTTTTTATCTTTACTTCCGTGAATATTTCACTGGTTGCAACTAGCACAAATTATTATTGGATATGTTGTAAAGCATATACCCTAAATCCTCCCTCGCTCTCTGTTGGAAGAGCACTCTAGGCCACACATTTAGCCCCCGCATAAAACAACCACCATATCACATTTCCAATAATGTTTCCAACAGCCATAAGAGGAATAGCCATTAGAGCTGGACCTCTGTATGCCAGGTTAGATATATTAATGTAGTATGAATTTCAGGCTAACATTGAAAGTAAACTTGATGGAAAAGATTGCAAAAGATGTATCTAAATAGAGAAAAAATAAAAAGGCATGACCAAATCTATCAATTGCAATTGAGAATGCCCTCGCAAGGCGAAACAAGTTTGTAACAAATATTTGTATTATTATATCTCTTTCTAACTAACTAACCATCACGCCGTCTCACCGAAGGGGTACGCAGAATGAATGGACTGCCACACTTTTCTTTCCTGGCATATTTCTCTCGCATTCATACATCGTGTCATGCACGCGCTTCGATTTCTCTGATTCTTCGTTCCAAGTTTTCCACGGTCTTTCAAGTTCCATTTACATCGTTAACATGTACATTTTTTTACTATTCATTCTCTCCATGTGTCCAACCATCATTCACACCGCATTCACCTCTTATATTTTCATTTGACACATCATACACAGAGTATCACACATTCGTCTAAGAGATCTCATTTCTACTGCATATATTATAATTTTATATAATATATAAATAAAATAAAGCAATGAAAAGTGGAAAAGCTGTCGGGTTTGATTGTATTGCCATAGATTTAATTAAAAGCGGTGGCGAAGTGGTTTCTGCATGGTTATGTAAGTTATTTAACCAGTGCTTGGAGGAGAGATATAGTTAGTTAGTTAGTTTTATAAATAAAATATCTTTATAAAACCGACAAGACAATCGCGTTAACACTATAAATTAAAATGCAGTTAAATTAAAAACTTTCTTCTTCTTCTTCACTTTTGATAGACTCAGGAGTCTGTTATTTCAGGCGGGTCCTCTTGAAACGCTGAACTCCAACTTTCTCTCCACCGTTTCAGGGGTCTTCCTGGTCGGCGTTGTCTGTTTGGCGTTCCATGGAGAGCTATGTATGGTATCCTATTTAAGCTCATTCTTTCTACATGTTGATGCCAGTATCGCCGTCTTCGACGTCCCCATCTGACCACATCTTTGACCTCGCAGATTTCTCGGATTGCTGTATTCCTAACTCGATCACGTAGGGTTTTGTCACCTATAGCGCATCTCGGTTGTCCTGAGCATGCTCTTTGTCTTACTAGTGTCTGCTCTCGATTCAATGCCATATGTGAGGATTGGTCGCACACAGGTCTTATAAATGCGTACCTTGCTGTCAGTCCTCACGTCCTTGTTTCTCCATATGACATCTTTCAGGCAGCCTGCAACCGCTGCAGCCTTATCTACCTGTGACCTTACTTCTCTGAGGAGGTCATTAAAGCTGGTTACTTTGCTTCCAAGAGTTAAAAATAAAACCCCCAACCATAAATTATTTAAAAACACTTTACTAGTATTTAAACCGGTTTATCTTTGTCAAATGCAACCGGTTTCGCTCCCGCCGAAGTCAGGTTGTCATTTAACCCTTACGAAGCTTCGGTAGGGGCGAAACCGGTTCGTTTTGAGATAAACAAAGTGTTTAAAAACTATTAAATCTATTTTGAACATTATGTTTTTATAAATAACTTCGTAAATAACAAAAGCATTTTCACGTATTAAAAAGCTTTTATATTCATTACTAATGAAATGGAACATAACATAAATTTCATTGAGTTATATAACCTACAGTTTTTATGTGTTCATATCACATAAATAACACATAAACTCGAGTGTTTGCGTCATGTGGTATTACGTTTGCACGTACTTAAGGGAGGACAGTTCGAATAGTTTGAAGGAAAAATAGCCACGAGGGAATAGTGTAATAGTGAGGGAATACTATAAGCCCTGGGCAAATAATATAACTGTGTTTTGTGTGGCAATTACTAAGCGTATTTGCTACAAAAATAATTATCTGAATTTCAGATGAAACATATTGTTTTTTTAATATTATTAACGGCTATTAAATGATAATGAACTAGCAAAAAAACATACTAAAAGAATACATTTGTATTAAACTCTTCATTTGTAGTGTAACATTTCGAAGATTTGTAGATATACGCGTACATAAATATTAAAATTTCAATTATAATTTATATTTAAAATAAAATAGAAATAAAAACATTGCACTTTATTACATTGCAAAACGTTATTACGTTATTACGAAGCCCTGAGGAAGCTTGGGTACAAGCGAAACTAGTCGGCAGTTAAAATAAGCGCATAGTGGTGAAAAAATTAGTTAGTAATGAGATACAATTAAAATTTGAATTAACCACCCTTTGGTGTAAATCCAGAATTCGTATACAGGTATAAGTATACATTCACATATATTTGTTCTTCAAATAGTCTGGTCAAAATTCTTTGGCATATAGAATGGAATAATACTCCTAGCGGCTTCTAACAATATGTTAGGCAACAGCCTTCGAATTGTGTTAATAAGGTAGTTTGCTAAATGCCGAAAATCATTCTCCATAGATGGCGTTAGTGGGTCGGTTGTATAGGTTAATTCTTGAAAAAATTCACAAGTGCAACCAAATCTACATAGATGGCTGACTGAAACTGACAAGTGAAGATAAATATGGATTTTGAAGTATATACTCGTATACATCTTCCAAAAATTTGTCATGCATGATCACAATAACAAAGGTGGAATGGGGAATGTTGTAATTACATAAAGCGTGCGCTTAACCCAACCAATGACAGGTCATAAGTCCTGTAAACACCTTGATCATCCATGTTCAGTTTCCAGTTAACGTCTTCGTCTCTATTGAGATACAATTAAAAAAACAAAAAATTAGTTCTTAAAAAACACAGTTTTATTTTTTGAATATAGAACGATACCTTGTTTTATTTTGATAAATAAATCAAAATAAAAGTATTTATAAGGATATTATTATTTTATATAGTAAGTGCTAAGAGTAATTATCTATAGAAAGTTTATTTTTCTTCTTATTATAGATTGCTGATGTTCTTGAACGGGCGTCATCCTCTTGGGAAGCGGAGCATTAGCCATACTCGTATTTCCACATTTTCGGCGTTCTTCCAGTTAAGGACGTCTCAAAGGTATGTAGTCGGCAACTAGTTCCACCATCTTTTCCTGTCTCATCTCCCGGTGACTTCTATCTGACAGTTTTTCTTATTTCAGATTTTCTAATCATGTTTCTGAGAGTCCTCCCTGCTATAGTTTGCAGTACCCTTATCTAAGACGCCTGAAGAAGGTTTGGGGTCCTAACTGTGTCAGCTCTATCGTAAGTACTAAAAGTTATTGTCTATGATAAGAACGAAGAATAATTGTTTATGGAAAGTGCTTTGGATAGTAAATTTTGCTGTTTATAAATCAGTTTGTCACATTCAAATAATTGATTTATTATAACTGTTAAAATTGAAAACACTGTTAATATCAAAATTTCTTTTCATTCACTGAGAGTGTCACGACAACTGTTTCGCCAATCGATGTTGGCATCATCAGGTGTTACAGTTTGTACAACCTAATGATGCGAACATCGTTGGCGAAACAGCTGTCGCTACACTCTCAGTGAATAAAAAGAAATTGTGGTATTATAACAGTGTTTTAAAATTTAACAGTAATAATGTTAAAGTATCGTAGTTTTATATCATAAAACGATGTATTTTAACTACTTCCACTTTTGTCATTATTTCGTAAACGACCGGTTTCGCCAGGCTCGCTGGCATCTACAGACTGGTGACACTATTGTAAACTCAGTCCTTTATATATTATACATTCAGATCAGGGGTGGTAAACATGATTTATATAGAATCATGTTTACCACCGCTGATCTGTATGTATATAAAGGACTAAGTTTACAATAGTGTCACCAGTCTGTAGATGCCAGCGAGCCTGGCGAAACCTGTAGTTGAAATAATAAAGACAAAGTGGAAGTAGTTAAAAAACATCGTTTTATCTAATTATTATTTAAAGTGAACTTTCATCAAGAGATTTCAGTAAAATCATTTGGTTTTATACTCGCATCATAGCCAAAACAATGAAGTATTTCATTTATTTATCTTTTTCTTCAGCCTTCTTTCATCCACTGTTGGATATAGGCCTATTTCATTTATCTTCACTCGTTACTGTCTTGTCCCTTCCGCATCCAAGTTGTCCCAGCAATTCAAGCAATGTTATCAGTCCATCTTTTAAGTGGCCTCCCGACTTTTCTTTGTCTATGGCTTCCATTGGGTGTTCTGGGTGTCCATTTGGTAGTACCTGTATGGCTATATGTCCAGCCGATTACCGCTTTAATTTATTTGCACGTCCACTAAATTTTAAAACTTTCATTAATTACACGTGTTTGTCTGATTCATATGTCAAAATGTTACATCGTATTGCGTTGTCATACCATTAACAATAAATATGAATCATAAATCATACGCTAATTGCTATTTCCGTATTGTGAACACGTGTTTATGACAAGCGAAATATCCAATACATCAATTACATGCAATTAATCCAATATTTTGTCATACTGGTGAGTTTGCACAACAATTCAAAACTAATTAACTTCTTCTTCTCTTGCTGTTTATTTCTCCATTAAATTCTGTCATTCGAAACATGTATGAGGCTGCCCATAGTCAGCAATACACTCAGACATTCTTCTGCGTATCACGTTTCTTCTGTCTTCGATCTTCCTCTCTATGTTGTTTAAAAAATATAATTGTAGAAATAATTAATATTTTTAATTGAAATTTTTTGGTAGAAGTTCATTTTAAATAATAAAAACAAAAAAATATATGTATATTATATAAATATTCATCAGTGATATTATATAAATATTAAAAATATAATAAAATTGTTTACAAATATGGACAATCTAGACATTTAAGAAATTAAAAAAGCAATTGAAAATCAAGAAAATATTAAATATAATCAAAAAAATTTAACGTCTAGCCCAATCTTTGATTTGTTTCCTTTTTTGTAAGTTAATAACTTAACCCCAATAAGAACTTTAAATTATTGTTTTAAACCTTAAATTTATTCATAATATTTGTTAAAACAAAAGCATAAACGTTCCAAAATAAATCATTATAACATCGGTCAAAACTGACCACATTTGAATTTTTTTTTATAATATTTGAAATATTTATACTTATATTATATCACTGATAAAGGGCTGGTTAGTCCGAAACATTTTTGGTATTTAATTTATATTTTTTAATTGAGTGAATATTATATACATAGTATTTAAAAAAAGTAACGTTGTACAAAATTTCTTTATTATTATATATTTAGTGTGCTTCCACTTGTGTTTAACGTCGACTGGTTTCGGCAGCTTGCAGTCATCTTCTGGTGAAGATGGCAGCAAGCCTCCGAAACTGGTCGACGTTAAATACAAGTGAAAGCACACTGAATATGTAATAATAAAGAAAAAATTGTATAATGTTTCTTTTTTATATACTTTGTTAACAACACTCATAATATTAAAAAATTAAAATTAAATACCAAACATGTTTTAGACTAACCAGCCCTTCATCGGTGATATTATGTAACTATAAATATTTTAAATATTATAAAATTGTTTACTAAATGGTCAGTTTTGACAGATGTTATAATGATTTATTTTCGAACGTTTATGCTTATGTTATAACAAATATTATGAATGAATTAAACATTTTAAGTTCTTAAAAAAAAAACTTTATTAAAAAGAAACATTAAAAATCTACAACACAAAGTTATGGCGAACATAGTAGAAATTTGTGTATATTATACATTTTTTGTTTTCATTATTTAAATAACTTCTGCCAATAAATTTCAATTAAAAATATGAATTAATTGTAATGTATGATGAGTTAAGGGAAATATTAATTAATTGTATGTCTAATTATTAAAATAAAATGTTTTTGAGAAAAAGAGAAGAGGAACAGTGCTTGGATGGGGTTGTGGTAGGAGAAAGCATCCAAGAGTACGTAGTTGTCTAGTGGGGAGGATTTTTTTATCCGCATTGGTTTGCGCTGGAGATAAGGGACTGATTATTTCACAAAAAAAAACTGTTAAAACTTTTCAAAGATTAATATTTTTCAATATCATATAAAAAAGAAGAAATGTCAATCTCACGAAAGAATGGGTCGAAAGAGTATTATGAGTAAAATCATCTCGTTTTTTTTTTCAATTCGACGTTTTAAAGAATAATAATGAAAATGAAACGTCGGAAAACATTCAATGTCAACTCGGCATTATTATAAGTTCTGTGACATTTCTGAACAAATGCGGTTTCTGAATTCAAATTTTCAATAATCGAACGCGCTGACCCGACCAATGTCGCTCGGCTGCTCATCCAGCAAATGACCAATCATGTTACGCGGCGAGGCTATGCAAACACCGGGGGAGCTTGTTAAAGAGTCGATAAAATTACCCCCACAATTATGGGGGGAACTTACACTCATATTTAATAAAGTACTCCACAGACAGAACAAAATTATATTAGGTATACCAGGAATTAATTATTTTGTTATTTTAGATAAATTTAAGACGTTAACACTGTGGAATTCCATAATGACGATTTTTTTCAATTACAATACTGTTTTTTCCACTTATGAGTTTATTTTTCTTGACATGTTCGAAGGCTTAGACCTTCATCATCAGGAGAACGATATAAACGAGTTTATATCGTTCTCCCGATGATGAAGGTGTAAGTCTTCGAAACATGTCGAGAATAATAAACTCAAAAGTGGAAAAAACAGTGTTTTAATTCGTAAGAGTTCGTCATTATATTGCAGCGTCGTATTAAAAAAAAAATGAAAAAAATCTTTTTAAAATGTATATTTAGTTAAAATTAATGATGCAATGGAAGTGTCATAACGAGAGCAGAAACGGAAACAGATGGAACAAGTAAATTTTAAGGGAAACAGAAACGGAAGCGGAAGTTTAAATACTATGAATAGAAAAAGAATAATATATATAGGTAAATACAATTTTTAATGAAATTAATATTCTAAATTAATTAGTGGTAAGTTATATTTTATGAAAGTAGTTTGGCCGCTTTTACACCTAATAATCTATTCCGGTGTTCTTCATATATAAGACCAGCTCCGCTTAATAATTGTTCACTGGCGACGCTGCTGGGAGGAGCTGTTAATATTGTCGCACTAATGGCAAAATATTAGAATATTTGTATGAATTTAATTTTCACCGCATAAGGGGATCCTCATGTATAGGCAGTCGTTTTTTGTACTCCCGACGTTGTGACTGTGTCTCCAAAAATATATTGTCATTCTCGTTATTTGTACTCGAGTCTTGCTGGTCTTCATTCATACTTAACATTGATTCTTCAAATTTCCGTTATAAAAGTTCTGGAAACAGAAACAGAAACGGATGTCAAAAAACATGCAGAACATCCGCAGTTGCGGAAGCAGAAGCAGAGGTCTGGTACATTGATAGTTAAAATCCACTAATGTTTGTGTCTTCGACCGGTTTCAGCAGCTCGCTACCATCCTCTGGTTAAGATTAGATTTTTTACAAAAAGTGAATATTTTCATTATATACTACGTATATACCACGAAATTTTAAATAATATATATATTTTTTTTGCTAAAATTACAAAATTCAAAATGAATGATATCTTCTTCTTTGCTAGCCTTCTTCCCCCCACTGCTGAATATAGGCCTCTTCCAATTTCCTCCACTTGTCTCTATCCTGCCCCCTTTGTATTCAAGATTTTCTAACCCTTTTGACAATATCATCGGTCCATCTCATCGGTGGCCTTCCGACACTTATTTGCCCATGGTCTCCAACTGAGTATCCTGGGTGCCCATCTGTTGCCACCCTGTCTAGCCAAGTGTCCAGCCCATTGCCATTTAAATTTTGCCACTCGGTCCATGACGTCAGCAACCCTGGTGCGGCGTCTGATTTCTTCATTCCTTATGCGGTCACGCAAGTATTATCACCTGTCCAGTATTATGTTATGTAATTGATATGCATTTTGTATGAATATTAGTATAGGTAAGCATGTTCAACACGTGTTTTTGTTTTGAGGTTATGCTAAGCCAAAAACAGAATTAAGAAATTGATTAACTGTTAATATCAAAGGTACCTACTAAAGTTTTCCTTTGGTACCCACAGACTCGGTGCGGTTTGACCCCCCCTATATAGGAGTTAGTGTTTCGTATCAAACTATAATATACTAAACGCTTTAATACTTGGTCTATACTAACTAAAACTAACTAACTAACCATCTCTCCGGACGATAAGGCAGAGGGGATTGACCTCCACACTCCTCTATCCTGACATACCTCTCGAGCTTTCTTTACTTTCCTTCGTTGTTACACGCACGCTCGTCGATTTTTACGACTTCAAATGTGGCCGCCTTTAAGTAACTGATTATTTTGGTCATGTCATGTTTTCCTCAGCCGTCATCGGCTTATTTTACCATTTACACTGCTTGTAAATGGTAAAAGAAACAATGTTCCTTTTTTTAACTTTGTACACAACACAAACGGACACAGTAGGCTTTCATCAGTGATATTATTATTATTGTTATTATTGTGTTTAATAGCTCTTTACATCATTACAGCGCAAGCCAAATCGATGTAAAGGGTATAGCTATTTTGGGCTAAGGGTATGGCGACCTTCATGGCAGAGTGGTAAGAGCTCTGACTACCATACCGAAGGTTCCGGGTTCGATTCCCGGCACTGGCAGTGTGATTTTGACACTGTCTCTGGTCTGGTGTAGAATTCTTGTGATAATAAATTGGCAATGGATTAGCTACCTATCACATGTCACGAGAATCAGTATATCAGCTAAAAACTAATTGTAAACAGTAATTGGGTTCAAGCAACCTGTTGTATAAAAAAATAAATAAAAATAAATAAAGTTGTTTTCAATTTCCTAGGTATATTACTATGGAATTCCACAGTGTTCAGTGCCTTAGCGTTCAATATATTTAATTTATTTTATTATTAATTTCTTGAAGAGGTACATTCCCTTCACTGCTTTAAATCTCCAAATATACCCCTGGACCTATTATGGCCCATGTGGAAGGTGTCAAAGTACCGCCCACTGAGGGGCACTCTATCACAAATAGATTTACTGCACATTCATCTAACAGATCTCTGTAACAGGCAAATCTACATTACAAATGAAACGGTCATATGTGAAGATCAATGAACATATAAAGTTTATTAGTACACAACCCCCCGTAATAGAATCTCTTTCGACTTCAATAAAACAAGGAACTTAAAACAAGAATTAGGGGTTGCTCTACCACACGGTTGTTTTCTTCGGTTAGGTCAGTCGTAGGGGAATTCTATTTGCGGCGTAATCTGTAGTTACATCCCCTGATTACTCTGGGAGATTGGATCCCGAGCTACGGTTCTCCTCTGTAAACTAAGTTGTCATAAGCCAGCGCCAACTAGTGTCGGCGAAATGAAATAACACGCCCTCAGATAAAAAAAAACAGTCAGTACAGCTAGTATTTTTTATAACTCTCCCTATCTGTGTTATAAAAAACACGTTCTGTGGTTAATATGTTTACACTATTATTTATAACTAACTAACTATAAATCACGCCGTCTTATTGAAGGGGTAGGCAGAAAGAATGGACTGCCACACTTTTCATTCCTGGCATACTTCGCTCGCTTTCTCAACATTCATACATATTGTACTGTAGGGGGAGGTCAGTGATCGCATTGCCCAGGACTCGCGGAATCTAGGACACTTACTCTAGGAGGATTACTCTAGAACGCCAGAGAAACGGAATTAGTTGAAGTCTTGCTGTTGTCATGCAAGCTGGCGTTTCACAGCATTTAATAGGTACGTACCTTCCAGTAGCTTCCAACCCTTCCAGAGCTGAAAGGGTTGGAAGCAGGTGCAAAAATGAATGGTGTGTCAGTGAGCTGTTTATTGTATGCGGACGACGCTGTGCTACTTACAGACAATGACCATGGACTACAAGCCCTGGTGTATAGTATGTTTAAGGTATGCAAGCTATACGATTTGATGATGAATGTGAATAAGTCCAGATTTTCGGAAAAGAAGGAAACATGACAGTCCGTAACATTAATGTAAACGGTGAAAATCTGGAACAAGTGGATGAATTTATTTACTAGGAAGTATTACAAAATATGGGAGGGTGGAGAAGGGTATTGAAATAAGGGTTGGGACAGACAACAGAGTAAATGGTGCACTTAAAGTTGTCATCGCAAACAAAAGCCTATCCAAAAAAGCTAAGATGGCAGTGCATAATGGTGTTCTTGTGCCGACCCTTATGTATGGAAGTGAGGCATGGAACTGGCAAAAGGAAGATAAAAGTAGAATAAATGCAGTAGAAATTAGATTTCTAAGACCAATGTGTGGTAAATCTGTATATTATGGAGTGTCAAATGTAAGTAAAGAAGTGAATGCGGTGCGAATGAAAGTGTTATGAACAAAATAATGAAAGGGTCGTTAAGATGGTTTGCACACATGGAAAAAATGAGTGAAGACAGAATGGTGAATAAGGTATATGTAAACGACGTGAACGGAGCTAGAAATAGAGGAAGACCGAGGAAAATGTGGCACGATCAAATCATTCAAATATTAAATGTCGGTCACGTGAGAAGTCTGAGAAATCAACGCGCGTGCGTGACAAGATGTATGAATGTAGAGGAAGCGAAAGAAGCATGTCAAGACAGAACAGTGTGGCGTTCCATTATTTCTGCCTACCCCTCCGTAGAGACGGCGTGATGGTTAGTCAGTTGATTTTAGTTTACCTTCCAGCAGGATATGTCCTACCGAGGCACTTACAGTCATTCGAGTCTTATCCAGTTGTCCAAATTGTCGTGGTAGCTGTTTTCTCTAACCTATGTTGGCATCATCAGGTGTTACAAAAAATTGTTTGTTTGTTGCACCAGATGTTGCCAACATAAGTTGGCGAACGTCCGTCACGACATTTTCATCAAAATAAACTATAATATTTATAGTAACAGTGTTTCAAAATTAAAAAAAATAACTAACTAACTAACCATCACGCCATCTCCCCGAAAGGGTAGGCAGAAATAAAGGACTGTCACACTTTAACCGATGCGGCACTCCATCCTTCTCTTTTCGCCCCGCGGGAGACGCGGGCGCGGTGTGATGGGTTGCGAACCTCATCGCCACCAATATTCATCTCCCGCGCACACTTCGATCGTTCAACATCCACAAAATAAATCTAAAACAAAAATATAAAATACAATGAAAATACAATAAAAAATAAAGTAACAAAATAAAAATGATCCAAATTTTCAAATAATCAAAATTAAAACTTTTAAATTAAAATTAAAACTTAAATTCAAACTAAAACTTAAATTAAAATTAAAACTTAATTAAATAGTCAAAATAAAAACTAAACTAAATTGAGATTGAATTGCTAAAAGTGCAATTTACCGTCGTAAAATGTATGTATGTATGTTTTAATGACATTTAAGACTCTTTATTATTTTGCCTGAATCATTGTGATAAAATCCTGTCATGACCCTAATATGACCTTGAACTTTCGTGATGTACAAGCTTTTCAATTTTACAAACAGATTTAAAATAAAATCAATATTATGCACTTTTGACCTTTAAATTAATTTGTACCTTTTGACCTTTGAAGGAGAGGTATTTCCGTGGGAAAACAGTTTTAACTTTCCCGAAATAATGGCACTAGAGTTTCTAAATATGCAAGTGTGACTTTTAGCTTTTGTTCTATGAATAGTCTACCAGAATAGATAAAATATTATATAATTATATATTTGGTATACTGTTTTGGATACGAGGCTACCTCTGCAGATAAACTTAAGGAGGCACGGTATTGGGTTTCATGGTTAGTTTGAGTTTGAAATTATGATGTTACTTGGCAGTGAGTTTCAGGAAGTATACTTAGGAAATTGAAAATAAATTTGTTTAATCCACTAATTATTAAAAAAATATTACAAAACACGATTTCGGAGGATACCTCCATCTTCAGGTGTAAAAATATAATAAAACAAAGAAAGACTAATCTAAAAACGCATTTAAAATTCGATAAAATAATACAAATTTAAAAATTAACCTGGGCTATTTGTTATAAGTGCTAATATTTTTTTAACAGTAAGAACTAAGAAATAATATTGAATAATAATAATACATGATGATAATAAAAAAATAAAAAATAAATGTTATTTAAAAAAAACATATATTTGAAAAGACATAATTTATATAGAAATTTTATTTTTCATTTCCTAAGTACTCGTATATTACTATGGAATTCCGCAGTGTTAATGCCTTAGCGTTCACTACTTTAATGTAGCATTGTAACTAACTTTGTTTTTTTATATATATATTTATTTTTATCAAAAACTAAAACGTATTTGTATCTTAAGTAAACAGAATAAAAAACAAAAGTCCGGATCGTCCATGTCAACATGTGCAACATCGAAAAAAACATTATGTGTTATTACATTATGTGCTAAATAAAAAAAACGGTGGATTCGTGGAACATAAATTAAATCGACAATATGTGCACCATCTAAAAAGAACATTTGTGTTAAATTATTATTATTTTGTTATTTTATTTTATATCATTGTATTTAATATTTTTTGTTTTAGATTTATTTTGGACGATCGAAGTGTGCGCGGGAGATGCCTATTGGTGGCGATGAGATTCGCAACCCATCACACCGCGTCTCCCGCGGGGCGAAAAGAGAAGGATGGAGTGCCGCATCAGTAAAAGTGTGGCAGTCCATTCTTTCTGCCTACCCTTTCGGGGAGACGGAGATGATGGTTAGTTAGTTAGTTAGTTAGAATAAAAAATACTTTTAAATATGTAACAACGAACCATCATTAACTATCGAAAAATTGGACTAAGGTTTACTAAAATAAGTTTTAATAAAATAATTGAATCTTCAAATTCGTTGAACACACAGCTATCCATGAAATCTGCAAGGTGGGAAATATCGTAAGATAGGGCAGATAACCCAGAAGACACTGGAATGCGTACGTGAATAGGATAGATCGCTCCAGAATCCCACACACTGTGGCGCATCAGATTCCTGTTGGTTACCGTCCCCCCGGAAAACTACCAAAGGGATAGAGGGATAGTTAAGTCAACCTCCCAAGAGAGGCCAACCTGACTACAGGAACTGACCAATGGTCTAAAAGATGAAGAATTAGTACTTCGTCAAAAGCTTTTGAGAAATCACTGAATGCACAGTTTGAAAACATTTATCCGGGGATTTTGTGACGAAGTTTGTGAATACCATAAGATTCGTATTATATAATACGTAGTAGAACGTGCCGGTCTAAAATCATGCTGCTTATTAATCCTAAAGGGAATTGTTTTTGGATCAATAAGTTAATAGAAAATTAATTAAAAAGTGGATACGTGGAACATTAATTAAATCATATAACAGCTAATTTAAAAAATGGTGGATACGTGTAACATAAATTAAATAAACACAAAAATCCGGATCGTCCATGTCAACATGTGCAACATCGGAAAAAACATTATGTGTTATTACATTATGTGCTAAATTTAAAAAACGGTGGATTCGTGGAACATACATTAAATAGACAAATGTGCACCATCTAAAAATAATATTTTGTATTAAATTATTTTTATTTTGTTATTTTATTTTATATCATTGTATTTTATATTATTTGTTTTAGATTTATTTTGTGGATGTTGGAAGATGAAGTGTGCACGGGAGATGCCTATTGGTGGCGATGAGGTTCGCAACCCATCACACCGCGTCTCCCGCGGGGCGAAAAGAGAAGGATGGAGTGCCGCATTGGTTAAAGTGTGACAGTCCATTCTTTCTGACTACCCTTTCGGGGAGACGGCGTGATGATTAGTTAGTTAGTTAGTAAAGTTAATAGATTAATTATTTGAATGGCATAAAAGGAGCTGACAATTTTGCAATTAGTCTGTATTTTTCCACAAATACACACCTTTTTTGATAACTGGGGAGATTTTCGAAGTTTTCCAGAGTTCAAAAAATACACCTTTTTGCAGAGATATATTAAAAAGTATCTTTAGTGGATTTTAAAGTATGTATTGTATTTATTGAACGCTAAGGCACTAACACTGTGGAATCCCAAAGTAATATACTAAGGAAATTAAAAATAACTTTGTTTAATCCACTAATGATTAAAACAATATTAAAAAACACAAATTTTTTCGGAGGATACCTCCATCTTCACGTATTTACATTATCAGGTGCTTAGAATTAAAACACATAAAGATGGACTGTTTTTTAAATATATTTTATAATTAGTGGATTAAATAAAGTTATTTTCAATTTCCTAAGTATATGTATTGTATTATATAGAATTTCTCTCATAGGAAGCAATAATATTGTAGTAAAACACAATTTTTTTATAAACTTAAGGGGGGAGTACATGTAGACAAATACTGGATTTTTACCCATTGCGGGTTAATCATTTTTAAGGATCAATTGTATCTCAATAGAGATGTAAATTTTTTTGGAAACAGAATATGTTAGTCGAGGCGTTTACAGGACTTATGACCTGTCATTGGTTGGGTTAAGCGATCACTTTATGTTAACAACATTCCCCATTCCGCACTTCTTACGACACCACTTCTGAAAAATTTTTGGAACTTGTATATGTACCCATACCCAATATAAATAAATAAATACCCAATATAATAATACCCAATATAATTTAATAAATAAATACCCAATATAAATAAATAAAAAATATTCCTGGAATCGATTACTGCCCAAAATGTGTTTTTGATTGATTCCAGACCCTAGCAGCTATATGGATGGAGAAAACCGAATAAGGCGATGCCAACCTTACGGACCAAGAACATTACATATAATATTTAAATTCAGTAATAATTAAAACAAAATTACCAGTTTTTCAAACATTATATATGAATATGTAAGAGATAATAAAAATTAAAACCCATTGTATTAAATACGAACCTCCAAGAATACCTGTAATACCAATAGTTAAATTCAGAAAATTTTACATAAATATTTGAAGATTATTTTTGTATAGAATCATGTTTACAACCCCTGATCTGTATGTATATAAAGAACTAAGTTTACAATAGTGTTACCAGTCTGTCGATGCCAGCGAGCCTGGCGAAACCGGTCGCTGTCTAAATAAAGACAAAAGTGGAATTAGTTAAAAACATCGTTTTATTTAATTATTATTTAAAATGAACTTCCATCAAGAGATTTCAGTAAAATCATTTGATTATCTTGCATATATGCTACTATGGCGTCAGGCGCTCTGTAGCTGCCTGACGTGTTTTAGTCGCTCCCACGTTTTATTTAATTTAAAATTACCCAGTACTCCCTCAGAGCTTTCTTTCTACCTAAAAATATTATTTAAATGTTAATGAATGAATCGAAGTGATAATATCTTTTGAATCGTTCTATATAAGAGTGTAATTTCTACTTTTAAATTAATCAGTTTGTATACGAACGCCAAGTGACCAGTGTAAAAATCTCGCATTTACATCCCCCGTCGCACATAGGTGGATTTGAATGATTTAGGCGGTCAAAATTATTTTACGGTGTATTTTGACTTCAAATCATAAATATTATCGTAAAAAATTGTCCTTAGTAAAAAAATTTTTTTTCTCAGCCAAAAATATAAAGAAATACTAAATCTCGAGGAAAAAAATTTTTTATCACAAATTTTACAAACAAAAAAAAAATCTAGTTACAGATTGATAATTTTCGTGCAAATAAGTATTTTAAATGTGTTTATACATTTATGGACAAATTTTAATCCATGTCTGAAATATCGGATTCGGTATTCGGTACAGCTGGTAGTACCTAACATATTCATTGTTTCAGGGCAAAATTAACCTGGTTTGATCGTTTTTTTTTGTTTGTTTCATGCTACTTAATAGTGGATCTGAAATCGATAATAATCTATTATATATATCAAGGTTACATTCCTCTCTCGAGAACTTTCTTGCGTAGTTTTCGCGGTATAATCGAAAGTGCTTATTTCTGGCTTCTGCTGCCTCTTCCGACAACTGTCCTATGGGTAATAAGGCATTTCAATTACAGTTGCACCATGAATTAATATTTTATGCAAGGTCGGAGACATTGGGTGCCAACTATATAACTCGACATACAATTTCGCAGTTGCCATGGCATATTCATCAAATCGTTATATTTCCGTAGTATTTTCGAAGCATCCCCTTTTCCTCGAGCCTGTAATGTTGTTTGCGCTGCATGAACGATTACTTCTTTATTAAGCGAATAAGGTATTTCCTCCGTTTTTTTTTTTTTTAGTCTTCTCACTAGAATCTTCAAATGCTTTAGAAGGCCAACCTGGTCGAGTTTGCTTGTTTGCTGAAAGTTCAAATGTTCCTCCTAACCACTTTTCATTAGTTTTAAGAAACATTGCTTCTTTTCTATGGGCTTTCGACCATTTTTCTTTCATTGATGTTTTAAAATATGCAAATCTTTGTTTGAAACTGCTTAGATTATCTGGAGTGTCACCACAACAGGACAATAGGTGATTTTTTAGATATTTAATTTTTTCATCTAAATTAGGTAAATCTGACTGCTGCATTTGATCGTAAAGATATTTACGGCTTACGGTTTTTGTACTCGATGTACCAGATATACCTAAAATTGAGAAAATCATACTTTATTACATTTTAAGAAAAAAATGTTAAAAAAAAGTGATGTCATCCTTTTAAAAAAAATAACTGTAATTTGGTCAACCGCAGCTATCCGCAGCCAAATTTTATGTCATTAATTAGTCAAATATAAGAAGTATACAGTACAGGAACAAACATTATGCGATAGGACGCGATAATATAACAAAATGTCTTATAAACTTGAAAATTAAGTAAAAATTTCATTACTAGACCACCTTTTTTAGAAGTTCTACAAATAATATAAAATAACTTTTGAAGTATGTTAAACACATCAACAAATATTGATTATTACCTGAATTATTCGAATCCATAACGATAACTTCGAAATATTAGGTGGACAAGGCAAAATTCTCCTTGTTTAATGTTTACACTGAGAGCGCTAAGAACAATGACGACGTGCACTTCGTTAGGCGGACAAGTTTCAACCACCTGCGCGCGCACACGGTCAAAGGTTCGTGGTTGGGGATGGTCAATTATTGTTACTGGGACATTTCTTTGGATCTAGGATTTTTTTGGTATTTTTAACATCGATTTTGAAATTTGACTTATGACCGGCTAATTCTTAACAATCCACGTAAGTGCGTCGGTCGAACTTGCTCAAGATGTTTGCCACATGTGCAATTTTGGGGCTAGCGCGAGGGTCTCGCCCGTCCAACAGAGAAATAAGCCATTTCAAATATCTGTGATTGACAGTGTTTAGTGTTAAGCTCATCGTAAATATTTCTAAATAAGTGCCCATACCCATGGGGAGATTTCGATGTGGGTCGCCGCATGTTTCCTGCGTGCAAAGTGTACAGATTTACAATTTTGTTTTTTGGGATGATTTATGCGGGAATGCACCAAATTCTCAGTGACAACTTGTAAAATTTGCTATGTGCCCGAACTTTACGAGTTACTCCGTAGAAGAACTTTTTAAAATTAGATCTAACCTGTTCCCACGCTGTCTTCGCCGGACGAGCCGAAGATAAAAAGACATTTCATTTTATTATTATGTGTACTTTAGTTATTATGTCATATTATTATTTTTGTGTACTTTTAGTTGTAGTAATTATGTAGAGAAATATAATATATACGAAATAATGTCTTAGAAAGTAAGTGTGTGCGGGAGATATGCTTACAGGTGTCGATGAGGTCCGCAACCCATCACGCCGCGTCTCCCGCGGAGGCGAACAGAGGAGAGTGGAATGCCGCATTGGAACGTTAAATATTAGAGGGGGTATGAAAGAAAAGATGAATGAGATGTGTGTAGAGATAGAAAATAAGAGTTTAGATATTTTATGTGTGACTGAATGCATGATGAAAGAGTGTGGATCCAAGGAGCATGCAGATAAGCTTGTTCTGTGGTCGGGAGTACCTAAAGACCACAGAGCATGTCAGGGCGTGGCGGCGGTGCTAGCTCCAAGGATGATAGAATGTATGAAAGGGTATGAATGTGTTAGTCCAAGACTCATGTGGATTCGCTTCAAGATTGGGTTAACGAGAGTATTCCTGTTGATTGGTTATGCTCCCGTCAACAACGAAATTGAGGCGATCAAGGATGAGTTTTGGGATAAGGTGAGCGAGACATTGATGTGCAAGAAAGACAATGAAAGGTTAATTAATTGCCGGTGATATGAATGGTTGGGTGGGAATTCGAAGGAGTGGATATGAGGATTGCCTGGGAAGGTTTGGAGATAGAAGAATAAACGACAATGGAAGGAGACTGCTTGGAGTGTGCATGGAATGGAGTCTCTTTGTGTCGAACTCCTTTTTCGATCATAAGAGAATCCATCAATATACTTGGGAAAGAGGAAATGAAAGGTCAATTATAGATTACGTCATTGTTGACTCTAGATTGCGGGTGGATACTATTGATACGAGGGTTTTCAGGGGAGCCGAAATGGAAACGGATCACTTTTTAGTAGTGGCAAAAGTGATCCTTTTCCGGGGATGGCGAACCAGAAGAAGCAAAACAGTGGCCGCACCAACTAGAGTCAAAGTTGAAAAACTACAAAACAATGACGGAAGAGATAATTTCGTGAGAAAAGTGAACGAAAGATTGTGTGTGTCTGATGTAAATTTGTTGAATGTTGACGATACCTGGGAGTATTTAAAGAAAAGTTTGTGTGAAGCAGCGAAAGAATCGTGTGGTGTATGTGTACAAGGAAGAAGGAAAGGGGATGCGTGGTGGAATGATGACGTAAAGAGTGCAGTTAAAGAGAAGAAGGATGCTTGGTTGAATATGCTTTCGATAAATAAGAATGACAGAGGTAAGTATGAAAGTGCAAAAGATTTGTATAAGGTGTGCAAGAAGAAAGTGAAGTCGGTAGTGGAAGTGCAAAAAGAAAAGCTGAGGGAGGAAGAAGAGCTCAAAATGACAAAGAACTTCGGGGACAATATTAAAATGTTTTGGAAGGAAGTGAAGAAAGCCCGAAATCCTCCTGAAAGCGGATGTGTGAAAGCAATTTCGGATAGTGAGGGAAGAATGTTAACGGAAAGTAAGATCGTACAAGAGAGATGGATGGAGTATTTTAAAGAAATGTATGGTGGTGATACAAGTGTTGATGAAAGCATTAGAACTGGTGTAAACGCGATTGGTATAAATGACAATACAGAAAAAATAAGTATGAATGAGATTGAAAGATCTGTGAAAGCAATGAAAAGTGGAAAAGCTGTAGGGTATGACTGCATCGCTATAGAATTTATCAAAAACGGTGGCGAAGTAGTTTCCGCATGGATATGTAAACTGTTCAACCAATGCTTGGAGGAGGGATATACCCCACTCGACTGGAGGAGAGCAGTTATTTTGCCTCTGTACAAAGGAAAAGGATCCCATATGGAATGTGGAAACTACAGAGCTATTAGTATTTTGAGTGTTGTTGGTAAAATCTATGGCAGAATTTTAATAGAAAGAGTAAGAAAGACGACGAGTGATAGAGTTTGGGATGTGCAAGGCGCTTTTATGAATGGCAGAGGATGCATGGATCAAATTTTTGCACTTCGTACAGTGACAGAGAAGTTTATGGCCAAAACCTCCGGGGAGACGGCGTGATGGTAAGTTAGTTAGTTAGTTTATATGCTACTATTTTTTTTAAATATATTTACTGTTTGTAGGTCAATCTACACTAGCGCCATCTACTAAGACAATTTGTAAGCATTTTTGATATTAAAACAATGTTTTTAATTTAACAGTGAAGAATATATTATTCATTGAATATTCATGTATAATTATTTGAAATTAGAATAGAAAAAGGACTCGTATTATCTAAAATAACTTTATGAGATTCGTTCCAGGCCGTGACATTTTGGTCCCAAAGATGTCAGTAAGAGATTACTTTACAAACGAGAATTAAAAGGTATAATCTGAACACGGAATCAAAAGGGCGAAAACCAGTTATCAATTATGCATCACCAAACTAATGAAATTATACATGGAATTATTCATAATATTCAAATTGTATCTGAGACAAGAGTTTGGTGGAGGCTGTCATTGTCAGAGATTTTATCTAAATTTGTGGTTGCCTGTTCTCTTTTTGTCTATCTTCGTGTTTCTAAAACGAAATGTTTTGGTATTCGAGAATGATCGATTAGTCAACATCTATTAATTTAATAGTCCATTGTTGTGGCCGAAACACTATGATACTCTATAATTATAAACTGTAAAATTAAAAAAAAACTTATTTTTACTTATTAATTACTTTTAAGTATCACAATTGTATTTTTATTTTACGTGACAGTAGTTTCGTCAACCTATGTTGACATGATCAGGTGTTACAATAATATATTAGGTCCTTAAATATGAAGTGGGCGTTTTGTATGGGAGGAACATAAAATTGATTTTTTTAAATTTAATATATTAATTTAATCAAAGTATGTACCATTGCTATCTATGCAATTTTGCCATCTCATAGGTAGTTCATCGATCCCTTTACTAAAAAAAACATTCGGACGGGAATCAATAAAATCTTTGAAGTCGGTTTGGACTGCCCCATCGGAGTTGAATTTTTTCCCTTGCAAGAAGTTATCCAAATTTCGGAAAAAATAGTAATCTGTTGGGGCAAGGTACGGAGAGTATGGTTGATGTCTTAGACATTCCAATTGAAGCTCTTCTAATTTGGTAGCCGTCTGTTGTGCAGTGTGTGGTCTAGCGTTATGAAGCAGCAGTGGCCTAGAGCGATTAACCAGCCTCGGTTGTTTAACAGCTAGCTTTTCCATCATGGTTTGCAGTTGCTGACAATAGACATCTGCCGCAATCATCTGGCCAGATTTAAGAAAGCTGTAGTGAACGACACCAGCACTAGTCCACCAAACGCTCGCAAGTAACTTTTTTGGAGACAATTTTCGCTTGGGGCATGGTTTGGCTGGTTCGGAAGGGTTCAGCCATTACGATGAGCGCTTCCGATTATCATACAGGATCCACTATTCATCACAGGTAATGATTCGATTCAAAATCCCTTCATTATTGTGCCGGTTGAGTAATGCAACGCAGCAGTCAACGCGCGTTTGTTGATTTGCTTCACTCAATTCGTGAGGTACCCACCTTTCAAGATTTTTCACCTTCCCAATTTGCTTCAAGTGGATTAAAACAGTTTTATCACTAACACCGCAGCCTGCAGCTAACTCGGACGTGGTTTGCGATGGATCCGCTTCCACAATAGTCTTCAATTCTTCATTATCAACTTTGGTCTCCGGCCGTCCACGGGGCTTGTTATGCAGGTCGAAATTTCCAGAACGAAAACGTTGAAACCAAAAACGTACTTTGTTTTCTTTTGCGGCACCGTCGCCATACACATCATTAATCCTTCGAGCCGTTTCTGCAGCACTGGTGCCACGGTGGAACTCGTACTCGTAAATAACGCGATATTTGAAAAACAAATGAATTATAATTTTCGAAACACAAATACTTGAGTAAATAGCCAATAAACGCCAATTTCATATGTAAGGACCTAATATCAAATGTCAAATTTTCGTAATTTTGAATTTGACTTGTACCGACCCTTATGTATGCGAAGCATGGAACTGGCAAAAGAAGGATGAAAGTAGAATAAATGCAGTAGAATTGAGATCTCTTAGACGAGTGTGTGGATACTCTGTGTTTGATGGAGTGTCAATTGAAAATATAAGAAGTGAATGTGGTGAGGATGATGGTGTTTTGAATAAAATAATGAAAGGATCATTAAGAAGGTTTGGACACATGGAAAGAATGAATGAGGAAAGAATGGTAAAAAAATATATGTTAACGATGTAAATGGTACTATAAATTGAAGAAGACCGAGGAAAACGCGGCAGATCAAATAAATCAAATATTGAATGTCGGCCATGTGAGGAGTCAGAGAAATTGACGCGCGTGCATGACACGATGTATGAATGTTGAGGAAACGAGAGAAATATGTCAGGAAAGAAAAGTGTGGCAGTCTATTCTTTCTGCCTACTACTTCGGAGAGACGGCGTGATGTTTAGTTAGTTAGTTAGTTTTATATTTCTAGTTTGGAATTTAAAACAAAGTTATACATGTTGATGGTCTTATTTATTTAAATTGTCATTTGCCTGATTGCTACGTGTTTCAGACTTTTATGGACAGTTAAATAATTTTATTGCCAAAAATTTTCAATGGGCCTGTCAACTTTCAGTCTGTTTACAAATCTCCCTGTGGGAGGACTGATGTGAACATTCGTCAGGGACGCACAGGGGTTAATTACAAAACTTAATGCCTGTTACGACCCTGGAAACATATATTATAGCTAGCACGGTCAAACAATTTTGTAATTTTAAAATTGTTATTAACTAGTTGCAACACGTGAAATATTCACGAAAGTAAAGATTTTCTACCCTTCAATTTGATTCACTGTACAATCGTAATTGGTAATAAGTTTTAACTTTTACTATATTGTAAATCTTTTTATTTAAACGTTAAAAATTTTATATTTAACAACACCAAATTGTTATTCTTGTTTTCTACACTACTGTCATTAAACAATAATCAGAACAAACAAATAATATTTTTAATTGAAATTTCTTGGTAGAAGCTCTTTTTAAATAATGAAAAAAATATATTTGATACAAAAATGCTTTATTATTATATATTTAGTGGGCTTACATTTGTGTTTAACGTCGACCGGTTTCGGCCGCTTGCTGCCATCTTCTGGTACCTACATTAACATTTGTTTAGTTTATAAACTAAATGCTAGTGGTAGGGGTTTATTTTTTTTCCTATTTCCTAATAATCTATCACTGTTTAAAGTGTTGTAATAATTAAAAATAATTAAAAATCTATATAATTAAAAGCACTTAACAAGGTTACTAACTGCCACCACAATCCCAAAAAACGCGCTCAGAGTGTCAAAAATGAAGACGCTCAGAAATATATCTGGCAAGACACTGCGAGAGAGGATAAGAAATACACGGATAAGGAAGATGTGCGAGGTCGAGGATGTAGTTAGGTGGGGAAGGCAAAGGATAAGATACTGGTATGCACACGTGAGGAGCATGGATCCATCCAGAATCCTCTTCATTGTGTTACACGGCCAGCCCCATGGTAGACGACCCCCGGGCAGACCAATCATGAATGTTCTTCGTGTTCGAAAGGTACCTGTTTAATTTGTCTAAGTACTTACTCCCGGAAAATATAATAACATAACAAAATAACCTAAAGACGTTACCCACTGTTCAAATTCTATCATGAACCATTTTGAACTTTGCAGTTTTTTTTAATTTTCATTAAAAATTAAAACTTATCTGAAATGTGAAAATTTTCAGGAATATAAAATACAAACTTTATCATTACAAAATGCGGCCAAATTGTCAAAAATGGATCGACAGCTGGGAGTCGACCTCGCAAGAGGCAGATTCCTCTTAAGAAACAGGCCACTAAGCCTACACTAAGAATAAGAAGAAGAAAAGGCTTCACGTAAATCAGGAGACCAGTTCATAATGCCAGTAAAGAAAAGCGAAGGTAATTTCCATATGTTAACCCCTGCGTGGAAAGGGTGTGACGATTTGTACCAAACTGTTATAATACTGTGGATTGTAATGAAATATTTTTTGTTAACACCGGGGTAACTTATGTATTGGCGATTGGACAGCCAGGGTAAAGCGATGCCTGTGAAGGGTCGTGACATTTTAACGTAATTACTGCTCCGACTCGCCCAGGGCAACAGCCCTCAGGGCTAATTTGTTTACGGAATTCTCGTAACGTGATACACATATTTAATTTGTTAAAGTGGGAAAATATTTCATTAATTTCCAATCGCTTGACGTAAATATATTCAATATATAAAAGTTTTAGATTTTCATTATATAACTTTCTAATTTGAGTAACTAACTAACTAACTTTTAACTTTTTAATTGAAACCCTTCTTTCGTCTAGCCATTTCTAAATCAAATCAAATCAAATTAGTTTATTTTCTCAAAAGATATTACAAACAATTTTTATTGTTTAAAACATCTATTGAGAACAGGTAAAATATAACAAATATATAATACCAGAAACGATGGTTCGACATTAGGAATACAAGATACTCTCCAAAGTCAAGAGTATTTGTCTTCTGAACGTACTTTCACGAATATGAAAGACATCGATCTCCGAAGCGATCACGTTCAGCAGTTTGATTGCTCTCCCCACCGGCATCACCAGAGGCAGGTTGGTTCTGCATGCTCATTTCCCGTTATTTAGGGTCGGCTCTCCTAATACGTCTCCGCCAAGTCTCACGATCCAGAGTCATCTGGCTATCAAGTCCCGGCGCCTTCAGGTCGTTCCTAACTGTGGACATCCCGTCCTCTCCTCCCGACTTCCAGTTGCAGGGTCTTGTGAACGATGTACTCATTGTCGCTCCTGCTCACATGACCGTACTACGGCAGACGACGTTCCCTAGTTTATCCCGCTTTGGGAGCAACTTTAGGCTACCTCTGATGTGCTCATTTCTAGCTTTATCCAGCATCGTAACCTTGGCGGCACACCTCAGCATCTTCATTTCTTCTACGTGTAGCCTCTGTTCTTCTTGTCGATTTATTTAATTAAATTTAATTAAAACCCTATTATAGAATATTACAATTGATTTCATTTAATTTGAAATTGTCGTGACAGTTATTTCGCTAACCAATGTTACAAAGGTGTTACAATCAACTGATGATGATGCTAACATTGATTAGCAATACAGATGTCGCGACAGTTTCAAAAGAAATTAAATCAATTTTGATTCTATAACAGTGTTTTAATTAAGCAGTTAATCATGTTAAAATATCAGAGTATTTCTCCCAAAGCAATGTATTATCTAATTAACTGATCATCATGCCTGCATCTCCCCCGAGGGGTAGGCAGAGAGAATGGTCCGCCATACCTTTCTATCCAGACCCACCTCTCTAGCTTTATTCATATTCATACAACGAGTCATACACGCACGTCTATTCTTCTGACATCTAACATGGCCCACCTGATAATTGACATCTGGCAATTTTTTGGAACTTGTATATATGCGCATATTGTATAATGACCGGTCATAAGTCCTGTAAACGCCTCGATTACCATATTCGGTTTCCAAAAAAAAATTACATTTTCGTCTCTATTGAGATACAATTAATCCTTAAAAAGTTTTGTAATAAAACTAACTAACTAACTAACCATCACGCCATTTCCCCGTAGGCAGACGTAGGCAGAGAGGATGGATCGCCACACTGGCCTGTCCTGGCACACCTCTCGGGCTTCCTCCACATTCATACATCGCACCATGCACGCACGTCGATTATTCCGACTTCGAATGTGGCCGCCTTTAATAATTGGTTAATTTGGTCATGCCATATTTTCCTCGGTCGTCCTCGGCTTCTTTTCCCACTCATGCTGCTTGTGTACAACTTTTTAACCATTCTACTCTCATCCATTCGTTCCATATGTCCGAACCATCTCAGGGATCCTTTTTTAATTTTATTCATGATGCAGTCATCTGTCTTACATTTCTTTCTTATTTCATCGTTCGGTATTCTATCATACAACGTTTTCCCGCACATTCTTCTTAGTGATCTCATTTCTACGGCGTTTATCCTGCTTTCATCCTTCTTTTGCCAGCTCCAAGCTTCACTTCCATACATGAAGGTTGGCACTAGAACTCCATTGTGTACTGCCATCTTTGCTTCTGTGTATATATTTCTATTTGCAGTAATGACTTTGAGTGCGCCATTTATTTTATTCCCAGCACCAACCCTCCTTTCGATGTCTTTCTCCATTTTTCCGTCTCTTGTAAACATGCTTCCCAGTACGTAAATTCAGTAACTTGCTCCAATTTCTCGCCCATCGCACTTATATCACAAATCGTCATACATTCATCTTTCTCGAAAACCATCACTTTAGATTTAGACACATTCATCACCAAGTCACTATTTTTGCATGCCTCATACATCCTTGCCACTGGGACTTGCAAATTGTCTGATTGTAATACAAAGTATAATTATATTTATTCACAACTTACTTGGATCAAGAGCCAAAAATTCTGTTCACCAGAACATCAGTTTTTTAATACTTTAATATTTATTTAAATCACAGCACTATTTTGAAAACATCGCAACTTATAAATCGTTGGAGAGCATACTAGATACATTACTATTCCACATATGTGCCTAAAAGTGTCCAAAACATCACGTCTTGGCTATAAACTATCTGAAATGTGTTGAAATAATTTTGATTTAAGTTCGTATGTGATTTGGCGAGTACGGTATATAATGATTACGCTGTCCACACAAATCTTTAGCGGCGATACTAAAACCCTCATAAATCGGAGAGCCAAGCGCTGCTTCATAAATTTTGCTTACTTCACAACTCTTGGGTATTCGGGTTAAGTTATGTTTAATATTGTTGTAACGATGTTTTAATTATTTCTTTAGATAATAACAATGCTATCGTAAGCTGTTTGCAATAGTAAAAAATACAAGAGTTTATTTTAGAGTAGCGGTTCTCAAATCGTGGTCCGCGGAGCCGTGGAGTTCATTTATTTATATTTCATTTAATTAATTTTTTTACTAATAATGTCAATAGCATTACAGAATTAATTTTCAATACAATAAAGATATAGATATGAGATATACATATCTTCTTCTTCTTTGCTAGCCTTCTTCCCTCCACTGCTGGATATAGGCCTCTTCCGATTTCCTCCACTCGTCTCTATCCTTCCCCTTTTTTTCCAAGATTTTTCAACCCTTTTAAAAATATCATCGGTGCATCTCATCGCTGGCCTTCGGACACTTCGCCTATATGCCCATGGTCTCCAACTGAGTATCCTGGGTGCTCTTCTGTTGCCACCCTGTCTAGCCAAGTGTCCAGCCCATTGCCATTTCAATTTTGCCTATACCTTTTTGATATACATATATACACTATAAAATGAACTGAGTGGAATAAACTGTCATTTTAAACCAATTGTTAATTTAAAAAAATATATATATTTCATTTTTTTACTAAGATGCCCACTGATCATCCGTTGTCTTCGCTGCATGGCCCACCCAATTCCACTTTAACGAGGCTATTTTGCACGCTACGTCCGCAACTTTGGTCCTTTCTCTGATCCATTAATTTCGCTTCCTGTCTCGCAGACTGATGTTCACCATCCTCCTCTCCATTGCCTGCTGGGTCACTTGGAGTTTCTGTATTGTTCTTTTTGTGAACGTAACTTTTTCTAGCCCGTATGTCACTGGGAGGATGCACATGTTAAATATATTTTTCTTCAGGTGGTTCGCGAATCTTTTAGACTTAAGGATGTAGGACAGTTTACCGAAAGCAGCCCATGCAAGACCCCGCCTACGTTAGATTTCGGCTTCTTGGTTGTCTCCGCTAGCGCTTACCAGTCGTTAAGTAAAAACACTGTTTTTCGAGTTTATTTTTCTCGTTTAATATCGGCAGAACGACATAAACTCATATCGCGCTCCTGACTCAAAATATAGTGGTTTTATACAACGTTTTAAAAGTGTTTAATTCTAGTTTTAAATATTCCTTTAACTTTATTTTTTTATTAGTAATGTATTAGAGAAAATAAACTGATTTGATTTTATTCAATTTACGTTCGTTGGATACTTTATTCAACCTGGTGATATCTCCTTAGTAGTTTTTTATATTATTTTATGTTAAGATAATTTAATTATGCGCAGGACAAAGGATTATTTGTAAGCATAGAACTAGGATCAGACCCGTTGTCTCTGGCATTCAGAAGGATTGACCCGCATTGTAAGTTTGAGGGCAAATTAATAATACAACCCCTATTCTTGGTGTTTACAGATTGAGTGGATTAAAATCTTTGAGCTAGAATTTATACGCCTAGGCGATCTCTATTAACTGAGAATAACATTTATTATATTACTCGTATAATAATAGTCGAATAAAAAATTTATGATATTGCCCTGATAAAGCTTGCGTCCAAGCGAAACAAGTTGGCATCAATGATAGCTATAATAGTTTTGCTTGGATCCAAGCTTCGTCGAAACAATATATTAGGTCCTTACATATGATATTGGCGTTTTGCCGTACTACCAACTTTGATCTCAAATATCTTCTCTTTGGTTAAGAATTCCAAATTCAAATTTATACAGCTATTTACTCAAGTATTTGTGTTTCGAAAATTATAATTCATTTGTTTTTTCCTCAATTGTTTTTTTTCTTTGCGTCACTCAGTTTACAAAATGGAAAACTTGAAATATCGCGTTAATTACGAGTACGAATTCCACCGTGGCACCAGTGCTGCAGAAACGGCTCGAAGGATTAATGATGTGTATGGCGACGGTGCCGCAAAAGAAAACACAGTGCGTTTTTGGTTCCAACGTTTTCGTTCTGGAAATTTCGACCTGCAGAACAAGCCCCGTGGACGGCCGTAGACCAAAGTTGATAATGAAGAATTGAAGGCTATTGTGGAAGCGGATCCATCGCAAATCACGTCCGAGTTAGCTGCAGGCTGCGGTGTTAGTGATAAAACTGTTTTAATCCACTTGAAGCAAATTGGGAAGGTGAAAAAGCTTGAACGGTGGGTACCTCACGAATTGAGTGAAGCAAATCAACAAACGCGCGTTGACTGCTGCGTTGCATTACTCAACCGGCACAATAATGAAGGGATTTTGAATCGAATCATTACCTGTGATGAAAAGTGGATCCTGTATGATAATCGGAAGCGCTCATCGCAATGGCTGAACCCTGCCGAACCAGCCAAACCATGCCCCAAGCGAAAATTGACTCCAAAAAAGTTACTTGTGAGCGTTTGGTGGACTAGTGCTGGTGTCGTTCACTACAGCTTTCTTAAATCTGGCCAGACGATTACGGCAGATGTCTATTGTCAGCAACTGCAAACCATGATGGAAAAGCTAGCTGCTAAACAACCGAGGCTGGTTAATCGCTCTAGGCCACTGCTGCTTCATGATAACGCTAGACCACACACTGCACAACAGACGGCTACCAAATTAGAAGAGCTTCAATTGGAATGTCTAAGACGTCCACCGTACTCTCCGGACCTTGCCCCAACAGATTACTATTTTTTTCGAAATTTGGATAACTTCTTGCAAGGGAAAAAATCAACTCCGATGGGGCAGTCCAAACCGACTTCAAAGATTTTATTGATTCCCGTCCGAATGGTTTTTTTAGTAAAGGGATCGATGAACTACCTATGAGATGGCAAAAGTGCATAGATAGCAATGGTACATACTTTGATTAAATAAATATGTTATATTTAAAAAAAATCAACTTTATATTCCTCCCATACAAAACGCCAATTTCATATGTAAGGACCTAATATTAACTTATATATGGTTAACAGTTATTATAATGTCATGTGAAGCTTGAGTTCAAACGAAACTAGTTGGCATCAATTATAATAACCATACCGTGGTTAAATACAAAGTGTTTTTATTTATTGTTTATGTTTTACGTCAGTTTTCTATAAGTTTTTTTTATTATATTTTATGGAAATGACATATTTCGCCCTTCTAAGGCATTATAAAATGGTAACATTTGATGATTTGAATAACATTGGATAATGCCTTAGAAGGGCGATACATGTCGTTTATATAAAATATAATAAAACTTCTAGAAAACTGACGTTTTCACTCGCATTAATAACAAAGTGTTTTATTATTTTATATCTGTAAATTTAAAATGTCTAATCACAAAGTGAGTCCTTTATATGAAAACTTAAATAAATATAACAACACTTAGTATTACAACACTTTATTTCACTTATCACATACATGTTTCGTTCATAGCACAATCTTTATCAATAATAATGAAATTCCACTTTTTTTTCACAAAAATGGAAGTAATTAAAAAACATCGTTATATTTAATTATTTTTTAAAATGAACATTCATCAAGAGATTTCAGTAAAATCATTTGATTATCTTAAAAACCTGTATTAATGTACACAATTTTGAAATATGTATGAAGAATTACTAACCAAAACTAAAATGTTAAATCATTTCAATGCAATTTCTTTTAAAAACATGAATAATATCAGCATTTTCGAAAAAAAGTGTTTCAATCACATAAGGAGATATTTGATGGACTATTCGAGAGGCTGTAAGATCTTCAGCAAATCGGCGGTCCTTCTCGGGATGAGATTTCGCTTGAAATAGACTTTAATAAAATATTCAATTTATTTGAAGTATGCGAAGATTATCCGATCCAGCGAGATGACTTCTCAAGATATTCTGGGTACGATTTTGGATGGAAATTAATTTACCGAATGATAAACGTGTAAAGGGTTAACCCTTAAGCATCTTAGTTTGAGAATACCAGCAATCGGCATTACATCTCAGCTGGAGATGAATCATATTTTGAGAAGATTCAAAATTATTTAATTGTATCTCAATAGAGACAAAGATGCAAATTGGAAACTGAATATGGTTGATGAAGGTGTTTACAGGACTTATGACCTGTCATTGGTTGGGTTAAGCGCACGCTTAATGTAATTACAACATTCCCCATTCCACCTTTGTTTATGACCATGTATGACAAATTTTTGGAAGTTGTTTATATGTTAAAGTCCTACACCAGATTTCACATGTCAGTTTCAATGTGCCATCTATGAAGATTTTTGATTATATATGTTAATCTCTAAGATTAATCTATATGTAATCTACATACTAACGCCATCAATGGAGATTTATGTTTATTAAGCATTAAGCAGAACATGTTTTTAACACAATGTGAAAGGCTACCCCGCCATTAGCGCATTGTTAGAAGCCGCCTGGAGATGTCACTCCTATCTATATGCCAAACTTTAGACCAGATATGATTACAATATTATAATCAAATATTGTAATCAAAATTATTATTCTTCTTCTTCCTCGTTATAGACCTATGTGGTCTGTTTTCCAGAGTGTTGCTCCTCCTGTGAGGTAGGTTCCCAGCTGTCCTTCACGAGGACGAGTTCCACGAGGCTGATTATGTAGTGCAATATAGGGGAGTCTGGAGGTGTCCATTCTTTGAACGTGATCGTACCATTATTGATGTTTGAGGTTTTTGTTTTGTAAAACTCCATTATAATTATTGTATATAATAATAAACGCGATTGTTTAATGGTTTTAAATGGTTTAAACTCCATTCGGTTTGAAAATCCCCTCGCAAGGCGAAACAAATTTGTAACTACTATTTATATAGGTAATTATATGAATTAAATCAAGTAAAATCATTCAACAATCGCATTTATTATTATAAACAATAATGATCGTACCAGTTACTTTTTCGCTGTCTGCTCCATCTTATAACATCCTCAACCTCACATATCTCTCTTATTCTGGTGTTCCTAACGCGATCTCTCAATGTCTTGCATGTTATCGTCCTCAGTGTCTTCATCTCGGAAGTCCTCAAAATTTGTTTGGTCTTTACTGTGTCTGCCCTTGCTTCGACGCCATATGTTACTATTGGTCTTACGCATGCTTTATAGATTATCATCTTACTCTTAATGACCATAATTAATACGAATACATTTTTTATCAAGTTTTATTATAGTTTATGGGAATGACAATTTTTACCTTTATACGGCATCACCAAATGTATTCTGAAAGCATTATCAATCAAAATATTTTATAATGCCTTAGAAAGGCGAAATATTACCAATCGTTCGTTTGAGGTTTTATCAAATTTTATATGAATGACATATATTTTGGTTCGCTAAGGCATCATTTATGTTGAATATTTGATAATGCCTTAGCAAAGTAAAACATTTATTTTCTAGGAAAAAAATAAAACAAAACTTCGATAAAACGGACGTTTTCATTCGTATTAATTATTTAACTAACCACCACGCCGTCTCCCCGAAGGGGTAGGCAGAAAGAATAGACTCCCACTATTTTCTTTCCTGACATATTTCTCACGCTTCCTCAACATTCCTACATGGTGTCATGCACGCGCGTCGATTTCTCGGACTCCTCACATGGCCGACATTCAATTATTTGATTTATTTGATCGTGCCACGTTTTCCCCGGTCCGTACCACGTTTAATATGTTTAATAATTATTTATTTTCTAACTGATAGTCAAATAATGTGTTCAAGTGGAAATTTTGGCACATTTCACAGTTGTCATTCAAGTATTAAGAGTTTGTTCATAAAATCGAAAATAATCGATAAATTTTGCGAATTAAAATAAAAAATGCTTTTCTTAAGTACATTTAAGGTGAGATGTTTCGCCTTAAAACACAAACCCTCTTCTTTTAAATTGCTTCGCATTTTTCAAATTGGAAGGTACATACAGTTTTTCAGCGTTTTTCATTAATTTTCTTTCCCCCCGCTTTCTTTGGGGAGACTTAAGGAGTGGAGGCGTGTTCCTCCGGTTTTATTAGTGTTTATGCAGGGCCTGCGGCCTGTCGAGATTTAGCCCAGAATTAAGGGAACCGTTATAGTGCGTAAGTAAAGATAAAGCTGAGATTTGCCGAGCTTCGGTAGGTATTAGAAGAAAAACCGTACTACGTGTATAGGCTGAATGTAATATGCCTACCACTTTTTATATTAGAACGATGACATAGCGTTCTGTAGATTAAACATGTTGAAAAATCAAACTTCAAACACAAATAAACAAACCATCACGCTGTTTCCCCGCAGGGGTATGCAGAGAGAATGGACCGCCACACTTCTCTATCCTGGCAAACCTCTCTAGCTTCCTCCACATTCATACAACGAGTCATACACGCACGTCGATTCCTCCGACTTCTAGCATGACCAACCTTTAAAATTTGATTAATTTCCTCGGTCCGCCTCGACTCAGTACCCCATTTACATCATTAACGCATACTTTCTTAACCATTCTTTCCCCATTCATGCGTTCCATATGTCCGAACCAACGCAGCGATCCTTTCATAATTTTGTCCATAATACTTTCTTCCGCTCTACATTCCTTTCTTATTATTATCGAATTATGATATAAAACGCCAAACTAAATAATTAATACTAATGAAAACACCTGTTTTCTAGATTATAATTTATGTGAATAACATCTTTCGCAAGTCAAATCAAACATTTGATAATGCCTTAGACACACAAACCATGTCATTCCCATAAATTATAATAAAACTCCTAGAAAACAGGCGTTTTCTTTCGTATTAATTAAATTAAAACTAACTAAACATCACGCTGTCTCCTCGAAGGGGTAGGCAGAAAGAACGGACTGCTATACTGTTCTTTCCTGGCATACTTCTCTCGCTTCCTCAATATTTATACATCGACCTGTCTCCCAGAAAGGATTGGCAGAATGAACTGACCGCTTCACGTTTCTCTCCCGATATACTTCTCTCGATTCCTCAACTTTCATACACCGTTTCATGCACACACGTGGCCAAAAGTTCATATTTGATTTATTTAATCGTGCCATTTTTTTCTTGGTCTTCCTTTATTTCTAGTTCAATTTACGTCGTTAAAAGACATTCATTTTTTTTACATTATTATTTCTATATGTCAAACCATCTCAATGATCCTTTTCTTCTATATTTGCCTTCTCTTTGTATTGAGGATTCACATTTGAATAACTTTTTGGAAACATTGTATTTTGACACTTTTTTGCGTTTTTCACAAAATTAAGTTTGTGTCCCTAAACGTGTTTGTGAAAAGCGCAATAAAGTGTTGTGATAATACAATATATTTCCAAAAAATTATTCAATGATCCTTGTTCATAATACTTTTATTTGCACTGCATTCACTCCAACTATGTTGTGTATAGCCCTGAGGAAGCTCACTACAGAGTGAAACCAGTTGGCCCTACTTACTCAAATTAAGTGGTTTATACTTAGTGATAAATTGTTTAATATAATTTTCAAATAAAATAATTAAATAGACGTTTAAATACGTATTATAATTAAGTATGTAGTTTTACATAATTGCTCAAGAAACAATAAATAATCGCAGTGGCGATGAGGTTCGCAACCCATCACACCGCGTCTCCCGCGGGGCGAAAAGAGAAGGGTGGAGTGCCGCATCAGTAAAAGTGTGACAGTCCATTTTTTCTGCATACCCTTTCGGGGGGATGGCGTGATGGTTAGGTAGGTAGGTAGGTAACAATAAATAATTAAAAAAAAACAATTAAATGCTAAATGTCAGTCACGTGGAAAGTTGGAAAAATCGATGTACGAATGTACGATGTAAGAATGTGGACGAAACTAGAGAATTATGTCAGGAACGAATAGTATGGCGGTCTATGCTCTAGGTTCTGCTCACTCCTTCAGAGAGACAGTGCGTTGTTTGGTTAGTTAGTTAACAATTTATTAAAATTAAAAATTAAAACGAAAAGTATAATTGAAAGCTTTTTTATGTACATCAGGTATTCGTAATTTAAAGAAAAACAACGGAAATACACAAAAAATACGGA
The DNA here is from genome assembly GCA_022606425.2 of Lepidostoma basale. NCBI lineage: Eukaryota > Metazoa > Arthropoda > Insecta > Trichoptera > Lepidostomatidae > Lepidostoma > Lepidostoma basale. Next base: position 718,104 of record JAHDVF020001482.1, read on the forward strand.
GTTCATTTGTCTTAAGGGAAGTGTTGTAGATGGACAAGGAAATTGAAAGCATTGAAATGTTTACTTCGGGGATTTTGATGTATTTTTTACGAGCAATCGATTCTGAATTAAAAACATTACTTTCTGATTTACTAACAAATCTTTTTTCTCTTTAATGGTAGAAAAAAAGTAGGTAGGGAGAACTCAACTTGTATTGTATAGGCGGCGTTAACTGTGCTAATTGTTTGCGTAGAAACAAACATCAAACTTCAACAGTTATGAGGAATAATAAAATTTATTTTAATATTATGAGGTGTAATATGTATAACAATTAAAAAAAAAATTTTCGCGACAGCTGTTTCGTCAACCTATGTTGACATCATAAGGTATTACAAGGTGGTAAATGCTTTGACTGCCACCCCGAAGGTCCCGGGCTCGATTCTCGGCGATGCGCGATGGCACTGTGATTGTCACACTTTGATCTTGTGCGAAATTCGCTTGAATGAAATGGCGATATATTAACTACCTATCACATGTCATGATAATTAATATCGTGCTGGCGCGCTGTCATGATATAAATAGCGATTTAACAAAATAATACTTCTTCTTCTTCAAGTGCCCTGTCGGGTCCCCCCAACGTTGGCGATCACCTCGGCGAACCTGTCCCTGTCCTGCGCCGCTCGGAACAACTCCTCCACACTTCGGATGCCGGTCCACTCCCTCACGTTTCGCAGCCAAGACATTTGTCTCCTTCCGGGCCCTCGGTGTCCCTCAATTTTCACCTCCAATTTCAGTTGGAGAAGGTGGTACTTTTCCCCACGCAGCATATGACCCAGATGTGAGATCTTTCGAACCTTGATAGTTGATAACAGTTCCCTGTCAACTCTAGCTCGCCTCAGGACTTCGGTATTGGTAACCATGTCTCTCCAGGGAACTCTGAACATTCGGCGTATAATATACTAAAAATAATACTAATAATAATAAATTATTCATTAGTAAAGCGAAACACGTCATTCGAAAAAAATGTAACAAAACTTCTAGAAAACCGACGCTTTTTTATTCGTATTAATCGTATGAAATATACTAGATTAGTGATAAATTGTATTATTAAGCATATTGCTATTAAATTAGTAAATTTTTACCATATATGAAAGAATAAAAAATCGTATTAAAACATAGTATTTTAATTTACGATCCCATTTACACAAACAAGTTGGAAAATCTATCATATTGGAGGATTCGCAGATTGAAATCACTTTTCTTTCACGTAAACCTCTAAATATTAAAACCGAACAGGATTTTCCTGAATCACTTTACCAACAAAACTTTTCCAGGTTAAGCGGAAAATTTAATGGACCGGGTATCCTGAATGTCCTATCTATTTCTGCTATCTGACAGAGTCGCGCATCAATCTCCAATGAGAAAACTGAAATCCGTAATTTGTTTTTCCCTTACAAGGCATGTGTCTATACAGATTTGGTTGAAACATTTTCAATTCAAAATAAGAGTGGTTATTCTATAAATAAATCTGTTATACGGGGTGGAGTCATAGACCCTTAAAGTCAATGTTATGAACCAATTGGAGGCCTTTGAGATGTGGATACACCGAAGGATGTTACGCATCTCCTGGACTGACATGGTCAGCAACACAAACGTTCTCCATAGGACCAGAGTTGACAGAGAGTTGCTGAGCAACATCAAAGTCCGTAAGGTGTCCTACTTGGGCCATGTTCTAAGAGGCGAAAAGTACGCACTATTGCATCTGATCTTGGAGGGTAAGATTGAGGGTCGACGGGGTATTGGGAGAAGGCGGGTTTCCTGGCTGAGGAATATCCGAGAGTGGGGGGCTGAGGACCGTAGGGGAGCTGTTCCGAGCTGCCCAGGACGGGGAGGCCTACTCAAGGGTGATAGTCAATTTTGGGGAGACCTGGCAGGACACGGAAAGAAGAAGATTCTATAAATAACTAATCAACCAAGTAACCATAATGTCTTTTTACGTTAAGGGTGGGCAGATAAGATATACCATACTGTTTCATCTTGACTTTAGATGAAATCCTTAGAATCAAAAGTAATGATTAAATTTAGTCAATTTTTCAATGGAAGTGTGATGGAGTGGTTAGATTTATATCTGCCTCATCGAAGGTCCCGGATTCGATTCCCGGCGATGGCAGTGTGATTGTCACACTGTTTTTAGTCTAGTGTAGAACTCACATGACAATAAAATGGCGATAGATTAGCTACATATGCATGTCATGGAAATGAATATGATTGCTATACCCTTCACATCAACTTGGCTCGCGCTGTAATGATCTAAAGGGCGATTTAACATAAAAATAATATTATATTTCTTCTATATTCGCCATTTCTTTGTGTTGTAGATGTTTAATGTTTCTTTTTTAATATACTTTGTATACAACACTCGCATTTATTAAAAAATGAAATAAAAATAAAATATCATATATGTTTCGGACTAACCAGTCCTCCATCAGTGATATTATTAAAAAAAAATTAAATTTTTTTACAAATATGGTCAGTTTTGACAGATTTTATAATAATTTATTAATAATAAATAAATAAATCATTATAACGTCTGTCAAAACTGACCATATTTGTAAACAATTTTATAATATTTTAAATAATATCACTGATGAAAGGCTGGTTGTTCCGAAACATGTTTGATATTAATTTTTAAAATAAATGTGAGTGTTGTATACAAAAAAATATGAAAAAGAAACATAATTTTACATGTTTGGTCTTCAGAAAGTAGTAATATAATTGTATGATTTTTTTTCTCAAACTTAAAAAGTTACAACCTCCACAAAACCAATTATTTTTGCAAACTATTTGTTGTCACTACTTGTACTTTGCACCTTGTTACCCTACCACAATATTAAAAAATATTTCGTTAGATAATTGTTAGTCGTGTTCATATTGCATATCTCTAGTACATTTATTTATGAATCCTTCTTTCTAAATTAATCTAAATATTCTTTACTGGTCATAGGCTTAATTTTTAATGTAACCGTATTCAAATGTTCTTAGATTTATGTCAATTATCTTTTATATTTCAACAAAAAATTGTGGAATTTAAACCGTTAATTAAAAAAAAATCATGATCGCCGCTGTATTTTATATACTTCGGTTAAACTCGTAAATTGCCGAGTGAGTTGACACGAGTCAAGGGTTCGTTAATGCTCCGTAAACAAAAGTTTTACGAGTCTAACGTAGTTGTAATGAAGGGGAAAGTTTGATACGTTATTGGAGAATACGACCGGGAAAAGTTCACCTACGTTGGCTGGAGTAATCTTGCCGGCGGATACAGCATCGCGTTGGCGGTGCATTGTTCATTGTTTAAAGCAGAGAAACCGTCATACAATGCGTTGGTGTACTTTGAACTCGATCAAAGTTGTTAAATGTTTCAAAGTTTCGTTAGAATATTAATCTATGATTAATAAGAGAATTTAATTAACGACGTTATAAGGAAGAAATTTAAGGCAGTTGATTGTACAACATTTTGAATGTATACAAAAACTTGAAGACGAATACTGAATTTTATTTACCCATTGCGGATTATCAATTCAAGGATTAATTTTATCTCAATAGAGACGAAGATGCAAACTGGAAACTGAATATGGTGATCGAGGTGTTTACAGAACTTATGACCTGTCATTGGTTGGGTTAAGCGCACGCTTTATGTAACCGCAATAGGTAAATAAAATCCAGTATTCGTCTACAAGTATTTGTATACATTCAAAATGTTGTATAAAACAAAAACTGGTCCAAGTTAGCATATAAATTGGAGTGACATTTTCAGGCGTTATCTAGCAATGCGTTAGCCTTTCACATTGCGTTATAAAGATCTTCTGCTTAATGCTTAAATCTAATCTTCATAGATGGCACTGGTCTGTAAATTGAAACTGACATATGAATTGTGGTGTTGGATATTAACATATATACAACTTCCAAAAATTTGTCAGGCATGGTGGTCATAAGAAAGGTAGAAGGGGGAATGTTGTAATTACATAAAGCGTGCGCTTAAGCCAACCAATGACAGGTCATAAGTCCTGTAAACACCACGATCACCATATTCAGTTTCCAGTTTGCATCTTCGTCTCTATTGAGATAAAATTAATCCTTGCAGTTGATTACATCATAAGTACAATTAAAAAAGGAGCCCTGAGATGGTTTTGACATGGAAAGAATGGACAAAATAATAATGCTTTATTTCTCTTTTTATTTTTTATATACTTTGTATATACCCACTTATATTTAAAAAAATACATAGACATGTTTCGGACAACCAGTCCTTCTTCAGTGATACATATTTATAAAATTATAAAATTGTTTACATGATCTGACAGATGTTATAAATCTTTATAACATCTGTCAGATCATGTAAACAATTTTATAATATTTTAAATATGTATCTTTATAATATGTATCACTGAAGAAGGAATGGTTGCCCGAAACATGTCTATGTAATTTTTTTTAATATGAGTGTTGTATAATATTATATATAATATACAAAGTATTTAAACGAGAAAAAAATAAATAAAGCTTCATAACAACATTATGGCGAATATAGAAGAAAATATAAGAATGGTTTAAATGTTGTATGCAAGCAATGTCAGTGGAAAGAGAAGCCGCGGAAGACCAAGGAAAGCATGGCATGACCGAATTAATCAAAAACTAAGATTTGGCCACATTCGAAGTCGGAAAAATTGACGAACGTGCATGTAACGATGTATTAATGTAGATAAATCTAGAGAGGTATGTCAGGATGGAGCAGTATAGCGTTCCATTATCTCTGCCCGCTACTCCGGAGAAACGGCGCGATGGTAAGTTAGATAGTAAATTAAATGTTGCGCGTACTCTCATAAAAGGCTCGCTTCTGTACTATTTATTAATTTTTCTTCTTGTAGAATATAACCCTTTTCCATTTGTCTCTACTCGTCCATGTTTTGTCCCTTAAGTCTATGTCTAACGGGAATCATTCAAAATAAATGTACAGGTTTTTTACGTGTTAAGTAAGTTTCACCCTTATAAATTAAGGGTTAAAACCCGTAACATGTTTGCTATCAACGTTTTTACTTTCCTTGCTGTGTTCTTCTTTTTCACGCTTTTCTATAACTCCCCGATGGCGGCGCCGGGTGATTGATGACAAAATATAATAAAAAACTTTCGTAAACTTGTGTCTCCACATTTCTATAGGTCAGAATTCCATGTATGTACGTTTTTATAGAAGTTGTTTCTAAGTTTTTTCTTGCGTAATCGATATATTATATAAAACGTTCTAAGAACATCACTCAATTAATGGAAAAACTCGAATTAATAGTTCAGTTTTACATTTTTACAGCATATTCGAGTTATATCGTTCTCCCGATGATAAATGTATATGTTCGAAACGTGTCGAAAATATTCAAAAGAAATAAAAAGTGTTTAAAACGAAGTTTGACGAACGTTTGTAAAACGAAGGGAAACGTCTATTTACTTGAAATTTAATTATACTCGTATATGTACAGACATACGAGTATAAACGAGTATAAATATGCACACACTATAATATAGGATAGACGACCTTCGTGGCTGAGTGGTAAGTGCATTGACTGCCACCCCGAACGTTCCGAGTTCGATTCCCTGCGAGGGCATTGTGATTTTCACACTGTCTTTGGTCTGGTGTAGAATTTAAGTGACAATAAAATGGCGATAGATTAGCTACCTATCGCTTGTCACGAAAATCACTACGATAGCTTTAATACCCTTTACATCGATTTGGCTCTTGCTGTCATGATGTAAAGATTGATTCAACAAAATAATAATAATATTATATTTTATATCAAATCAGACGATATACACCACATATTAAAATTATAAAATACCTTACAATTTTCTATAAAATATAATGTATTTAATATAGTAAAATTCATGGTTTCTTTAAGTTTTATTATATTTTAAAACTAACTAACTAACCATCACGCCGTCTCCCCGAAGGGGTAGGCAGAAAGAATGGACTGCCACACTTTTCTTTCCTGACATATTTCTCTCGCTTCCTCAACATTCATACATCGTGTCATGCACGCGCGTCGATTTCTCTGACTCCTCACATGGCCATTCAATATTTGATTTATTTGATCGTGCCACGTTTTCCTCGGTCTTCCTCTATTTCTGGTTCCATTCACATCATTAACATATAATTTTTTTAGCATTCTTTCTTCATTCATTCTTTCAATATGTCCAAACCATCTTAATGATCCTTTCATTATTTTGTTCATGACACCATCATTCGCACCGCATTCACTTCTTATATTTTCATTCGGCACTCTATCATACACAGAGTATCCACACATTCTTCTAAGAGATCTCATTTCAACTGCATTTATTCTACTTTCATCCTTCTTTTGCCAGTTCCATGCTTCGCTTCCATACATAAGGGTCGGTAGAAGAACACCATTGTGCACTGCCATTCTAGCTTTTTTTGATAGGTTTTTGTTTGCGATGACAACTTTAAGTGCACCATTCACTTTGTTGCCTGCCCCAACCCTTCTTTCAATATCCCTCTCCACTCGCCCATCTCTTGTAAACATACTACCTAAATACACGAACTCAACTACTTGCTCCAAATTTTCACCATTCACGCTAATGTTGCAGACTGTCGTGGTTTCTTCCTTTTCAAAAATCATTACCTTGGACTTATTAACATTCATCATCAGATCATTTCGCATGCATACCTCATACATACAATTCACCAGGACTTGTAGTTCATGCTCGTTGTCTGCAAGAAGGACAGCGTCATCCGCATACAAGAGACAGCTTACTGACACTCCGCTCATTTTGGCACCTACATCCAACCCTTTCAGCTCTTTCATACATTTGTCCATATACAGATTAAATAACCACGGGGACATTACGCAACCCTGTTTGACACCTTTATTGATATCAAACCAGGCTGTAAGATCTCCATTTACTCTGACACTAGCAGTGCTTTCTGTGTATAGCGACTTAATTGCCGTGATCAGTTTTGTACTTATTCCATATTCAGACAATATTTCCCACAACTTTTCTCTATTAACGTAATCATATGCTTTTTGCAAGTCGACAAATGCACAGAAAAGTTTGCGGTTTTTGGCCAGAAACTTCTCTGTCAATGTACGAAGTCCAAAAATTTGATCCATACATCCTCTGCCATTCATAAAGGCACCTTGCACATCCCAAACTTTGTCACTCGTCAATTTTCTTACTCTTTCTATTAAAATTCTGCCATAGACTTTACCAACGACACTCAAAAGACTAAAAGCTCTGTGGTTTCCACATTCCATACGCGATCCTTTTCCTTTGTACAGGGGCATAATTACTGCTCTCCTCCAGTCTAACGGCGTATATCCCTCCTCCAAGCACTGGTTAAATAACTTACATAACCATGCAGAAACCACTTCGCCACTGCTTTTAATAAAATCTATGGCAATACAATCAAATCCAACAGCTTTTCCACTTTTCATTGCATTCACAGATCTTTTCATGTCATTCGTTCTTATTTTCTCAATATTATCATTCATAGGTCCCGCACTCGCACTAGTTGTTATACTTTCGATCACGCTTGTATCACCACCATACATCTCCTTAAAATATTCCATCCATCTTTCTTGTATGATCTTACTCTCCGTTAACATTCTTCCCTCGTTGTCTAAAATTGCTTTCACACATCCACTATCAGGAGGATTTCGGGCTTTTTTTACTTCTTTCCAAAACATTTTTAAATTTGCATGGAAGTTGTTTGTCATTTTGAGCCCTTCTTCCTCCTTCAGCTTTTCTTTCCGCGCTTTCACTACCGACTTCACTCTCTTCTTGCATACCTTATACAAATCTTTTGCTCTTTCATATTTAACTCTGTCATTCTTATTTATCGACAGCATATTCAACCAAGCATCTTTCTTCTCTTTAACGGCACTCTTTACGTCATCATTCCACCACGCATCCCCTTTCCTTCTACCTTGTACACACACACTACACGATTCTTTCGCTGATTCACACAAACTTTCCTTTAAGTATTTCCAGGTCTTGTCAATACTCAACTCACTTACATCCCGCTCATTCAATCTATCGTTCACTTTTCGTACGAAATAATATATAATTTTATGATAATTATAATATATAATTTGTCTTTAAACATTTAATAATTCCTTTAAAAAGCGTATTTTAATTCCCATAAAAGATTAAATTGTATGTTTTATAATAATTTATTTTTGAAAAGTCTTTTGTTTTTATTTATTTAAGATTATTGCTGTATTATAAAATATTTTGATTATAATTCTATTCTTATAAATGATTACGAGTATGCGTCTGTAAGGTTTAATGCGAATTATTTATTTTCTCTTGAAAAATTACATAAAAATCATATTATATAATTAATACAAAAAAAAAAATATCTGTTTTTTAGAAGTTTTATTATATTTTATGGGAATGACATGTCTCGCTTTATTAAGTCATTATCAAATGTTCCCATAACACATAATAAAACTTCTGGAAAATAGGCGTTTTCATTCGCATGAATTATTGAGTATGGAGTTTAATAAAGAAGTTTATGGTATACGTGTTCAACAATATAACAAATGGGTTGTGTTCTCGTATATATCACGCAAGTCTTCAGCAATAAATCAAAGCTCTTTCAGAACTCATAAATCACATAGTTACATCGTTCATACAAACTCAATTACGATCAAGAATCCAGAGTTGACAGTAATATTGGCAACGGGGTAGTACATGTACAAATATGTGGCGTCACTTTAAACGAAAACTACCCCCGAGGTAGACAGGGGTGCTATTCGGGGAAAATGTTAAAAATCCCCCATTCTGCGAATTCCTCCTCCGCGATATAACTCATCTTGTCCAGATGGTAATATGCGGTTTATTGGATTCGTAGCTTACGTTACTGGGAAATAAATGTAATGTATTTTTCTTCTTCTCTTCAAAGGTAGGATATATTATTATTTTTATTCAAATTACACTCTAAGTACAATGGGGACATACGTATATTCTCGCCAAAGTTAAGAATCATTTGAAATATTCAATATTTTTTTATTTGAATCAACAAATATGTAAGAAGAACGCGCGGAAAAACAATGTATGATAGAATATCTAATGTTGAAGTAAGAAAGGAATGTAAAGCGGATGAATGCGTGATAAATAAAATCAAGAAAGGATCACTAAGATGGTTTGGACATATGGAACGAATGGATGAGGGAAGAATGGTTAAAAAGATATATACAAGTAGTGTGAATGGAAAAATAAGTCGAGGAAGGCCAAGGAAGACATGGCGTAACCAAATTAACCAATTACTGAAAGGCGGCCATGTTCGAAGTAGGAACAATCGACGAGCGTGCATGTCACGATGTGTGAATGTAGAAGAGGCGCGAGAGTCATGTCAGGATAGAACAGTGTGGCGATCCATACTCTGCCTACCCCTCCGGGGAAATGGCGTGATGGTTAGTTATTTAGTTATGATAATGTAAAACTCCATTTCATAATGTTATGCAAAAACCCGAATGTCATCAAATATAGAGTACGAAAATATTTTGAATACGAGAAAGTGAGAGAGGATACTTCGACTCTCCGCGAAAATAATTCGAAATGCACACGATGCGTATGCCCGATAACTTTTCTGGTCAATTTTTCGTTTCGTTCTGATTATTGTCGAATGACATTAAACTAACAAACAATCCTTACTGTAGAATTTGATTCACTTCCGTGAATATTTCACGGCTTGAAACTAGTTTAAAAATTAAATAGTCCATTGTTTTGGCCGAAACACTATTATACTTTAAGAGTATAAACTGTTAAATTAAAAAAACTTTGTTTTATGTATCACAATTGTATTTTTATTTTACGCGACATCTGTTTCGTCAACCTATGTTGACATCCATCAGGTGTTAGAATAATATATCAAATAATAGCAGTCGCATAAAATAAAAATACAATTGTGATACATAAAACTAAGTTTTTAAAGAATCAATTGTATCTCAATAGAGACGAAGATGCAAAATGGAAACAGAATATGGTTGATCGAGGTGTTTACAGGACTTATGACCTGTCATTGGTTGGGTTAAGCGCACGCTTTATGTAATACAACATTCCCCATTCCACATTTTTTCTTATGACCACCATGTCTGACAAATTTTTGGATGTCGTATACCTATATGTTAATCTGCAACACCCTTTGCATGGTAGTTTATTCAATCTACACACTAACGCCATCTATGAACTTTGTATTTTAAGCATTAAGCAGAAGATCTTTTTAACGCAATGTGAAAGGCTACCGCCATTTAGCGCATTGCTAGAAACCGCCTGGAGATGTCGCTCCAATCTATATGCTATAATTTTGAAAAGTTTTTTAATTTAACAGTTTAGGTATATACTTTAATAATTAATAGTTATGAAAACGTCTTTTTTATTCTAGTTTTATTATAATTGATGTGAATGACATGTTTCGGCTGCCAATAGTATTATCAAATTCTTAAATTTTAAATGTCATTATTAAACATTTGTGGACGGATGTAGGCTGATGATTTGAACATTTACTTATGGTTATTAGTGGTATTGAAAATATACACAATATATTTTAAAAATTTTAAATTAGTCTGCAACATTAGCGTGAATGGTGAAAATTTGGAGTGAGTTGTTGAGTTCGTGTATTTAGCTAGTATGTTTACAAGAGATGAGAGGGATATTGAAAGAAGGGTTGGGGCAGGCAACAAAGTGAATGGTGCACTTAAAGTTGTCATCGCAAACAAAAACCTATCCAAAATAGCTAGAATGGCAGCGCACATTGGTGTTCTTCTACCGACCCTTATGTATGGAAGCGAAGCATGGAACTGGCAAAAGAAGGATGAAAGTAGAATAAATGCAGTAGAAATGAGATCTCTTAGACGAATGTGTACATACTATGTGTATGATAGAGTGTTGAATGAAAATATAAGAAGTGAATGCGGTGCGAATGATGGTGTCATGAACAAAATAATGTAAGGATCATTAAGATGGTTTGGACATATAGAAAGAATGAATGAAAAAAGAATGGTAAAAAAAATTATATGTTAATGATGTAAATGGAACCAGAAATAGAGGAAGAAAACGTGGCACAACCAAATAAATCAAATATTGAATATCGGCCATGTGAGGAGTCAGAGAAATCGACGCGCGTGCATGACACGAAGTATGAATGTTGAGGATGCGAGAGAAATATGTCAGGAAAGAAAAGTGTGGCAGTCCATTTTTTCTGCCTAGCCCTTCGGGGAGACGGCGTGATGGTTAGTCAGTCATTTAGTTATTTTTAAATAGATTGATGCAAAATTGACCATGTAACCCCGCTGGGAATACGTTTTGATGACAGAAGCAATAATATCCTATTCCACTTCGCGGCACCTGTCGAAGATAGCCCGAAGTATGTTTGACACATCAATTTCTCCGTTTCAAACCCGGATGTGAATTCAACATACGAATAAAATTGAATATTGGCTCTCGATGTAAGGAATAAGAGTAAAAGGATAGTATATTTATGTAATACGAATTCGCATTGAATTTTTTTAGGGTTGTTATATAAATATTATTTGCAAAGCTACTTTATACTTTTGATAAAGATGTTACGTATAATCCTTCTTCTTCTTCTTTGCTTGCCTTCTTCCCTCCACTGCTGGATATAGGCCTCTTCCGATTTCTTCCACTCGTCTCTATCCTGCCCCCTTTGTATCCAAGATTATCCCTTTTGATTATATCATCGGTCAAAATGAAAAACGTATAATCCTAGGGCCTGTGAATGACGTTGAATACAGGAGAATACGCCATAATTATTTCTTTTTATTTTTCGCAAACGAAAAACATTGCGATTCATTTGGACACAAAAGTATAAATAATAAATAATAATATGAGATTTCTTCTATATTCGCCATACTATGTGTTGTAGATTTTTTATTTGTCTTTTCTATTTTTTTTATACTTTGTATATACAACACTATTAAAATTACATATCAGACATGTTTCGGACAACCAGTCCTTCTTCAGTGATACATATTACAAAGATACATATTTTTAGAAATATTATAAAATTGATTATGAATGAAGAAAGAATGGTAAAAAAAGTATATGTTAGCGATATAAATGGAACCAGAAATAAAGGAAGATCGAGGAAAACGTGGCACGATCAAATAAATCGAATATTGAATGTCGGCCATGTGAGAAGTCAGATAAATCGACGCGCGTGCACGATACGATGTATGAATGTTAAGGAAGCGAGAGAAATATGTCAGGAAAGAAAAGTGTGGCAGTCCATTCTTTCTGCCTACCCCTTCGGGGAGACGGCGTGATGGTTAGTTAGTAGTTAGTTATAAAATTGTTTACAAATATGATCAATTTTGACAGATGTTATAAAGAATTATTTTGGAACGTTTATGCTTTTGTTATATGAAATATCATGAATCAGTTTAAAATTTAAAATTATAATTTAAAGTTATTATTAGGATTCAGGTAATTACTTACAATAAAGGAAATAAATCAAAATTGGACTTGACGTTAAATTCATTTGATTATTTATAATATTTTCTTTATTTTTAATTGCTTTTTTAATTCTAAAATTTCGAGATTGCTCAAAGATTCTACTATTAACTTGCAAAATTTCAACGCCAATGGCGTATCGATGAAGATGGATTGGTTGTCCGAAACATGTCTGATATGTAATTTTAATTGTTTTGTATATACAAAGAATATAAAAAAAGACTTGGACTTGGACTTGGATCTTCTGGCTTACAGAGGTTCAGCTCATGTGGCTATTCCTCTTACGTCTGATGGGAACATTGTTGGAAGGTGATTTGGTGGGTTGTTAGTTTATTCGGGGGCATGATTTGTGGGCCCGGAGTGTTCCTCTGAAGGAGAATCGATTTTGGGCGCTTGTGGCGGCTGGAAGTGTTTGGGTCGTAATTAGAGAGGTCTTTTATTGTGGGGTTGGGATGTGAAGGGAGTCCTTTGTAAAAACGTTCGGCAAGTTTCAGAATGCATTCATCTATCATCGGGATTCCCGATTCTAGGTGCAGTTGTGTAATCCTGGTCCATGAAGGCGCACCAAGCGATAAACGGATAGCCTTATTTTGCAGGATTTGGAGTTTTTGTATGTGACTCGAAGCTGCATAGCCCCAGATTGGGGCTGCATAAGTGAAGATCGGCCTTATAACCGTTTTGTATATCAGGAGTTTATTGTCGATGCTTAGTTTACTGTTTTTAGCTAACATTGGGTAGAGGGCTGTATAAAAAAAGAAAAAGACAAATATCAATATGAATCTTTAAGAACATATTCATTAACATGCTAAGATAAAACATAAACCAAATATCTCGAAGTCAGTGAGGCAGTACTCCCTCTTTTTCTTCGTCTTCTTCCCTTTATTGTATGTTATTTCCTCTGATATTTTATTTTTCTCATATTTTCTCTATTCATTGGGGACACTTAAGGTTAAGAGAGGAGAGTGGAACTAGTTTTTACTACAAATGAGGGTCACGAGGGAAGAAAACATTCATTCATTGTCTACCGACTTCTTCGGAACACAAGTAATTTAACGAATTCTAACCAAAAACTCCAAACTGTTTTCGAAAATTTGCCGTTTCTAATTTGCCTTACACGTGACAGAGTAAATAAAACTCGAGAAAATATGACTTAAACATCTGCCCCAGATAAAAAAGTATTCAGTTATATTTCTTCTGTTTTCACCATTACTTTGTGTTGTGGATTCATAATTCAACAATATTAATTTAAAATTAAAATTAAACACTTTTGTAGAGTAAACCATTTTATTTGAGTACGTAGTGCCAACCGGTTTCACTCTGTAGCGAGCTTCTTCAGGGCTATACACAAACTGTTTATATAACCCTTAGGAAGATAGTTATAGAGTGAAATCGGTTGGCACTACTTACTCAAATAAAGTGGTTTAAACTAAGTTAAAAAGTGTTTAATTTTAACACTAACTAACTAACCACCACGCCGTTTCCCTGAAGAGCAGAAAGAATGAACTGGCACACTTTTCTTTCCTGACATATTTCTCTCGCTTCATCAACATTCATACATCGTGTAATGCACGCGCGTCGATTTCCCTGACTCCTCACGTGTCCGACATTCAATATTTAATTTATTTGATCGTGCCACGTTAATATTAAATATGTCAATCCACCAAGTAATAACTTCGTATTGAATTTAATAATAAAAAAAGGAAAAAAAAATAAGCATGTTTCTGGACACAGAAACCCTTCATCAATGTAGTTATATATACACAAAAAAAATATTTTAAAAAACATGAATGTGCTTACTCGTAGATGTTAAAAACTTATATAACTGATATCAAAACAAGCCTATGGAAAAAATGGAATAATTTTCTTTCTGACAACATGTTGACTCTTTATTGCACGTTCGATTTTGGCCAATATCTTAACAGGATCAAAAAAAAAAGCGACACCAGCATGCCACTATTGCCCCGCTGAAGTGGACGATGCAGAACACACGATATTCTACTGCCCGGCCTGGCATGTCTGCTGAAAACATGGCTAAAACAATGCTCTCAAACAGCCAAGTGTGGAATAGCCGGATGGTCTTTGCTGACTACGTCATCGGCACAAAAGAGGAAGCGGAACGTATCAGAAGGCTGGAAGAGCCTGCTACTAGCGCACCCAATCGACCAACGGACTGATAGATCCTTACATCCACTAGTCCAAAAGAAACATCTACCGAGACAATGGTGAAGTGGGAGAAGAAAATAGATGATGCTCTAATGCAAGAACAGCTGCCCTCCGAAGTCAATGCGTAAAATCAGTTACCGAAGGGCAAATGTACGATAGGCAGAAGGGGTGGGGTTTAGTCAGTAAGAATCTCTCACAATCCTACTTGGCACGGATCATAGGGAGTCTCATAAAAGATTCCCCACCTCCTTCGCAAAAATAAAGGTTAGCTATAGAAGACCATGCATGTAAATGTATATATGTATATGGGTATTAGAAAACGCAAACTGTTCAGCAGCAGAACCCCACACCAAACAATAGACGAGTGTTTGAGAATGGTGTTCACATTGAATTAAAAGTTTGAATAACGATGTTCACTCGCTTAGTAAATTATTAGTAATGTGACGACGGAAAACGATTTATTTTCCAATAATCGATTTTTCGATTTTTTAAATAATTTTTTTAATGTATGAATCAATTTTAACTAACTAACTAACTAATCATCACGCCGTTTTACCGGAAGGGTAGGCAGAGAGGATGGATCGCCACATTGTTCTATCTTATTACTAATTCTCGCGCCTCTTCTACATTCACACATCGTAACATGCACGCTCGTCGTCAGTGTAGGTGTCCCCCCTGCACTTGATTCAACATGTGATAGGCCGTACACAAGTCTTATAAATTCTCACTTGCTGCTGATCTTCATGTCGGGGTTTTTCTAAATTGAATTTTTAAGCATCCTGAAATATCTGCAGCCTTATTTACTTGTCCCCTTGTAAAAATCACATTTAATAATGCCTCAGAAAGGTGAAACATGTCATTCTCATAAAATATTATATAATAAAACTTATAGAAAACAGACGTGTTAATTCATATCAATTATTCATTACCAATGCATTGAAATTATGTACAAATATTTTTGTAATCATATTTGATAAGTTTTACAAAGTGCAATAATTTTTTTTTAATGTCGGATTCCAAAAATTAAAAATAAACATAATTTTTACTGTTAAAATATAAAACACTTTTATAATATCCAACCGATGTTGGCATCATCAGGTGTTACAATAAACTTTATTGTAATACCTGATGATACCAACATCGGTTGGCGAAACACGCGAACTCTCAGTGAATATAAAGAAATTGTGATATTAAAAAAGTGTTTTAAATTTTAACAGTAATAATGTTAAAGTATCATAGTGTTTCGGCCAAAACAATGGACTAAAAATAAATGGTTGTTGTAATGTATTTACAACATCGATGAATTAATCGATGACTTTGCAACTTTGAATCAGACCCATCTCTATATAAAACTTAGTCGGCACTTTTAGTTTACGTGAAAATTCTCAAAGTTTTCATAGAATTCTCGCTTGGCTTATCAAGAATACGCGGATTTTCCAAGGGGCTCATCCAACAAAGCATTAATTATCAGAAAACGACAGAAGTTTGGTTTACACATTGTTGATCATAACTACACTTAGGTAATTTGGTGAGTAATTGAGAGAAGTCATCATTTTACCCCAAGCCTCGCTAACTCGAATATAAACGCCGTTTCTTATTTAAACCATCCTAAGTTACAGCAGTATATGTACTACATGATATTTAAGAAATGCAACACAAAATTCCTCCCCGAAACGATTGCAAGGCACACGTAACACTACAATTAGAATAGAACTAGTTGCAACCCTTGAAATATTCACGAAAGGTAAGATTTTCTACCCTTTTTGTAAAAATATTTTTTTTCAACTGTAAAATAAATAACTTTGTTTTATGTATCACAATTGTATTATATTTTACGCGGCAGCTGTTTCGTTAACGTTGACATCATCAGGTGTTACAAAAATACAATTGTGATTCATGAAACAAAGTAATTTAATTTAACAGTTTAAAATGTTAAGGTATCATAGTGTTTCGGCCAAAACATTGGACTATTTAACAATATTTCTATTATATTTTTCTTTTTTATACACTTTGTATATATAATAAAACACTTATATTTAAAAAAAATTAATTAAATTTTATAGACATGTTTCGGACAAACAGTCCTTCTTTAGTAAAGATACATATTTATTAAAATATTATAAAATTGTTGTCATTTAGATGATCTGACAGATGTTATAAAGATTTATAACATATGTCAGATCATGTAAACAACAATATTATAATATTTTTACAAATATGTATCTTAACTGAAGAAGGACTGTTTGTCCGAAACATGTCTGTTTACATAACAACATTTTGAATGTATACAAATTCTTGTAGACAAATACTGGATTTCACCCATTGCGGATAAATTATTTTTATTTTACAAGGATTAATTGTATCTCAATAGAGACGAAGATGCAAGTTGTTTTCTGGGAACAGAAGGTGGTGGCCGAGGCGCTTACAGGACTTATGACCTGTCATTGGTTGGGTTGAGCGATCGCTTCACGTTTAACAACATTCCCCATTCCGCCGTTATGACCACCACGTCTGACAAACTTTTTGGAACTTGTATATATGGTAGGTTTCTACACCTATTTTCACAATTTTATGTTCACTCTACACTAGCGTCATCTATATTAAGATTAGAAAGCATTAAGCAGAAAACCTTTATTAATGTACTGTGAAAGTCTATGCAAATCATACAGTACTAGATTTCGCCTGGAGATGTCTCTCCAATTTTTTGCCTGCATGTACCAGTTATATTTATACAACAACATTTTGAATGTATACAAATTCTTGTAGACAAATACTGGATTTCACCCATTGCGGATAAATTATTTTTATTTTACAAGGATTAATTGTATCTCAATAGAGACGAAGATGCAAGTTGTTTTCTGGGAACAGAAGGTGGTGGCCGAGGCGCTTACAGGACTTATGACCTGTCATTGGTTGGGTTGAGCGATCGCTTCACGTTTAACAACATTCCCCTGTTCATTCTGTTCCCAGAAAACAACTTGCATCTTCGTCTCTATTGAGATACAATTAATCCTTGTAAAATGTCTGTTTACTTTTTTTTATTAATATAAGTGTTGTACTCGTATATACGAAGTGTATAAAAAAGAAAAATAGAAATAAACCATCATAACAACACAAAGTATGGCGTATATAGAATATTTTTAACAATAAGTTAAATAACTTTGTTCAAATATAATAAATTAAATTTTAAAAGTTCCACTTTGAACCGTTGTAAACAGACGTGATATTGTATAAATATATATCTTTGTTATTCTGTTGAGAAGTCCTCTACCCCTTCAATGAGGTAACCCATTGAAAGTTAGACTCGTAAATTAAGCAGAGGCTTTGTCGTCGCTGTGTCTCTGACAGGTATTGTCGGGGACATACAGGCTTTAACATATCAACACATATGATCTGTAAGACTGTGTTTTACCTTATAACATACCCTATATTCCCACCACCAATTAGTATATCACAATATCGTAAAATTTTAACCTTTTTTATTTTAATGAATGTAATATTTGTTGTTGGGGTTCAAAAGGGTAGTAGGGCTACGATGGGGTATGTTTTGTTGGAAAGCATGCCTCTACAAAATGTCGTAAGGCGCCATGTTGCATTTACAACAGCAGCACTACTATCAAGTCCAACTCTCTAGCGTCCACGAGAGGTCTTTTGAAGACCCCGCGAACCCCGGGCAATGTGGCACATATGACTAAGTGCCATAGCAGATAGAGAGAGGACGAATGGCGAGCTTCCAGCGCCATAAAACTGGATACACCCAGCTAAGGGAAGGTAACCCCGACAGAAAATCCTTCAGAGAAGGCAAGGGGATACCACTCTGGATATTTTTTCCCAGGTCATCACTATGAGGGTGATAGTCAACGTTGGAGAGACCTGACAAGACACAGACAGAAGAAGATATTTGTTACATGCACACAAGTCGATTTCTCCGACTCCTCATGTGGCCGACATTCAATATTTGATTTATTTGATCGTGGTAAATTTTCCTCGATCTTACTCTATTTTCATTAATTTACCCATTTCTTCCTACTAATCAGGGGATTCTTTGAGAAATCCGTTCTTTTGTAGGCTATCTATCTTTATGTTCCAGATGGTTATCTTCGACATCGTCACCACATACTGTTTTATCTCCCATCATGCAGAACCAACCTGCTTTTGGTGATGCTGATGGGGAGAGCAATCAAACTGCTGAAAATTATCGCTTCGAATATCGACCTCTTTCATATTTGTGAAAGTACGTTCAGATCTTGACTTTGCTGAGTATATTGTATTCCTAATGTCGAGCCATCTCTTATTCATTCCTGGTATTATATAATATAAATTTTTATATTTCACCTGTTCTCAATAAATGCCTTAAACTATAATTGTTGTTTATAATTTTTTTTTTTAAAATAAAAACTGATTTCATTGATTGATTTCTAGTTCCATTTATCCATATACTTCTTTTAGCATTCTTTTTTCATTCATTATTTTCGTGTGTCTAAACCATCTTAATGATCCTTTCATTATTTTGTTCATAACACCATCATTCGCACCGCATTCAATTCTTAAATTTTCATTCGATACTACATACACAGTTTTCCCACTATAAATTATTGCAAATTTATTCTTAGTTTAGTATAAGCTTCCTGCACGCCTCAGATCCATTGACAATCCGGCAGATTTTAAATCTCACCTAAAAACCCACCTTTTCAAAATATCGCATAAAATGTAAACAACGGTTATCTGATTGCTGGTGTTACATGCAGCTCTCATGACTAAAAACATTGTCAAAGTGCCCTTAAGGTGAGCTATCCACGAAAACGGCGGTGACTAATTATTATTATTATAACTGACTATAAACTTTATAAGGAATAGTAATCCAACTTGTTTAAAAACTTATAAATTTATGCCGTTAGAACTGTGGAATTCCATAATGACGATTTTTTAAATGAATTTAATGTTACATAGATCTTCTGTTCTTGTATTTTGTTTGAAATAATATTAGTTAGTTTATATCGTTCCTGATGATGAATGTGTAATTTTTTTTAAATATGTCTATAAAAATAAACTCAAAAGCGCAAAAAGTGTTTTAAAAGACTAAAAAATTTGTTTAAAAAGATAAATTTTAAATTTATTTCTAATGAACGAAGCAATATTTTAGGGGCAAATAACGTTATTTTTTAAAATGGATATGAAATAATGGTGTATTTAATTTAACAAACTCAACCATTTAACTTTTTTTTATATTTTATTATCAAGTGAAGTCCAAGTCCAATATATAGAATATAGTGACGTCACTGGTTATTAGTATCTAAGCGGAGTCATATCACACATAACAAGACATGAAAGAGATAGAAACAATTTTGTTTGACGGAGCAATATTGTGTTCATAACGTTTATTATGACGAGGGTTAACTCCGTTCAATCGCAATATGAAATCCTTCACATTGTATACTGTAGCAATTTAGGGTTAAAGATTTGACGACAATTTACAAAGATGTCAGCTGGTATTAAAATCTTAATTCCACTTTGTGCTATTCATTCTTCTTCTTCTTCCTCTTAGTTTAGATCGTTTGACCTGTTAATGACGGTGGGCTGTCCTGGGATAATGATGTCCAGCTATCTCTTCAACTTTTTGGTAGCCTTCATGGTAATCTCTTGCTGGTTGGGTTTTCTTGCAATTCTTGTATTCTCCATGTGGCGTTCATCCACGTGGTCTTTCCAAAAGCACCTTCTGCTTCTTCCCCATCTTACTATATCCTCAACACTACAGACAGACCTTATCGTTTCATTTCTTATCTGATCTGTGAGGGTTTTTCCTGAGATGGAGCGTAGCGTTCGCATTTCTGCTTTGTGTGCTAATTCGACAGCATTTCTTCTATATTCGCTATCACTCATTATGGATAAATTAATATTTGATTTTTGTTAAACATGTAATTGTTGCAACACTTCCTTGCACTTCTCACGAATATGTTTTCGGGACACAGACACCCTTCCTCAGTGTAGAAATTAAAAATAATAATAATAAAGAAACGGCTTCGTGTCCCAAATCATATTTGTGAAAAGTGCAAAAAAATGTGAAAACACAGTGATTTATAAAAATATGTTTTTTTTTATTTAAGATAAACTTATGCCGTTAACACTGTGTAATTCCATAACGACAATTTCTTTATAAATAAAAACCTTAATTTTTCCACATTTAGGTATATTTTTCTTGACATATTTCAAAGGTTTTACAACTTCATCGGAATTACGATATAAAACTCCGAAAGTTTTATGTCGTTCTCCCGATGATGAAGGTGTAAAGCCTTCGAAACATGCCGAGAAATATAAACTCGAGAGTGGAAAAAACAGTGTTTTCATTCATAAAAAAATGTTTTGATAACAATATTTTTTCTAATTCTGCTTTTTACACTTTTGTGCTAATTTTTCTTCACGTGTTTCAATGTGAAAGATATTTTAAAAATACTTGCTTAACAAGCATAATAAGTTATAAAATCCTACTTGTAATAAGACAACCATTAATCGAAACATTTCCGTGATATTTAATTAAAGTGGTCTTAAAACTAAATCCTTAAAGGATTACCCAGCAACGAGCCAACTGGATTGTCCATATGATCAAGGATTCGGGACTTACCATCACGGAGGGGATGATTGTAGGCTGCATCTGTAAAAAAGAGATGCCTTTTTAGACCAGATGATTAGAGACGTGTGCTGTAGCAACTACACAGAGATGAAAAGACTGGCTGGAAACCGGAGGTCCATTTACACTGGACAGTCATCAGCCGATACCGACACGTCACGGGTTTGCGTTGAGCAAATAATCGTTTTACTTGTTTTGATGGTGTCTGGTTACTTTTAATTAATGCCGATTCCGTTCATATTATATTTAAATGCCGAGATAATCGCCTTCACCATGGCGGCAACCCCCGACGGCGATTTTATTAAAGCATTTGAGAAAACGAGTCGGTGAGATTCAAGGCTATTTCTATTTTTATCGTGACGTGTCGGTATCGGCTGATGACTGTCCAGTGTAAATGGACCTTAAATGGAGTGAACGAGTAAGGTTTGTAACAGACCTATCTCTAGAATCAAGAAAAATCGGAAACAAAGTGTTTAATTTATTTCTTTGCGATAAACCGGACGCACCAGAGAGTGGAGACCGTGAACCGATCTCAAAAACCCAAGTAAACTATATTATTATAAGCAAGATGGTCTGATGTATGAATGTTGAGAAAGCGAGAGAAATATGTCAGGAAAGAAAAGTGTGTCAGTCCATTTTTTCTGCCTACCCCTTCGGGGAGACGGCGCGACGTTTAGTTAGTTAGTTAGTTAGTTTAAGATGGTCTGATAACATCAAAAGAATGCCAGGAGGTTAATACCAACAAGGAGTTGAACACATCCCAACAAGAAATTGGGATGTGTTCAGGTTTGAACCCAAATCCCTTTGTCAGGAATCAATCATTTATAACCAATCAATATAAAAAATTGGCTTATTTTTAAAAAGACCAACAACAAAGATTTAAATCAATCAATACGTATTAAAATTAATTATGGTCTTTACTGTGTCTGCCCTTGCTTCAACGCCATATGTTATTATTGATGATGATAAAAATGTATAAAAATGGATCACTTCAAGTTGTGCTTTATACGAATAAACATGATTTAATTTACGAATAAGTTCCGCCATTTTTTATTAGTAGAAATATTAGATTCCTTTAACGTTTATGCCACCAAAATCACCAGCCAAAACGTCAGTACATTAAACAGAAGCTACGAAGTCGTCATATTTCTCACTTAGTTCATTATATTAGCCGTGTCTGTAGCAGATCTGCCCGTTAAGTGTACAAAACCCACGTTTGTCTGAGATGAGAAGGCCGCGATGTCTTCTGAGATTACTTCTACAATAAAAAACAAGAAGTACGCCATACGCAAACGTAACATTCAATTTAATATTTTTTACAAAATAATTTAAATAAAAATATGAAATTTATTTATGGTTTCACAACATCTTAATTATTTAACTAACTAAATCAAAATAAATATAATTTATTTTCTCAAAAGATATAACAAACAATTATTATAGTTTAAGCATTTGACAGGGTAAAACATAGTGACCTAATAAAAATGCTTGTCAGGTGCAATATTGATACCAAAGATTTAAATTTTATTAAAAACCTGTACTTGTTCCAAACAGCCGAAATAAGACACGGATACGAGAAGTCTAACGCAATTACCATCCAGCGAGGTTTGAGACAGGGTTGTATCCTTTCTCCATTGTTATTTAATCTCTACTCCGACTATGTTTTTAAATGAGCCCCGAGAAAGGACTGAAAATTAATGGCGTTGTGATAAACAATATAAGATATGCCGACGACACTGTGTTATTAGCTGAAAGTGTCAGCAATCTTCAGAACCTCCTTAATCTTGTTGACGAGTCCGGTGAAAGATTGGGGCTAACAATAAATATCAGCAAAACCAAATGGATGACATTCGGACGGCTTGACTACAGTGGATCAGTATTGCATTTGAACGGCCGTAACGTTGAAAGGGTGGAAAAATTTAAATACCTCGGCAGCATACTAACACAATCTCTTGACCCAGATGTAGAGATAAAATGCAGAATCGAGGCAGCAAGAGCTACGTTTAATAAAATGAAATCACTCTTCTGCAATGATAACGTAAACTTGAAACTCCGCCAGAGAATGATCAAATGCTATGTGTGGTCTGTTTTATTGTACGGGTGTGAAACTTGGACCCTGAAAGTTAACTCAATGAACAGACTGGAAGCATTTGAAATGTGGCTCCATCGCCGAATGCTCAGAATTCTCTGGACAGACATGGTTACCAATACCGAAGTCCTGAGGCGAGCTAGAGTTGACAGGGAATTGTTATCAACTATCAAGGTCCGAAAGATCTCATATCTGGGTCATATACTGCGTGGGGAAAAGTACCACCTTCTCCAACTGATATTGGAGGGAAAAATTGAGGGACGCCGAGGGCCCGGAAGGAGACAAATGTCCTGGCTGCGAAACGTGAGGGAGTGGACCGGCATCCGAAGTGTTGAGGAGCTGTTCCGAGCGGCGCAGGACAGGGACAGGTTCGCCGAGGTGATCGCCAACGTTGGGGGGACCCGACAGGGCACTTGAAGAAGAAGAAGATAGTTTAAGACATAGATGGGCAACCGCCGGCCCGCGGGTCGGATCCGGCCCGCGGAGCTATTTTGTCCGGCCCCGATTCATCTCGGCGAAGTAATAGAGAAATATAATTATAGTTTCAATAATACAGGTGACACGGGCGCTTGCAGCGATTCGGCGAAACTCGTATACGCACCGAAGGAAAATCACAATTTGACAAAGTTGCTTTGACTGATTTTTAAAAATTATATTTGGTGAAAAATCATTTGTCTTTTTGGCAGCACATTCGTATACATGTGAACAGTTTTTTTCGAGGATGAAACACACTAAATCAAAAATTCGAACGAGGATAACACATGAAAATCTCAAAAATTCTTTGCGATTATATACCAACGCCAATATTGATAGTCTCGTAATTCAAGTACAAGGCCAATCTTCTCAATAAATTTTGTAATCAGTACATAATATTATGTAGTTCATTATATAAATAAAAAATATATAAGAAGTAGCAACGTGTTTTATTTAATTTAACATTACCTTGTTATGATTAATAATTTGGTCCGGCCCTTGACAGGGAGACAGAATGATAATTTGACCCCAGACCTAGGAAAGGTTGCCCATGCCTGGTTTAAGACATCTATTGAGAACAGGTAAAATATAATAAATATAAAATACCGGGAACGCATTAGAGATGGTTCGACATTAGGAATACAAGATACTCTCCAAAGTCAAGAGTATTTGTCTTCTGAACGTACTTTCACGAATATGAAAGACGTCGATCACCGAAGCGATCATGTTCAGCAGTTTGATTGCTCTCCCTACCGGCATCACCAGCGGCAGGTTGGTTCTGCATGTTGGGAGATAAAACAGTTTGTGCTGACGCTGTCGAAGATAACCATCCGGAACATAAAAATGGATAGTCTCTAAGATGACGGAATTCTAATTCACCACCGCGCCGCCTTCCGAAGGTGTAGGCAGAAATAATTGACCGCCACAATTCTTAAGTAACTAGCCATCACCTAGGTTCTCCGAAGGGGTAGGCAGAGAGAATGGATCGCCACATTATTCTATACTGACATAACTTTCGCGCCTCTTCTACATTCACACATCGTGACATGCACGCTCGTCGATTGTTTCTACTTCGAACATGGCCGCCTTTCAGTAATTGATTCATTGGGTCATGCCATGTCTTCATGGTTTTCTTCGACTTATTTTTCCACTCACACTACTTTTATATATATATATTTTTAACCATTCTTTCCTCATCCATTCGTTCCATATGTCCAAACCATCTTAGTGACCCTTTCTTAATTCTATTTGTCACAATTCATCTGCTTTCCTGGCACGATCCTTCCATATCCATGGCCAATTCCATAGCCAATCTATCTACCAGACCATGGACTACCAGACCAAGGACATCGTGACAATCACACTGCCATCGACGGGAATCGAACCCGGGACCTTCGGTATGGAAGTCAGAGCTAGCTATTAAGGGACCCTCTGTTCTGTGCCTACCTCTGCGGGAAAACGGCGTGATGGTTAGTTAGTTAGTTAGTTTTATAGACAATATATTATAATATAATAATTATCAGTAGTAAAAATATTTTTTATCATTTTTTAAACCGTGAATGGTCTACTATTCATCGCGAGATGAAAAACTCAAAATGAGTGTCGTTTCAAGTCTAAATGATCCCTTTGCTGTAAGATTAAACCTATTTGATATTAGGAGCAACAGACGTTAGTTCCTAAGAAGATGTTTGCCTTTTACATGAGTATTATTGCATCACTTATATTATTCATTTTATGAATCTTTTTGCACCCGGTGGCGACATAGACATTCTTAACATAAGTTAAAACTAATAAATTATAATTGTTTTTAATTAAACATCAACAGCTTATAATACTATTAAAAGCATTTCGTAATTATTTTCCAATACACTTAAGATTTT
The DNA here is from genome assembly GCA_022606425.2 of Lepidostoma basale. Classification (NCBI taxonomy): domain Eukaryota; kingdom Metazoa; phylum Arthropoda; class Insecta; order Trichoptera; family Lepidostomatidae; genus Lepidostoma; species Lepidostoma basale. The sequence continues at coordinate 743,851 of JAHDVF020001482.1, forward strand.
CACAATAGACAAATTTTGAAATACAGGGTGAGGCGCGATCACTTCCATATTCTTATTTTTTTTCGGTACCGTGTCGGGTCCCTCCAACGTGGGCGATCACTGCAGCAAAGGCATCTTTATCCTGCGCCACTTGGAACAAGTTCTGAACTCTTGTTATTCCTTTCCACTCTTTGATTTTCCGCAGCCAGGACAGCTGCCTAACTCCCCTACGTCCCTCCACTTTACCCATTAATATCAGTCGAATGAGGTGGTATTTTTTTCCCCTCAGCACATGGCCCAAATATGAGACCTTTCTAATTTTCACACTCAACAACAGCTCTTTATTGGCTCCAGCTCTTTGCAGTACGTCTGCATTACTGATCCTATCAGTCCACGGCATACGGAGCATTCTGCGGTATATCCACATCTCGAACGCTTCCAACCGGTTCATTACATTCACTTTCAGAGTCCAGGTTTCACAGCCATATAGTAGAACATACCATAAATAATAACTTTCTTCAAACTAAACTCCGACGGGAGCGAAACCGGTTGTTTTTGACAGAAATAAAGTAGTGTAAAAACTAGTAGAAGTGTTTTAAAATTTAATTTAATATTTGATTGATTTGATCGTGCCATTTAAATTACAACAACATATTTTAAATAAATAATGTTTTTAATTGAATTTTCTTGGTAGAAGTTCATTTTAAATATTGAAAACAACAAAAAAAAATGTTCTTTATTATTATGTAATAAGTATGCTTTCACTTGTGTTTATGTTCGGCAGCAAGCTGCCGAAACCGGTCGAATGTAAATACATATGGAGGCACACTAAATATATAATAATAAAGAAATTATATATAATTTTTTTTTGTTTTCATTATTTAACATATTTTAAATTTATATGAATTTTCTTTTAAGAAAAGTAGTACATATATTAAATCTTTACCGTAATAGCACCTCGTGCTTCTAACATGTAGAATAAAATCAATACGTATTTATGTATGCAAGAGTTGATCGGGTTTTCATTCATACATTATAAACCCATGATTTATTGACGTTTAACACTGTTTAGCTTTTAAAATCTAAAATAGACACCTTCAAAATGTCACGTATATCCTATAAATATCCCGCTTAATGATACTATGGCGTATAAGCCTTATGTGGGCGAATTTTCCACAGGATTATATTATCATATACCATATAATATGTACAGTAATTCACTCTAAATACAAAGTTGAAATTTTTTCGCTAAGCCTTAAAAAAACTCAAGTAACAAGAGAGAAGGGGTAGATAGAAATAATGCTAGACTGCCACACTTTTCTTTCCTGACATACTTATTTAGCTTCATCAACAATCAGACATACCTAGATAAGTAAGGAAAATGTAACTAACTAACAAACTAACCATAACGCCGTCTCCCCGAAGGGGCAGGCAGAAATAATGAACTGCCCCACTTTTCTTACCTGACATATTTCTTTCGCATCCTCAACATTCAGACATCTTTTCATGCACGCGCGTCGATTTCTCTGACTCCTCACGTGGCCAACATTCAATATTTGATTTATTTGATCGTGTCACGTTTTCCTTGGTCTTCCTCTATTTCAAGTTCCATTTACATCGTTAACATATAATTTTTTTACCATTCTTTCTACATTCATTCTCAGCATATGTCCAAACCATCTTAATGATCCTTTCATTATTATGTTCATAACTCCATCATTCGAACCGCATTCACTTCTTATATTTTCATTCGACACTATCATACACAGAGTATGCACACATTCGTCTAAGAGATCTCATTTCTACTGAATTTATTAGTGTAAGCGTATTTTTTATTTAATATAATATATGTAATGCACGGTGTATTGAGCTTTTTCTTAACACTTTTCTGGGAATAGTGGTTATATTTGGTGATGACGTCACCCATCGAACAAAAGAAATCGACTTATTTTCCCGCCAAGATTGGGGAATGTCCAAACTTATATCACATTATACGTGATACGCCTAATTTACAGGATGTTATTATTTTCACGGAAAAAACTTGTACAGTTATTTATTTTAATAAAAAAAGGATGTGACAATTATTGGTATTGTATTTGTGAATATATGGTTTTAACAGTTTTGTTTAAAAGCATTGCTTAATGTAAAATAAACTCATTTATTGCTTCTTGACCAATGATGTAAAACTGCATATTAAATAATTAATACGAATGAAAATGTCTGTGATAGATATGTTTCGCTCGTTTCGATATGTTTCGACATTTGATAATGCCTTATATAGGAGGAACATTTAAATTTCATAAATTATTATAAAACTTCTAGAAAAAAAATATGGAATTTTACATCACTATTCCAGAAAAAAATAAATATCGATATCACTTTTTTTCTGAAACAAAGTATATTTATGTTAGAAGTCAATTATTTTTATTATTTCAGATATATTATAATAGATACCAATTGTTTTATAATGTTTATAAGTAATTTCAAGAATTTAAAAAAATAAACGTTAAAATTATCCAAAAATCAATTGTATCTCAATAGAGACGAAGATGCAGATTGGAAACAGAATATGGTTGATCAAGGTGTTTACAGGACTTATGACCTGTCATTGGTTGGGTTAAGCGAACGCTTTATGTAATACAACATTCCCCACTCCACCTTATTTTCACCATGTCTGACAAATTTTTGGAAGTTGCATATATGTTAATCTCCAACACCACTTTTTACATGGTAGTATATTCAATCTACACACTAACACCATCTATGAAGATTGTATTTTAAGCATTACGCGTTAAAAAGCGTTTAAATTGCGTTAAAAAGATCTTCTGCTTAGTGCTTAAAATACAATCTTCATAGATGGCGCTAGTGTGTAGATAGAATATAACCAACCAACCGGTTTCGCTCCCACCGGAGCTTCTTCGTGGTTACAAAAGACACAATAAAAATGAAAAAAAAAAAACATTTTTGATTTCCGATTTTTTCATTTTATTTAATTATTTTTGTAATTATTATTATAATTATTTATCATTTAAGTGTCTTTATCATTTAAGTGTCTTTTGTAACCCTGACGCAGCTCTGGCGGGAGTGCTACCAGTTGGTTGTTAAAAAAAAGGGGAGTAAAAGCAAATTAAAATTGTATTTATATTATATTCCAAAATGCCACACCACAATTTAAGTGGTTTTTATGAAACCATAAATAAAATATTTGTAATGTTATAAGTTAAGAAACATATTTTTGGAACATGCTGTAGAAGCAAGATTATTATAGTCATGACACCATTGCGTCAGTTCATATAATTAATGCCTTCCACGAAATAGGATAGTAAACTTCCTTCGCCTCAGAACTAACTTCGCAGTTATTTTTTCTACCCTTGTAAAATGGAAGTGAACGGAAGGAAAAATCTAAAGGACGTGTTATATACAACAATTTAATTACATCATTACTTAAAAATTGAATTATATATTAATAGATTATTAATATGTATGAAAAAACGATAGTTTTCAAGGAGTTTTATTATAATATTTATGTATGACATATTTCACCCTTCTAAGGCATTATCAAATGTGTACATTAGATAATGCCTCAGAAGGGTGAAACATGTCATACATAAATATTATAATAAAACTACTTGAAAACTATAGTTTTTTCATACATATTAATATTTTAATATGGAGTTTTACATCATTGTTCAAGAAACAATAAATATTATTATAGATTTTATTTACATTAGTTTTGAGAGACAGCGAACTTCAGTCCAAATTAGAAAAATTAGTTTAATTAACTTACTAACTAATTAACTAACTAATCATCACACTGTTTCATCAAAGGGGTAGGCAGAAATAATCCTCTCTATTCCTCTACATTCATAACATACATGGTGTCGATTTCTCAGACTCCTCCCGTGACCGACATTTAATATTTTATTTATTAGATCGTGCCGCATTATTCTCGCTTTTTCTAGATACATTAACATCGTTAATATATACCTTTTTATTATAATTTATTCATTAATTATTTCCATGTGTCCAAACCATATTTATAATGCTTTCTTTATTTAGTTCATAACATTTCATTTACACTGCATTCACTTATTATATTTTTACTAGACACTCACTAGTATTAAAAAATAATATTTTTAATTGAAATTTCTTGCTAGAAGTTTATTTTAAATAATGAAAATAAAAGATGGCAGCAAGCTGCCAAAACCGGTCGATGTTTTACACAAGTAGAAGCCCATTTAATATATAATAATAAGAATCTTTTTTTTTTTTTTTCAACACTCATGAAGCTCGTCGAATGATCTTTCTGGAAAAGCATTTTTTTAAACTGTTATCCGGAGGTGTTTTCAATCCAGGAGTGCTGAGAGAGCTAAATCTGTACGTTCCCCATAGTTATAGCAGAGCAAGGGGGCATATATTATTTTATGCCCCAAATTGCCGCACAGAGGCCCTTCGAAGTTCTCCTGTATTGAAGGCGATTCGTCTCTTAAATGAGGTTGCAGAAGAGATAGACCTCTTTGGATGCAATTATGGCGAATTAGTAAATGCCCTTATGATAAAGGCAGCAAGCAGATAACTGGCTTTTCCTATTCATAAGGTTCTATGTATATTTCCTTTGATATTCTTTTTTTTCACCCTTTACATCGATTTGGCTTGCGCTGTAATGATGTAAGGAGTTTTTTCAACAAAATAATAATAATAATAATAATAATAATTACTACTCTATTGCAGGGATGGCGAACGACGGACCCGCGGTAGAAATTCGATACTGAATTTCGGGTCGTTTTCAGGGATATATATTTTTATTAGCTCATCAGCGACTTCCAGTCAGTAGTCCGGAGTCGCTTATGGGCTCGTCCCTCGGGCTAAGGTCGCCAACAACTTCCTTCTAAATAAAAACGTACCACGATTTTCATTTTTATGAAAACCCCAGCCAGCGCTTTTTTTTTAAATATAAATTGGACCCAGTTGCGAAAAAGGTTCTCGATCACTGCTTTATAGTATACAGATTTACCGTACATTCGTCTAAGATATTTCATTTCTACTACAATTATTCTACTTTCAACCTTCTATTGTCAGTTCCATGCTTCGTTTCCATACATAAGGTGAATTTTATTGATATAAAATATAAATGCGAAAAGAGAAGGATGGAGTGCCGCATCAGTAAATATGTGACAGTCCATTCTTTCTGCCTACCCTTTCGGGGAGACGGCGTGATGGTTAGTTAGTTAGTTAGTTAAAATATAAATCGCATAAAACATTATTACTACCACAACCAGACCATTAGATCGCGTTTTAATATTAATTTACAAGTTTTTTTTTTTTTTTAAATAAAACAGCTCCCACGGCAAGGACCCACAAAGAAAATAATTAAAAAAAAAACTTTTTGATTACGAAAGTTTTTGTCAAAATTTTCCATGCCCTTAGCTTTTGCCTGGGATATTTAAGAGTGGAAAATTCCGATTGGATGTTATTTTTATAAGCTTGTCTATAAAAATTATAATGAATTATTAGGATGACGACAAACAAGGAAGTTTTAAAGCATGTTTTAATTAAGCATACTTTATACGGGCTCTATCTGAAAAGCTTAGTAGGAGAGACAACAACTTTACTACGTATTTGAAAAAAAAATAAGCTTAGTGAAATCTCATGTTGAAATGACCTTGAATTATATAATGGATTTTTTTTAGATTTTAGTAATTTACACAAACTTATTATTATTGTGACTGGTTTAGATAGCTCTGCTAACATCGACAGAACTTCGACGCTGACAAATCATTGAGAAGATAAACCATAAATTTTTTATCGGTTTTACTTAAGGATTAATTGTGTCTCAATAGAGACGAAGATGTAAATTATTTTCTGGGAACAGAATGTGGTGGCCGAGGCGCTTACAGGACTTATGACCTGTCATTGGTTGGGTTGAGCGATCGCTTTATGTTTAACAACATTCTCCATTCTGCCTTTTTCTTATGACTAATGTTTAAAATTTAAACAGTGTTGTTACGTATTACAATTTACTTTTATGAGTTTGTTGCGACAGCTGTTTCGCCAACTAATGTTGACATCATTTTGATGATACTGCATATATTGGCGAAAGAGCTGTCGCAACAATGTTATAAATAAATTGTGATAGGTACGTAATAACAGCGTTTCAAATTTAAACATCTTTACATAGGAGAATAAATAATATTTTTCTTTTTCTTCTATGTTTTATTTGTCTTTTTCTTTTTTTATATACTTTGTATATACAACACTAACTAAAAAAAAAAATACATATCAGACACGTTTCGGACAACCGATCCTTCCTCAGTGATATTATAAAGATATATATTCAAAATATTATAAAATTGGTTACAAATATGATCAGTTTTGACAGATGTTATAAAGATTTATTTTAGAACGTTTATGTTTTTGTTATAACAAATATATTATGGATCAATTTAAAATAATAATTTTAAGATCTTAGAGGGGTTCAGGTAATTACTTACAACAAAGGAAATAAATCAAAGAAGGACCGATTGTCCAAAACATATCTAAAATGTCATTTAATTTTTTTTTAAAGTTAGTCATGTATATACAAAGTATATAAAAAGGAAAAGACAAATAGAGTATTTTTCTTATTTGAAAGTTAAACGTCGATAAAATGAAGTCGAAAATTAGATTGAAACTTAAAAAAAATGTGTAGAAAAGTTTCTATTTTGAAAATAGACCATGAGATAATAAAATTACATCTTACTTTCGAACAATTGTGAAAATGTTATTTGAAAAATCTTTCAAAGATATTTTCTCTGCTTCAGATATATCCTATTTTTAAAATCATTGTTGCTTGCTAAAAAAAATATATCGAGGCATTAGAGTCCTCGTACAATACCAAAAGTTATATCCAATTTCTCTTGGAGCAGTATCGTAAATATTAACTCGTAAATAAGTAAGTACCCGATATGATTTCTTTTCCAATTTAACCCAACGACCATAGGAGGCCACTTAGCTATTTTTAGACCGCATTTCCTCATATTTCGAATCTCCGTGGGCAGTTGAAATATGTGTAAAACCCACCCGGTTCCTCCAGTCTATAAGCTAAATTTAGTTTCCGTTTACATCTGACTGGATACAATTGATTTAGCGACGAACAAAGAAGTATACCACGGTAAAGAAATGGATTTCATAAAGTAACGTTAGCGAAAACTTGAAGGAAATATCGAATCATAACGATCTAGAGAATTTGAGGTTAAATTTTGCGAATAAAATTGGTTCCTAACCTTACTTTATCAATATTGAGGGTTCGCACCAGTGAAATATTTTCTATTTAACGTTCTTTTTTTAAACTGTTAAAATAATAAAAAATAAAAAAACTTTGTTATGAATATCACTATTGACTATATTTAGTCACGACAGCTGTTTCGCTAATCGATGATAGCATCGGTTAACGAAACAATCGTCATGAACGTAGACTTTCTTAACCATTCTTTCTCCATCCATGCGCTCCATATATCCGAACCAACGCAGCGATCCTTTCATAATTTTGTTCATAATACCTTCTTCCGGTATACATTCCTTTCTTATATCAGCATTTGAGATTCTGTCATATATCGTTCTACTACACATACGTCTTAGGGACCTCATCTCTACCGCATTTATTCTGCTCTCATCCTTCTTCTGCCAGTTCCATGCTTCGCTTCCTTAATGACGTAAATGGAGTACGGAGTCGAGGCTGACCGAGGAAAACATGGCATGACCATAGACGGATTTTATCGTCTTAAGTGGAAGAAACTAGCGCTGACCGTGTTATAATTTGGGATTTTAGGGACAGATTTGCGTCAAGATAAACACCAAGAAGTTTTGTGAAGTTTTTGGGAACGATATCATTGTCAGCTGTCGAAATTGAAGAATGATTGCTAAAATGTTGACGCTGTGCGGAAGCAGTCCAGATATTTTCTAGAAACAACAATCCAACAATGCAGTATTTGTACTTTTCAGAGAATAACATACATTTTCGTGAAGGTACCTTATAATATTATTATAACATGGAATTTTCTAGAAACAAGCGTGTAAACGTAAGAAAAAATAACCGTTTAAAAGCATATAAAAAGATTCTCCTTGTAGGTATTTGCATATAAAGGATAGAACAGGAGCCCTAGAAGTGCTTAATAAAATCCAACGGCACAACATTGGACAACGTACCCTTTTTATTTTACAGCACACATTTTCTTTCTTCCTAAACTTTCCGGCGATTAAGCATTTTTGAAGAAAAATTGTTACCGGAAAAACCTTTTCATCTGTCAATAGTGAAAAATCTATAACTTAATAACTGTAAAATGTTTGAAGTTGAAACACTATTATAACTTATCACTTTAATTTTAGATAAACTTAAGGCGTTAACACTGTGGAATTCCATAATGACGTATTTTTTTGAATTAAAATACTGGTTTTTTTCCACTTTTGAGTTTATTTTTCTCGACGTATTCTAGGTTCTTGCACTCAGTTTTTAAAATTGTAGGTTAGTTTATATCGTTCTCCCGATGATGAAGGTGTAACCTTCGAAAAACACCGAGAAAAATATACTCAAAAGTGAAAAAAAACATTGTTTTAATTCATATAAATTCGTTTTCACAATTTATTTATATATTGGCATTATCAGGTATTACCAACAACTCAGTTCATGATTTAATTGTATCTCAATAGAGACGAAGATGCAAATTGGAAACTGAATATGGTTGATCAAGGTGTTAACAGGACTTATGACCTGTCATTGGTTGGGTTAAGCACACGCTTTATGTAATTACAACATTCCCCATTCCACCTTATATACAATTAAATTATGAATTGATTCAGAATTGAAAGCCAGTATTCGTATACAAGTATAAGTATACATTCACAAAAAATAAACAACTCAGTTGTTTTTAATACTTGAGGATGCCAAAATAGGTTGGCGAAATAGCTGTCGCGATAAACCAATTACATAAAATTTGAAATACGTTATAACAGTGTTTTAAATAATTTTTTTTAATAATGTTGAAGTATCATAGTGTTCGGCCAAAACAATGAATTAATGACTGTTTAATTTTGAAACACTGTTACTAATTTATTTATTTACGATAACGAACAGTGATTGTAATACATTTATAAAAACAATAAAATAAGAACAATTACAAGCTACCAAAAATATAAATGATTAGAAAAGTTAACAGTACAGACGATCGAATGGAAATCGAAGGTAAAACTCAATTCACACGAAAGCAATGTCAATTTACTTATTCTATCTGTAAAATTGTTGTGACAGCTATTTCGCTAAATTATGTTGACATCATAAGGTTTTACAAACAACTGATTTGTTACACCTTATAAACAGCTTCATAAAGTAATTAAATATAACAGTTAGTGCGAGTGCGGGACCTATGAATGATAATATGGAAAAAATAAGTACGAATGAGATGAAAAGATCCGTGAGTGCAATGAAAAGTGGAAAAGCTGTTGGGTTTGATTGTATTGCCATAGACTTTATTAAAAGCGGTGGCGAAGTGGTTTCTGCATGGTTATGTAAGTTATACATAACCATGACCCTTATGTATGGAAGCGAAGCATGGAACTGGCAAAGGAAGGATGAAAGTAGAATAAATGCAGTAGAAATGAGATCTCTTAGACGAATGTGTGGATATTCTGTGTATGATAGAGTGTCGAATGAAAATATAAGTAGTGAATGCGGTGCGAATGATGGTGTCATGAACAAAATAATGAAAGGATCATTAAGATGGTTTGGACATATGGAAAGAATGAATGAAGAAAGAATGGTAAAAAAATTATATGTTAATGATGTAAATGGTACCAGAAATAGAGGAAGACCGAGGAAAACGTGGCACGATCAAATAAATCAAATATTGAATGTCGGCCATGTGAGGAGTCAGAGAAATCGACGCGCGTGCATGACACGATGTATGAATGTTGAGGAAGCGAGAGAAATATGTCAGGAAAGAAAGGTGTGGCAGTCCATTCTTTCTGCCTACCCCTTCGGGGAGACGGCGTGATGGTTAGTTAGTTAGTTAGTTTTATAAAGTAATTAATACGATTGAAAACGTTTGTTTTCTAGAACTTTTATTATAATTTATGGGAATGGGTGTTTTGCCTGTCAAAGACATTATGAAATGTCACATTTGAAAAGGTCTTAGACCGACGAAACATATCATTCCCATTAATTATTATGAAACTTCTAGAAAACAGACGTTTTCATTAATATTAATAATTTGTATTTTTACATAAGAATTATTGTAGGTACAGATTAATGAATCGAAATTAAAGCCTAGTTTACACTTAAAGTAAAGAAAAATGATGTTTATGAAATTGTCGCGACAGCTATTTCGCCAATCTATGTTGGCATCATCAGAGCTTCAATCTCTGATATAAGATGAAAATGAAGAAGAAAAATGTATTCTCTTAAGAGCTTTGTGGGCATCAAAGTTATAAGTACAGGTAACTTTGTTCAAAACAGAACAAAATTATTTTCTATTATTAAAACACTCAATAAATATGATTTTAAAAGTTTCCAAAGGGAATAGTAAGAATCTATTAACTCTGTTTTTCTCAAAGTCTCTCTGGATCTTCAAGAGAAATTTTGAAGTTTATTTATATTCTCGAATCGTAATAGACAGAAGGTAATTTTGAAGTTATGGCGCTACCAAATGTTTTTTCTCTGGAGACTTATCACTCACAAGGGATACAAAAGTGCTCGAACTCAAAATAGAACAAATTTATAAAAGAAAATTTATGAGCCGAATTTAAAAATTATTACATTTTTCATCGATCATGTCTCAATTGTCCTAGTCTTAATAATAATTTCATGTATGCATTCAAAATGTTGTATAAAACAAAAAACTGGTCCAAGTTAGCAAATAAATTGGAGTGACATTTCCAGGCGTTATCAAGCAGTGCGTTAATAGGCGGTAGCCTTTCACATTGCGTTATAAAGATCCTATGCTTAATGCTTAAATCTAATCTTCATAGATGGCGCATTGAAACTGACATATGAATTGTGGTGTTGGATATTGACATATATACAACTTCCGAAAATTTGTCAGACATGGTGGTCATAAGAAAGGTGGAATGGGGAATGTTGTAATTACATAAAGCGTGCGCTTAACCCAACCAATGACAGGTCATAAGTCCTGTAAACACCTCGATCACCATATTCAGTTTCCAGTTTGCATCTTCGTCTCTATTGAGATAAAATTGAGGCATTCAAAGGAAAAGTGGACTAACCCACATGATGGCCAATATTGAGTTAACTATGGGAATGTGTCTAAAACATGTGTTTCTTCGATTCAAGAACAAACTTAACATAGTTTAAACAATATTCTTTAGATGGAAGTGTTTTTTTTGTTTTTGCATTTAAATATTTAAAAATATTCTCAATGCAAAAGTGGACCATAATGGTCAGTCCAAAGTATTAGTGCCGAAAATGAAGTTCATGTATATTGTGTCTAATTCTGATTATGTGGTGAATGACATTGACTACAACTTTTTAGTAAGTGGTCATTTCTATTTACCATGTGATCAGGTTTAATTGAAAAACAAAAATGATTTTTTCTAGATATTTACAATCCGGAACACTGGATTCAAGTAACAATCAGCCAGGAAAAGTACTCAATTTAAAATAATCTCAATGGAATGGGATAATTTTTATTCAACAATTAAATTGGAGAGTAACACAGTAAATAGAAAGGTCTCACTTGATGGATCCAAAGTAGAGTGGTTGAAAATACAGTGGTTGAAGTATACAAAAACCGAACCATTTAATATATATTTCAAATACTCAAACAACATTGAAGTGATTTTCTCCATAGTAGATATTTCAAAAAGATTGTCAGTCTCAATGCATTGTATCCACAAGGAAATACTATCACAGCTATAAATAAGAAGGATTTAATTTCCTTTTTGACTTCGTACCGCCAATTTTCCACCATTTTTATAATAATTTGAAGACCAATAATATTCAGTCAGATGTAATAGACGTGTCTGATTCCGAAAGGAATTAAAATTTTAATAGATATATTTTCTATAAACCTTAAATTTCATTTCACTTTTCTTCTATTTTAATAAAAAAATGGACTAAACATAATAACACTTCAACGCAATAGTGGACCAAGCCACCAAAAAAGAGGTATTTATTAATTTTTTGGCCAAAAACGGATCTACATTAAAATTAACTTATCTTTTTTACCAAGAATCTTTCTTTACAATTAGTATTCGTTGTAAAATTTACGCAACACAAAGAGATGAAATTTGATAATTTCTAAAATGTGTCATTACTCAAATCTATGGTAGATGGGGTTAGTCCATTTTTGCTTTGACTGCCTCAATTAATCCTTGAATAATTATAGTCATCAATTGTGAATAACTTATGCATATTTTCCCAAACTTTTATAGATCACTGCACCCTTTACCAGAAAAAAAATTCCAACGCCCTCTCTCCTATAATAGTAATACCAAATATTTAAATATTGTTCCACAGTTCCACATATTGCGTCTGAGAAGTTTAATAATGATGATATCCGTCGCCAAAACAAAAGGTTTAACAATATCCAGATAGCCTCTCAGATGCAAACTGGTTGTAGACGATAAACCCATAGAACAGGTCACGAAGTTCAGATATCTGGGAGTGGAGATATCTAATGAAGACAAAAAAAAAATTATACAAAATTTATGTATTATTATGTATTTAGTAGGTAGTAGGTTTCGGCAGCTTGCTGCCATCGTCTGGTGGCAGCAAGCTGCCAAAACCGGTCGAACATAAACAAAAACATTAAGTATGTGGAGATATCTAGTTGCAGCCATCTAATGAAGTTAAAAAACAGACTGATAAATGGGACACTGTCTGGGACAAGCAAATGCTAGTGGAAAGCAAAGTTAGAATTTATAAAACATGCATCAGGCCCATAATGACTTACGGAATCGAAGCAAGAGCAGACACTGTCAGAACCAAACATCTCTTAGGAGTAGCAGAAATGAGAACGTTGCGACCTATTGTGGAGAGAACCTTTAGAGATAGGATATTAAGAAATTCGCAAATCCTGCAAATTTTAAGAAATAGTGAGATGGAGTAGGCAGAGAAGACGATTCTGGAAGGACCACATCGAGCCATTCCTCAATTCGTATTCTTCAATCAGGAGGAATACGATTGAGCAGAAGAAGATTATATTAATTCTAATGATATGTGATAGGTAGTAAGCCTATCGCCATTTTATTGTCACGTGAATTCTACACCAGACCGAAGACATCGTGACAATCACACTGTTTTCGTTAGGAATCAATCCCGGAACTCTTACCGGAGCTCTTACCACTCTGCCACGAAGATCGTCTGAGAAATTTTGAGATGAAGACACTGAGGATGATAACAGGCAAAACGCACCGAGACTCTGATGATAATATATCGCGTGAGGAACACCAGAATAAGAGAGATATGTGAGGCTTAGAGTATTTGAAATATGGATCTCAAAATAAAGACATTGGAAGTTTTGCGAAAGTTCATAACAGTATGTATTAAATAACGAATTGACCGCTATGAATATAAAATTATTATTGCGCTTTCGCAAACGCATCCAATGACGTCATTAGCGTCGCGGCGGAATAATAACGAGAAGGCGTCGCGACGCCGCCGCGGCACTCGTCCGCTAAACAGCGCTCATCTCGGCATCGTTAGCGCTCGCCCGCTACAGTGCGCCGATCGTAGCTAATTAGCTACGCCGCTACTACGCTGAACCATTTTTCATACTTAATCATAAAATAATACTCAAAGGATTATATATTTAAATTTATGCACTATGTTGCAGTACAAAGGAGCGTCTAGATTGGATAGAGGGATTTTTCAAAGGATGTTTAAATATTTTAATTAAAAACCTTGTCTATCCGAAATGTAGTTTTAAAACATAAAAATATTTTCCTTTTATAGTTTAGGTATTAAGATACGTGTAAATTTTATGGTTGTGTGTGAATACATTTTATAATTTCCATATAAGGAAGTAATGTAAAGCGTATGAAAGCACTATGAACAAAATAATAAAAGGATTTTGTCCTGTTTTTGTTTTTTGTTACAATAAAAACTTATGTTTTCATTCGACACTCTATCATACACAGAATATCCACACATTCGTCTAAGAGATCTCATTTCTACTGCATTTATTCTACTTTCATCCTTCCTTTGCCAGTTCCATGCTTCGCTTCCATACATAAGGGTCGGTAGAAGAACACCATTGTGCACTGCCATTCTAGCTTTTTTGGATAGGTTTTTGTTTGCGATGACAACTTTAAGTGCACCATTCACTTTGTTGCCTGCCCCAACCCTTCTTTCAATATCCCTCTCCACTCGCCCATCTCTTGTATACATACTACCTAAATACACAAACTCAACTACTTGCTCCAAGTTTTCATATAAGAAGTCTAGCGACTTAATGGCCGTGATCAGTCATGAACAAAATAATGAAAGGATCATTAAGATGGTTTGGACATATGGAAAGAATGAATGAAGAAAGAATGGTAAAAAAATTATATGTTAACGATGTAAATGGTACCAGAAATAGAGGAAGACCAAGAAAAACGTGGCACGATCAAATAAATCAAATATTGAATGTCGGCCATGTGAGGAGTCAGAGAAATCGACGCGCGTGCATGACACGATGTATGAATGTTGAGGAAGCGAGAGAAATATGTCAGGAAAGAAAGGTGTGGCAGTCCATTCTTTCTGCCTACCCCTTCGGGGAGACGGCGTGATGGTTACTTAGTTAGTTAGTTTAAAAACTTATAATTTTATGCACAATTAAAACCTATTCTTGTTTTGATAAATAACTTTCTAATTGTGTCGATGTTTTTGAATAATAATAATTAGCATTTAAATGAATGAATAATAATAGTTGTCTATTTAATTGCTGCCAGAGCAATTAAATAGACAACATGTGCACCATCCAAAAAGAATATTTTGTGTTAAATTATTTTTATTTTGTTATTTTATTTTATATCATTGTCTTTTATATTATTTGTTTTAGATTTATTTTGTGGGTGCCGGACGATCGAAGTGTGCGCGGGAGATGCCTATTGGTGGCGATGAGGTTCGCAACCCATCACACCGCGTCTCCCGCGGAGCGAAAAGAGAAGGATGGAGTGCCGCATCAGTAAAAGTGTGACAGTCCATTCTTTCTGCCTACCCTTTCGGGGAGACGGCGTGATGGTTAGTTAGTTAGTTAGTTAATAAAAGGATCACTGCGTATGTTAAGACATATGGAACGCATAGATGAAGGAAGAATGGTTCGGAAAGTGTACGTTTACATCCATGCGTTCCATATGTCTGAACCATTGCAGCGATCTTTTCATAATTTTGTTCATAATACCTTCTTCCGCTCTACATTCCTTTCTTATATCATATTTTAAATATCTATATAATATCACTGAGGAAGTACTGAGTTGTCCGAAATATGTTTGATTTTAATTTTAATTTGTTTAAAAAGTAAGTGTTGTATTCAAAGTATATAAAAAAGAAAAAAATGAATATATTTTTAAATTAAACGCAGCATTATTACACGGTACTACATATTCACGTAACAACATAGTTTATTCACGTTTAACAGCCTGCAATATAAATCGTGTTATGAATTCACGGCTTGTATAATGATTGTGCATGAACGTAGACACGTGGTATTCATGAGTCCTAAAACACACCTGCCCTGGTTTTACACCACGTGTAATATAATAGTTGTACCCCACTCCAATTAAAATGCATGCAATACGAGTATAAAGCAAAGAGCATGAGATTGTTTGTATAAATGCAATCACTAATATTATTAAAACTAGTTCATTTTGTAAGGATTAATTGTATCTCAATAGAGACGAAGATGTAAATTGTTTTTTCTTGAAACAGAATGTGGTGGCCGAGGCGCTTACAGGACTTATGACCTGTCATTGGTTGGGTTGAATGATCGATTTATGTTTAACAACATTCCCCATTCCACCCGTCTAATGACCATCACATCTGACAAATTTTTGGAACTTGATTTTCATTCGACAATATGTAATTTGATACAATAGTTTAGTGATTTAAAGAATTCGATCTGTGCTTTTCTCGTCAGAGCTAGTCTGTGTTGTTTTATCTCGAGTTTTTTAAATGAAAACATTACAAGGTTCAAAGTTTTCAAAATCGCTGGCATCCGATGCATTTAAATTGAATGTGCTTTTGAAGTCAAAGTAAGCATCTCGCTGTGCACCCTTGCATTGGGGGTGTCTTATTCTTTAGATAAGATGTCAGCCCCAGGCGTTGTTATTTATATTCTAGTTCTATTGAAATTCAAGTCTGCATCATTAGGAAATACGAAGACATCTCTGAATAATATATTGCATGGAAATTGACGCTATACAAAAATGAATATATTTACAATGTGTTCACCAATATTAACATTCATGAAACACAAAGTTTCACAAGAATACATAAACGATGCATGCGTGACTTCAAAATAGAATCTACGTACAAGCGGTCTGATCACAGATGTTGAGGAAAGATGTTGAAGGAAAGAAGATGAGGCGAGAATAGATTAACAATTTTTTATAAATTTCATTTAAAATATAATATATAAACTAGATGCAATAGGATAATAATAAATTCAGTAGAAATGTGCATGATAGAGTGTCGAAAGAAAATATAAGAAGTAAATGCGGTGCGAATGATGGTGTTATGAACAAAATAATGAAAGTATCATTAATATGTTTTGGACACTTGGAAAGAATGAATGAAGAAAGAATTTAAAAAAAAAGTACTGATGATGTCAACATTGGTCGATGAAACAGATGTCACGTAAAATAAAATACAATTGTGATACATAAAACAAAGCTAAATTTTTTATAAGGATTAATTGTGCCTCAATAGAGACAAAGATGTAATTTGTTTTTAAACATAAAGCGATCGCTCAACCCAACCAATGACAGGTCATAAGTCCTGTAAGCACCTCAGCCACCATATTCTGTTCCCAGAAAACAATTTACATATTCGTCTCTATTAATCCTTATAAAAAAAAAATTTATCAGTAATGGGTAAAATCCAGTATTTGTCTACAAGAATTTTTATACATTCAAAATGTTGTACAAAGTTTATTCATTAACAGTTTAAAATGTTAAGGTATCATAGTGTTTCGGCCAATAATGGACTATTTAAGAAATATTTGGTTAATTGGGTTTATTTTTCTCTGTCAAGTTTTAATTTCCTTTTATTACTCAAGTTAGTTACGTGTTGTTATGGAATAAATTATTATGGTGACCTTTCTAGTATAGAGATTTGCGATCTTTTATCGTTAGTTTTTTAGGGTTGGTTTGTAAAATGTTACTTTGTAATTATTTTTTTCATTATTTACAATTAATCTTTACCACGAAATTTACAAAATTTAAAAAAAATACCAAAATATTTTATTTATTATTACTTCTTCTTTTTCTTCCTAACGTTTCGTCCTATAATGACATATGGAATAGAAACGAGAGCTGACACCATCAGAACAAAAAGTCTCCTAAGAACCACAGAAATGAAGACTCTCCGATCCGTTGCGGGAACTACACTCCGAAACAGAATAAGAAATTCTAAAATAAGAAAGATCTGCAATGTAGAAGATGTCATGCGATGGTTGAGACTGAGAAGACGCTACTGGAGAGATCACGTGGAAAGAGCATGTTCTGAAAGAGTGATAAATATAGCCGCAAATAAAGTACCAACAGGAAATCGACCTGCAGGAAGACCACCTAAAAGATGGCGAGACAGTTGGACATCTGTATCCCAGGAACAGGCTCCGAGAAATAACAGGACACAGTCCTAAATAAAGGAGAAGAAGAAGAAGACTTCTTCTTTTTCTTCCTGGCGCTATCCCAACTCATTGTCTGTGTATATAGATAGATATACACGAGATATATACGATATATACGATATAGATATATACGATAGATATCTCCGACAGCGACAGCACAGATTGTTTTACCTACCGGCCGCCAGAACCAATCTGCCTCTGGTGACACCGGTGGGAAGAGCAATTAGTCTGCTGAACGCGGTCTCCTCGGAGATCGACGTCTTTCATGTTAGTGAAAGTACGTACAGGGGGCAAATACTATTGACTTTAGAAAGTATCTTGTCTTCCTAATGTCGAACCATCTCTAATGCGTTCCTGGTACTTTGTTGTATTATAATAATATCTTACCTGTACTTAATAGATGCCTTAAATATTTTCCTGTTTGTAATGTCTATTGAGTTAATAAACTGATTTGATTTGATTTGATTTGATTTGATTTGACTGTTGGGGTCGGCTCTTCTCGATCTCAGGCTGTACTTCTTATGGTTCTGAGTATCGCCTTCACTAAAGCCATTTCTTTGCAAGACGCTATTGCACTAAATCATCCACGTGTTCCTAGGTCTTCTTCTGGATGGTTGACGAGAAAGATTCATATACAAAGCTCTATTTACTGTGTGGTCTGGTGGTCTCCGTTTTATATGCCCGTACCATCTCATCTGCCTTTCTTCAAGCTTACTTTTTATATCAGTAACTCCCAGTCTACCCCGAATGCGTGAATTTTTTATTTTGTCTCTCAGCAATACCCCAGCGGACCACCTAAGCATTCGTATTTCTACCGTTTTTAGTTGCCCAGTGAAGCTGCTATACGTAGTCCAACACAACACTCGGAGCCGTGTATAATTGCAGGTCTGACATTAGTCTGGTATACTTTTCCTTTTAGTTTTACAGGCATTTTTGGGTCACATTACACTCTTGTCATAGATCTAAATTTATTATTATAATTTATTCTATATACCCGCATTTTATACAAACAATAATTTAGGTAAATTAATAAAAAATAATAAAGACAAAAAAGATTTATAAACTGAAATGTAATGATTGCTCATCTTTTTATATTGGTAAAGCAAGGCGTTATTTTAAATTAAGAATAAAAGAGCACATAAGATGTCTCTCTAATAATAATTTTGCGGAATTTGCTAACCACCTCATAGAAAGATCATTCAATAATAAAGATATTGGCGTTGAAATTCTGTATGTTAATAATAGAAATATAACTTTGAGCAATCTCGAAATTTTAGAAATTAAAAAAGCTATTAAAATAAAGAAAGTATTATAAATAATCAAATAAATTTAACGTCAAGTCTAATCTTTGATTTATTTCCTTTGTTGTAAGTAATTACCTGAACCCCAATAAGAACTTTAAATTATTATTTAAAAATTTTAATTGAATCATAATATTTGTTATAACAAAAGCATAAACGTTCCAAAATAAATCTTTCAAACATCTGTCAGATCATGTAAACAACAACAATTTTATAATAATATGTATCTTTACTAAAGAAGGACTGTTTGTCCGAAACATGTCTATATATTTTTTTTTATAAATATATATATGGGGGTATTATTTGCAAACCTGGCAAACTCCATCATTAGATGTTTTGAGTAAATCGCAAAAAAACTGATACGCTAATAAAATGCGTTTTTTTATAATATTTATTAGTTTCATCTCAACCAGTTAGTATTTTAAAAGTAAACAGCCATGAAATAATCATCATTATGTTGATAATTAAAGTAAAATAATGAATTTCATTTTGGAGTGTTGCCAACTTTGCAACACTCTAGTGGAGGTTGCCATGTTTGCAACAAACCCTATATTTTAATAGAAAAATTCTTCAGAATGAAGCCGAATTTGAAACTGAAAATCAATAAAAATTGTGTGCAAATATATTATGAATTAGACCCAATTCATATCTCACTTTTGAATGTTGGTGGAGTTTGCCGGGTTTGCAAATAATACCCGCATATATAGAAGTATATACAAAGTGTTGTATATACAAAGTGTATAAAAAGAAAAATAGAAATAAATATTATTATTGTTATTATTATTATTTTATAATTACTTGTTCCCCAGAAACATATAACAATTAAATAGCTTAAATTCTTCAATACAATTTTATTTTCCGACTACAGCGTCTATTTCTAATGGACTCTCATTAGTACGCGTTTACAACAGACTTCAAGTCAAAAGAACATGATTAAGCTTAGTCCGCATTTATAAAAATTCTTCCGTTGTATAAACCACGATATTAAAAAACACTACCCATTTACATACCAACCGGAAAACGTTAGCGTGTTTTTTTTTCCTTTTTACACTTACGTTAGTTTTACTTGGCAATTTATCAGGCTGAAAGGTTTGCTACGGTAATTGGCGCTAAGCGCTTTTCAAGCCATAGAAGTGAAATGAGGACAAGTGATAGTTAATGGGTTACACCCTATTTTTCATGGATGGTGTTTACTAGATGGAGTAATTTTGACCACTTATAGTGGACGGACATGTGACGGACTAATAAAATGTAATGCCATTTTGAGATGAAGCTTTTGCTTCTTCTTACTTAAATTCGTAGTTAGTTTCGTCTTGAGATATTATAAATGAAAAAAAAAATAAATAGACTTTTCTTTATTGTTTCATTCCTTGTTTCAACGTTCTCAAACGCCGAAAGGTTGCCCCGGTTATTTTTTTAATTTATTAAAATAAATTGATATCTCCAAAAAGCTTATTCTACACTCACACATCGTGACATGCACGCCCGTCGATTTCTTAAACTGCTCACGTGGCCGACATTTAAGATTTGATTGATTTGATCGTGCCACGTTTACCTCGGCCTTCCTATTTTACCAGCTCCGTTCACGTCGTTATCATATACCTTCTTCACCATTCTGTCTTCACTCATTCTTTCCATGTCGCACGCTTAATAGTAAACTGACCGATCATGGTTAAGGTCATAATTGAGTTAACATTAGACAGAGGCTTGTGTTAGCGCTATCCATCGTTTCGCGTTTAAATTAAGTCAAAATTCCGCCAATTGACCTCCATTACACTATATCGGTCTTTTTCATTCGTACGTGTTTTTCGACTGTTTTTGTTAAAACACCGACTCATGTCAGATTGAGCAAAACTTGTTTTTTTTAGTTAAGCCAGTGTTCTATTAAGCGTGCGATGTGTCCAAATCATCTTAACTACCTTATCATTATTTTGTTCATAACACTTTCATTCGCACCGCATACACTTCTTATATTTGCATTTGACACTCTATGTATCAGATACAGATTTACTTTCATCTTAGAGATCTCATTTCTACTGCATTTATTCTACTTTCACCCTTCATTTGGCGGTTTCATGCTTCACTTCTTCTTCTTCTTTCTTTTTTATGGCTTTCCACCGCATGTAAGTGTTCTGGCCAATTTCGAGTAAGGGTAGTTGTTGTGTATTAGTAGTAGTAAATTAAGGGATTAATCTTTGGAAGATTGTTATATATACAAGTTACATCTAGGGTTAGTATCTAATAATTATTTGTAAGTAGTGTGGAATATGTTACAGATTTATGTTATTAAGGCTCAGGAATTTTGTTAGTATTTTATACAGGTTTTTATTAGATGAGGAAATGAGAGTGGACATGTTAGTAGTTAAGGGGATATTAAGGTCTACAAGGTCTGGAATAAAATTTGGGTATTGTACATTAAACGGGTGAAGAAAAGAAGAAAAAAAGAAAAGAAAAGAAGGATGAAAATATAATTAATACAGTAGAAATGAGATCTCTTAGACGAATGTGTGGATACTCTGTGTATGATAGAGTGTCGAATGAAAATATAAGAAGTGAATGCGGTGCGAATGATGGTGTTATGAACAAAATAATGAAAGGATCATTAAGATGGTTTGGACATATGGAAAGAATGAATGAAGAAAGAATGGTAAAAAAATTATATGTTAACGATGTAAATGGAACCAGAAATAGAGGAAGACCGAGGGAAACGTGGCACGATCAAATAAATCAAATATTGAATGTCGGCCATGTGAGGAGTCAGAGAAATCGATGCGCGTGCATGGCACGATTTATGAATGTTGAGGAAGCGAGAGAATTATGTCAGGAAAGAAAAGTGTGGCAGTCCATTCTTTCGGCCTACCCCTTCGGGGAGACGGCGTGATGGTTAGTTAGTTAGTGAGTTTTACATTAAACGGGCAGTTGAAGAATATGTGGTCGAGATTTTCATCCCATGCTTCACTTCAATGCAATATGTTATTTGAATGAATTGCGATAATGTGTTACGCAGGAACTCCGAAAATCTTAACGCAATATCATATTTCTATGGATATTAAAATTATTAAAAGCAATGGCTACACTGAACCAGAAAAGGAAGGTTAAAAACGATATTATTTCACAACAAAATATTTCACAACTATTTCGTAACAAAATGGCGCTTGTATGCAAGCCGTCATCAAAATTCTCTCATTAAAAATGTAATTTATTATGCATTTTGGGCATTGTTAAAGTATTTTTCGGATTGTGAGTTTGATGTTAGTGATTTACTGTTTTTATGGTGTTTCATAATGGAAGAATTATCACACAGTGTACGCTATCATATTCAAGTTATGCTTTGCTATACATGCCTTTTCGTTAGTCTGGCAGCTAAAATTCCAACCTCTACCTGATTAGGTTTCTCGTGTCGTGTGACGTCACCACAGTTCCTGACAATCGCACTCACTCACTGCCCCATTATGTGAAAACAAAAAACCCACCAATACCCTCAAAATCCAAGAAATGTTGGTAAGCAAGAGCTTCCATGTCGATACTTTCGAGAATACAAGATCCAAGAAGCATGAAATAAATAGTAAGTGATATATTTGTAAAAATAAAACTAACTAACCATCATGCTGTCTCTCCAAAGGGATTGGCAGAAAGAACGAACCGCAACATTGTTATTTCTTGACATCAAGTCAGTTTATTTCATCATTAATTTTAAGGCATTTATTGAGAACAGGTACAATAATTTATTGTGTATAGTATGCTACCAGAAACGCATGAGAGATGGTTCGACATTAGGAAGACAGGATACTCTCCAGAATTAGGAGTATTTGCCTTCTGAACGTACTTTCACTAATATAAAAGACGTCGATCTCCGAGGAGACCGCATTCGGCAGATTTACTTATTTTTAACATTCATTCATACTTCTCTCAACATTCATTCATCATGACTCTTCACGTGGCCGACATTTATTATTAAATAATTTGATTGTGCAACATTTTCATCGGTCTTCCTCTATTTGTTATTACGTTAACATCGTTATCATATACGAGTACTTTATACACCATTTTCTCCAGTCAATTTTCCATGTGTCCAAAACATCCTAATGACATTTTGTTCACAACACATTCTTTCGCACCGCATTCACTTCTTATAATTACATTTGACAATCTATCATATAAACCATTTATTACACTTTCGTCTATGATATCAATTTTTTACTGCGTTTATTCTACATTCATCCTTCATTAACCCAATTCCATGCTTCACTTCCATAGTATTTGTATATAATATAACTTAATTTGTTTATCTTCTTCTTCATTTAGATCGGTCGATCAGTTGTCTCAGGATTTGCCTACTCATGCGATGCGGAAGACCAACTATCTCTCCATATCTTGGGTGGGCTGCCGGGCGGACGTTGGTCTACGGGTATCCCATTTGCAACAGTGTATATGATTCTGTAAGTATCTTTGTTGTTTTGTTTACATGGTCTAGTACAGCGGTTCTCAAACTTTTTTGGCGACGAAATCCCTGTGAAACACTGAATATTTTAGTAGCCCTAAAATAAGCAAAACCTACTTTTATGTTCATTATTAATTAAAACTATACTTATGCGTAGTGACGAGTATCGAGTCGCCATATACCTACTCGTACAAACTAAATGGTTTTGTTTTTTCTTAATTTATGTAAAAGTCCCTAATTAATAGTTAGTCTAGTCCCTAATTAAGTTAAATAATTAATACCAATGAAAACGTCTGTTTTCTAGAATTTTTATTATAATTTATGTGAATGACATGTTTCGCCTGTCTAAGGCATTCTTAAAATGTTTTTCATTCGTATTCATTATTAATTGTTTCCTGTCCATTGTTTTGCCCGAAACACTATGACACTTCAACATTATTACTGTTAGAATTTAAAACACTGTTATAATATCACAATTTCTTTTTATTCACCGAGATTGTCGCGACAGCTGTTTCGCCAAACGATGTTGGCATCATCAGGTGTTACAATAAACTCTTTATAACACCTGATAATGCCAACATCGGTTGACGAAACAGCTGTCGCGACAATCTCAGTGAATAAAAAGAAATTGTGATATTATAACAGTGTTTTCTGTTTTTGATTTTAGCTTTATTGTAAATTTATTATGCTGTTTGTCGCGGCGGAGTCCTCACAGAGTCCTGCGGAGCCCCAGGGCTCCGTGAAGCACACTTTGAGAATCGCTGGTCTAGTGATTTGTTTGTGATTTTATGAGATAAATGTTGCATACACATCAACGTTAACCACCGTAAGACGGGAAAGGAGAGTCCAATATAAATATGTTTGTACGTAAACAGAGATACGTAATATCCTTTAACAACATGATGGACGCACCGTAAGCCACATACGTGGAAGTACTTACTATAAAAATGTATCCCAGGAAAATACTGATGATCAATCTTTTCTTCGGTTTCATAACTTAACCCTTCAGATATGACATATTTCCAAGAAACCACAACAAAGCCTAGTATGTTAGCTTATGAAATATTAATTTTCGATAAACCTAAGGTGTTAATACTACGGAAATTTATATTTTTACTAACTAACTAACTAACTAACCGTCATGTCGTTTCTCCGGAAGGATAGACAGAAAGGATGGACCGCTATGCTGCTCTATCCAGTCACATCTCTCTAGATTGATAGATACATCGTTACATGCAAGCCTGTCGATTTTTCAATTTCGAATGTGGCCACCTTTTAGTATTTTATTAATTTGGTAATGCCAAGCATTCCTTGGTCTTTCGCGGGTTCTCTTACAGTTCATCTATTTTACTGACAATTTCGAAGATATTAATTAAATCTTCTTTGTCGATAGAACTTAATAAAATTGGATACGATACAAGAGGTAGAAAATGGAAGAATGTTTAATTTTTTGAAATTTGAACATGAGCTTTCATTAGCGATTTTTTAAACTTTGCCTCAATCTTTGGATATAGATTTTGGATTATTCTTTTTACTTAAAGCTCCACTTAAAAAGGTGGTTTAAAGAAAGCACCAAATTAACTCCTTTGTTGTCTTGATAATTATTGTTGTTATTATATTTATTTTTATTTTGTTGAATAGTTATTTTCGTCATTACGTTTCTCCGAGAGCCAAGTCTATGTTAATGGTAAAGCTATTTTACTGATTCTCATGACATGTGATAGGTAGCTAATCTATCACAATTTAATTGTCACGTGAATTTTACACTACACCAAATACAGTGTAACAATCATACTGTCAACGTCGGGAATCGAACCCGGAACCTTCGGTGTGGCAATTGATACAGGTAATTGATACTAAATGACGTTATATTATATAAACCAGATAATTATTTCACTATTCATGTACTATATATTCAATTTACTATCCAAAAATATATATAATGTAGGTATTATATGTATATTAAAAAATCTAAATAAAAAAATTAATAATTTATTTTTAAGCACTTATGTGATTTTGCCTTTAGACTATGGTGTTTATATAATATACTGCTGTGGATTCCCGGTAAACCTACCCCATTATTTCTACCCTCATATTAGCTACCTACGTGCTGCGCTGTGCAAACATAGATGGCGGCAGAGCTCGTTTATTCTCGTAGCTAACCGACACGCGGAAGTAGTCACGTCATCACGTGAATTAGCACACGTGTCTGTCTGTGTTTAATGTCTGATGTTGTGTTTGTACTGTCTGATGCATGAGCTTCCGTTTGCAGCATCCATAGTTAGTTTTATGGACAAAATTGGCTAAGCAAAACTGCTCTATAAGAACCAACAGTATTTTGAGACTATATGACCTAAAATACTGTTGTTTTTTTTGCTGTAGATAAATCACGATTTAACAGTTGATTAACTATTGAAAAGCGTTATTAACGATGTTAATCGAAATTTCTTGGTTTGTGTTCTTTTTGGACCGAAACCGGTCGTAACTTAAGGAGTGAGAAGATGTCGGAGGTGTGAAAAAAACTAATATTTTAAATAATTAATACGAATGAAACTGGAAGTTTTATTATATTTTATGGGAATGACATGTTTCGCGCTTCTAAGGCATTATAAATGACATTTGATAATGCCTTAGAAGGGCGAAACATATCATTCCCATAAAATATAATAAAACTTCTAGAAAACTGACGTTTTCATTCGTATTAATTATTCAATAAAGAGTTTTACATCATTGTTCAAGAAACAATAAATAATATTTTTTTAACAATTGAACTTATATTTAATTTATTTTTTAAAACCAACAATATTAAATTATTATATTATGTTTTAATAGAAAATCATATATGAAATTATCGCCATATCTGTTGGACCCTGTTCCATACTGCGGTGACCATTATATATTCTTACAGGTCATCTTAAAACATTAAATTAAAAATATATCACTTTAATATTTAATCTAGTGCAATATCGAAGGATATCGAAGGATATCGAACTTCTAATATAATTTATTTTTTTTCAAATTGGGTCAAATCAAGTCAACACATAATACCTACTCATATTGTATAATAATTTAGTATTTTTGGTAAATTACTGACAAAAAAAATGTAAATACTTGTTTTTTTCATACCTCTGACTCAGCGGCGGTACTGCCATAGAAGCCCAGAAGTTCGGCTTGCGTAAGAAATTTTGAATCAAAACCCCCAAATCTAAGTAATCATACCCCCGCATAAACCAACAACCCACCAAATCACATTCCAACAATGTTCCCATCAGTCGTAAGAGGAATAGCCACAAGAGCTTTTCCACAGAGTCCGTCCATCTTTTTCTTGGTCTGTCTCTTGGACTTATTTCGCACGGCACCCATTTGGACATAATCTTCGGTTTTTTTTGTCCTCTGGCATTCTTTCTACATGGCCAGCCCACCGTAGGCGTTGAGGCTTACAGAATTTTACGACATTTTCCTGGTTAATCGGTACTTCTGACTCAAGATTTATTTTGATTCTGTAAGTCCTATCCTCCAGCGTGGGTTTACAAATTTTCCTCATGATTTTCCTTTCAAAAATTGGTAGCTTGCTTTCTTCTCTCTGTGTTAGGGACCATGCTTCACAGCCGAACGTGACTACCGGTCTAATGATGGTTTTGTTTATAAAATATATTTCAATTTATGGGTTATATATTTTTATTATTAATTTAAAAACGTTTTAATTGTGTATTTTTCTGAAAATTTAAAACGTACAAAAAAGACAGTTCGAGTTTTTGTTAAATCCGATTAAATAATACAGTTTTTTTAGAGATACAATACATATTCAAAATAAATAAATAAAAAACATTGAAATAATGTTCATATCAATGATATTGGCTTAATTAAATAGATAATTTTATGCCACTATTGTTTAAATATGATTTCGGGCATATGAGCGCCACAGCTAACTCGAATGAAGCGCAATCGTGAAATCCAATTTTCGACAATTGTCGTCTTTGTGGACGCGTATTATCCACTAGAGTGTACTTGGTGCGAAAAAGATCCATGGTCTTCCGAATAACTTGCTCGGACGGACGATTATGTCGACCGTAAAATGGACGTAGTGCACGAAAAGTTTTTCGAACCGAACCATGATTTTCAAAATAAATTTGCACACTTTGACGTCAGTCTATTTATGGTAAAATGGCAAAACGTACTGACTACAAATCAATTGTCAAATTGACAATCTGTAAAAATAATGTTGCCAGTTTAAAAAGCAAACCTCTAAAAAAAACATCCATATATAACGATTTTCTGTTGCGTAGGAGAGAACCGCATATTTCAAAAAGTATTACAAAATGTTTTTTAAATTCGAATTCGGAATGCCGTTCGTAACAAGTGAAGGCACATAATTTACTCACGCGCTCTATGTACAAATCTGTTTACTGAATATTTCTGAAATAAAATAACGCTTGGTTACATTTTAATACGCGTATTAGATATGAAATGACATGATACCCATATTTCGAAAAATATTCACAAATCTATGGATTATAGAAACTCTCTTAAAAATATGACATTTTATAACATATTAAATTCCCATTTTGGTTCTTATGGGTGTTAAGGCGCTATACAATTCCAGTAAAGCAAGTTTCCACTGTCGTGTTTTCAGCGTTGCGGGTCCGTTGGCGTGGAACAGCCTCCATGTTAAGGCCGTGCCACACTGTTTGAAATAAGCTCTCCACAGGGGTGACCTTGGTGGAGAGCTGTGGAGCCCGCCGTTGGTGTAGCGTCCACATACTGTTGTAAAAAAGCTCTCCACATGTGGAATGCGTGTTTAAACGGTGGATCCACACGCATACGATGCGCGTCCGTCCACAAAATTTGTTGAAAGTCAAACGAATTTTGGTTTCAAACAAGTGTCTACACAGTTTTAAACCACCGGTGGAGACTGATGTGGAGAGCTTGTTTAAAACAGTGTGGCACGGATTTTAGTATTAAGTATGAAGATAGTGACGTTAAAATTTAAAAACTTCTAAGGGTGCCTGGCCACTGGAGCGGAGCTAGGTTGCGGAGCGGTGAGCGAGGTAAAAATCCACCAATAGGGATTTTATGCAATTCTATTGGTGGATTTTTACTTCGCTCACCGCTCCACAACCTAGCTCCGCCTTGGTGGACAGGCACCCTAAAGACTACACTGTTCAGTCAGTCTTTTTCTAGTTTGCCCTTGGAGTAATAGATCGTACAAAAAGACGCATTTAAAATAGAAATCATTATTAATTATAATAATATCGACGACCTTCGTGGCCGAGTGGTAAGTTCATTGCCACCCCGAAGATTCCGGGTTCGATTCCCGACGAGGGCAGTGTGATTGTCACACTGTCTTTGATCTGGTGTAGAATTCACGTGACAATAAAATGGCTGAAGATTAGCTACATACTCATATCACATGTCACGAGAATCACTATGATAGCTATGTGGGGATTTGTGGTGAGAGTTGAAAGACGGCGGAGGTTTCAGCGTTTATTGCGGATCACAAGTAATTACACGTAACTGTATGATATACTCGTGATGGAGTGTGGCTGGATGTCGATGGCAGCGGGGCGGAGTCCGGTGGTGAGTCGTAGAGGATGAGGGCTCGCTGGGCGGTATCGTCGAGTGGCTGGAGCGAGGAGTCGTCGGAGGTTTCTCGTACGTAGACTGCGTAGTGGAGACTCGTGTCTCTTCGAGATCGCGATACTGGCTGACGTTTAGAGTTGACTGACGTCTAGAGTGGACTGACGTTTAGAGTGGACTCTTTTAGCTCCGTAGCTCAGCGTCGGAGGGAGTCCGATATCCCTCGTGGCATGGACTGACTGTTTTGGGTGCTCGGGAGTACTGCTTTTATATGCTTTGGTTTCGTCATCTGATGACCTGATCCGATGACCTGACCTAGTGACCAACTTGAAGAATTCAGGGCCCGCGAATCATCAAATTTGATAAGTAGGTCTTGGGTCAGCGTTTTTGTGTTTATTCGTGTCATGTATTTCTTCATGAAATATGTTTATCTGGGTTATGCATTTAACCCCGACAGCTATAATACCCTTTACATCCATTTGGCTCATGCTATCATGATGTGAAGAGCGATTCAACAAAATAATAATAATAATAATAATAGGGTACATATTGTTGAAAGGTATTTTAAGATGCACTTTTTTGCACTTTCGTTATTTTCTTCATAACATTTTCATTCGCACTGAATTCACTTCTTATTTTTTCATTCGACACTCTATCATACACAGATTTTTCACGCATTCGTCTAGAAGATCTCATTTCTATTTACTTTATTCCATTGTGATCATTTTGTTGCTAGTTCCATGTTTGACTTCCATACATAAGGAATTCATGTACTGATAAATATACTGAAGAAATTTCTGTTCTGAGGAAGGACTTCAGCGCCTCGAAACACGATCTCTGCGATACTTTTATCTTGAAAAGTATGGATAATACCCGTAGCTCTTTCCGACTGATTTATCGGTATGGATGCTAGGCTACCAGTCCTCGGGAGAAGACGAGACATTCACTTGGGTGTTCACTTCTTTCCACTGATGTGGCGACTGTATGCATAACTCAGAAATCCTGAGTGATTTTACAGGGGACCACAGTATGTTTTATCTTCCATGATGCATAACAAACCTGCCAATGGTGATGCTGGTAGGTGGAGCTAAACCTTTATTAAATCGTGTCACTTCGGAGGTCGAATATTGTCAATGTTTAAACTTATAAATGAAAATGAAATGAAACGTCAGACACAGTAAAGGCCAAACAAGTTTTGAGGACTTCAGATAAGAAGGCACTGAGGACGATAGCAGGCAAGACACTGAGAGATCGCGTGAGGAACACCAGAATAAGAGAGACATGTGAGGTTGAGGATATTATAAGATGGAACGGACAGCGAAAAAGGGACTGGTATGGTCATGTTCAAGTAATGGACCCTATATTGCATTACATAATCAGCCTCATGGGACTCGTCTTCGTGGAAGACCTCCTAAAAGATGGAAGAACAGCTGTGAGTCTACCTCACAGGAGGAGTAACACTCTGGAGAACAGACCACATAGGTCTACAACAAGGAAGAAGAAGACGAAGAAGACAGTTCACAGCGGTTGGCCGAACGGATAGTGACGTCGAAAGAAGGGTTGGTGCGAGTAACAAAGTGAATGGAGCTTTAAAAACTCCTATTGGAAACAACAATTTATCATTTATAGGGAAAATGCCCGTTATGTAAATGAAGCATGGGACTGGCAGAAGAAGGATGTGAACCGAATAAATGCGGTAGAGATGAGATCCGTATGTGTAGTAAAACGATTTATGACAGAATTTCAAATGCTGATATAAGGAAAGAATGTAGAGCGGAAGAAAGTATTATGAACAAAATTAAGAAATAGCTGTTAATTCAAAAACTTTGTTTTATATCACAAATCGTATTTATTTTAATTTACGACAGCTGTTTCATCAACCTATGTTGACATCATCAGGTGTTACAAAAATATATATCAAATGTCAAATTTTTGACATTTGATAGGTATATATTTTGGCAAAACATGATGATGTCAACATAGATTGATGAAACAGCTGTCGTAAAGTAAAATATGGTAAATACAATTTGTGATATAAAACAAAGTTTTTGAACTAACAGTTATAAAATGTTAAAATATCATAGAGTTTCGGCCAAAACAATGGACTATTTAAAATTAAGAAAGGATCACAGCGTTCACACATATGAAATGCATGGATGAAGGAAGACTGGTTAAGAAAGTACACGTTAACGCTGTGAATGGGGTATGGAGTCATGGGAGACCGAGGAAAACTTGGCACGACCAAATTAATCAAATTTTAAAGGTTAGGAAGAAAATAAAATGTGAAGTCCAAAAAAATATTATGAAGATACAATGTTTTCAAAAAGTTATTAAAAAATCACAATAAATTGAATCTAAGATTTCGCCATATTGAATTATTCGCCTGTAGCACTCCTACGCGTCTTGAAGGGGAGATATCAGCGCAACCGCTGTTATTAATTCTAATGATGTGAAAACACGTGTAAACTCACCATATTTTTAATAAAATCTGAATATATGGCGGAGTTTATACGGCACGTCTGGAGTACGTGGGGCGATTTATCAGATGTAAATTTCATATTTTCTTCGTACAAACAAATTTATTTGTTACAAATTGCCTCTCATTTTTTTCAATATTCCTTTATACGGTTGGTTCTATCGTGTTTCGATTATTAAAATAAAGCCATACGCATTTCATTTGCTTCTTAGTTTAGATCGTATGACCTATTTATGACGGTGAGCTATCCTGGGATGATTATATCGTGACGACGATCAATGACGACGACCTTCGTGGCTGAGTGGTTATTGCATTGACTGCCACCCCGTAGGTTCCGGGTTCGATTCCCGGCGAGGGCAGTGTGATTAGCACACTGTCTTTGGTCTGGTATAAAATTCTTCTTCTTCTTCTTCCTTAGCCTATTCCCGTCCACTCATGGACAAAGGCCTCCTCCATTTGCTTCCATGTCATTCTGTCCTTTGCAGACTGCATCTAGGTTATTCCGACGTGTATGTTTAGATCATCCTTCCACCGTAGTTGCGGTCGCCCTGCACTTCTCTTCGCCGTCCACGGTCTCCAAGTCAGCAGTCTTCTTGTCCACTTTTCATCTGGGCTTCTGGCTACGTGACCCGCCCATTGCCATTTTAGAGTTGACACCCGGTGGATGATGTCAGTGACCTTTGTTTTTTCTCTCACCGTATCGTTTCTGACTCTGTCTCTTAGGCTTATTCCTAACATGGTTTTTTCCATGGCTCTTTGGGTCACTCGAAGTTTCTCGGCATTTTTTTTTGGACAATGTACAGTTTCAAGACTAGACCAACTGGCAGAACGCAGGCTTCATAGACTTTTCGTTTCAGGTTGATCGGTATTTTCCAGTTTTTAAGGATGTAGCTCAGGTTTCCAAAAGCTGCCCAGCTTAGTCCAATTCCTCTTTTTAGCTCTGCGGTCTGGTTATCTCGACCCAATCGAATATTGTGTCCCATGTTCCTATATATATTCTTGGACATTCTCAATTACGTAAAATTCACGTGACAATAAAATGGCTATAGATTAGCTACCTATCATATGCCACGAGAATCACTATGATAGGTATAAATACTATTTACTTCGATTTTGCTCATGCCGTCATGATGTAAAGAGCGATTCAATAAAATATGAGTAATAAATAATAATAATATCCAGCCATATTTCCATATCTTTTGTAATCTCTTGCTGCTGAAGTTTAAATCTTTGACATTTTTTCTCTCCTCTTTGCGGTCCACATGATCACTTTAAAATCGCCTTTGATATAGTTGAACTCGATTTTTTTTTAAATGGGCTTCTAAAATTAAAAAAGGATCCGCGAGATTTTCGATATATGAAACAAATGAATCGGAGAAGAATGGTTAAAAAGTTGTAAACAAGCAGTGTGAGTTGAAAAAAAGCCATGGACGACCAAGAAAAACATGATATGATCAAATTAATAAATTATTAAAAGACATAAGTCGGGAAAATCGTCGAGCGACATGTTATGATGTATATAAAAAGCCTCGGATATTTATTAAAACAGGGCAGTATGACGGTTTATCCTCTCTGCCTACTTCTACAGTGAAACGGTGTGATTGTTAGTTAATTAAATGAAAAACGGTATCCTTTATAACCGGATTGTGATTGGTCCGTTTTTAGAATAAAAATATTCGTTAAAAATATATGCTACCCGTATTACATTGAGAGCCTTAAGGATCACAGATAACGCAGTATCCTGCGTTATTGTGATTTAGCTTATCAGTCAAACAGCTCGTTAGGGAAATTCTATGTTTTTCTTCCGAAAAATCTGCGACTTTGTACCAACGAGAAAATCAAAGAAAAATATTTTAATTAACAAATCGTTTTTGTATGCATATTTATGTAAAAAGAGCACCAAATAAATTATTATATAGTACCTATCTTAATAAAGGTACTCGTATATCCCTCTTGTTGTATAGGAATAGAGAAAGTAAGAGATGAAGACCGAAGAAAACATGGCACGATCAACTAAATCACATATTTAATCGATTTCTCTGACTCCTCACATGGCCGATATTCAATATTTGATTTATTTGATCGAGCCACGTTTTCCTTGGTCTTCCTCTATTTCTGGTTCTTTTTAAATCATTAACATATAATTTTTTTACCATTCTTTCTTCATTCATTCTTTCCATATGTCCAAACCATCTGAATGATCCTTTCATTATTTTGTTCATGACACCATCATTCGCACCGCATTCACTCCTTATATTAATATAATAATAATAATAATAATAATAATTTAATAATTTAATAAATAATATTGGTATACCTATTCCAATTTTGAATAATTGTCAAGATTTTTGCTATCGAGATGTCGCATAGATAAAGAAAAATATGAAATAAAACTTTATTATAACCGTAAAAATCTAATAATAGATATCATTCAGTAGATATTCCAAGTTTCTTGTGTTCAACTATCAAAAATCTAAGAGCACATCTTCATAATATGGTTATGAAATCTCTGACAGCACTGTAAAAAACCGCAGGGATCCTGCTCTCAGCAGTGTGATGGGACATTTCATCATTTTATTATGTGATAAATATTAAATAAGGGTTTCTCTATTATGCTGACCTAAGGTGATGGTGGGTGGATGAATGCGATTACACCCTTTGTATTTCATCCCTGAAATCTTACCATTGTTTTATTGACAAGGGTTGAATTATATTACTATTATTTATGTTTTGCGTGCTATATTGGATTACTGAAGATGTTTAATAATTTATATTTGGGTATTGATAGGTATGAATATAACTGATGTATAATTATCATAATATAATAATATAGTGAATCACGCCGTCTCCCGGAAGGGGTAGACAGAAATAATGGACCTATATATTGTTCTTCCCCGACAGATTTATCTCGCTTGCTCAACATACTGTCAAGCACGCACGTCGATTTATCCGACTCCTCACGAGGCCGACTTTCAGTATTTGATTTATTTGATCTTGCCACGTTTTCCTCGGTTTTCCTCTTTTTCTAGATATTTATTTTTTCCACGTGTCCAAACCATCCTAATATTCCTTTCATTATTTTGTTCATAACACTTTCAAACGCACCGCATTCACTTCTTGTATTTGCATTTGACAATCTATCATATAAATTTATGTATTTATTGTTTCTTGAACAAAGATGTAAAACTCCATATTAAATAATTAATACGAATGAAAGCGTCAATTTTCTACAATTTTTATTATATGTTATGGGAATGACATGTTTCGCTCTTCTAAGGCATTATCAAATGACATTTGATAATGCCTTAGAAGGACGATACATGTCAATCCCATAAAATATAATAAAACTTCTAGAAAACTGACGTTTTAATTCGTATTATTTAAATTTATATAGATCACTTTTTATTTTCGTCTATGATATCAAATTTTTACTGCGTTTATTCTACTTTCATCCTTCTTTTGCCAGTTCCATGCTTCACTTCCACGTAGTATTTGAATATTATTTGACTTAATTTGTTTATCTTCTTTTTCATTTAGATCGGGTGATCTGTTTTCTCAGGATTGCCTCCTCTTGCGATGCGGAAGACCAGCTATCTATCCATCTCTAGGGTGGCCTGCCGGTCGGACGTTGGTCTACGGATATCCCATTTGCAACAGTGTATATAATTCTGTGAGTATCTTTGTTGTCTCGTTTATATTGTCTAGTACAGAGGTTCTCAAACTTTTTTGGCGACGGACTCCTTTTGAAACACTGAATATTTTACAGAGCTCTAAAATAAGCAAAACCTGCTATTATGTTCATTATTTAATTATTTATTAAAATTATACATATGCGTAGTGACGAGTATCGAGTCGCCACATACCTACTTGTACAAACTAAACTATTTTGTTGTTTCTTGAACAATTATGTATTAATATATATAAGTCCATATTAAATTATTAATACCAATGAAAACTTACATCCTCATTCGACACTTTCATACACAGATTTCGTCTAGATATCTCTTTTCTACTGCGTTTATTCTATTTTTCCTTCTTTTGCCAGTTCAAAGCTTTTATTCCATACAAAATGATCGGTACAAGAACACTATTGACACCAGATGACAACTTTGAATGTACCATTCACTTTGTTGCCAAATTATTTTCTTTTTTTATTTATTTCACATTTCAACTTAAAATGTGTTTATATTTCATCAATATATATTTTTTTAAATAGGTGCTTAAATATAATTCCGTTGAAATAAAATTTATCAAACGATAATCTGACGCATTTTCTGAAATTCGAAAGAGCGGTATGAAAATACAATATTTTTAAAAAGATATCGCCCGAGTTGTTATATAGTCGCCATTTTAATCCGCTTTACCATAGACAAATCCGCGGTGTTAAAAATGGCGCCAAAAAATAATTCAGTGCCGCCAGATGTGGTATTAAAATGAAAAATAATTGCCCTTTTCTAGATTAAATAAAAAAATAGCGCTTTTGTTGGCTTCTCTACCATTTTTCTTTTACAATATAATGTATTTTTTCGTGGTCTACTTTAACAATTAAATTAAAATAATGGATTTTTTTTTGTATTATTTTCTTCTTCTTTTTTTGTCCTGTCACACCTCCGTGGTGCAAAGGGCCTCAAGGAACCTTCTCCACCCGACTCTATCGCATGCCTGATGCCTAACATCATCCCAAGTGAGGCCTGCCGCCTTATCCTCGTCCTGCAGGGTTCTTCTCCAGGTGGCTCTAGGTCTGCCTCGCTTCCTCTTTCCCCCATAGGGGACCAGTCTAGTGCACCCTTAGCGATGCAGGCTGGGTTCCGTTTCAGAGTGTGACCGATCCACTGCCATTTGCGTCTAGCGACTTGTTCTTTAATTGGCTTTTCGCCTGCCATGGTCCAGAGAACGGCATTTTTGTATTATAAATTATAATTATTCAGCAAAGATAAATTATGTAATATTTTTAACAATTATGTAAAATTCCATTTTTTTCTAATTAATTCGAATGAAAATGTCAGTTTTATAGAAGTTTTATTATATTATTATATATTTTTGGGAATGACTTGTTTCGCGTTGCGAAGACATCAAAGTTAATATCATTTAAGGCGAATGTTTATATCGTTTTAGGCGAAACTCGTGAGACCTGTAAAAAATAATAAAACTTCTATAAAATAGATGTTTTTAATTTATAATAGTTTTCCGTATAAGGTATTTTAATTCTATTTTTCTCTTTGCCATTTTCCATCATCTGGGGTCGGCCCTCCTCGAACAGAAACGCTAAAATGTTCTATTTTGACTCATCTTCACTGTCAGGTTCTCGCGTTGGAACTCCTTTTCCACGTTGGCCCACCATGTTGCGATTGGGCGACTACTTATTCATGGTTTTGTGGGTATTTTATACTAATGAAAAATTCATTTGAAAAGGAAATTTGTTATATTATTATTATATGTAAGTGACGAGTTTTTCCTGGTTATGAAATTTTCAAATGTTTCTTTAAAAAAAAAAAAAAAAAGTTATAAATCTCATGAATATTGGACATCGAAACAGCGCCCTTGAGATGATTAATTCATAAAAATGGCGCTCTATAAATCATCCAATTTATTATTTATTATTTGTTCCTAAAACAAGCTTTTTTTAAATAAGTTTTATGATATAAAAATACTTACCAAAACTGAAATCTTAAATTGCGATGAAACTTGGCGATACCCCTTTTATTACTATAAAATATAATAAAACTTCAAGAAGACTGACGTTTTCATACGCATTAATAATAAAACACGTAATTTTAAAATCTTTAGTATTTTATATACGAATTCGATATTGTTTCGATAAATGCGTATTTTGGGAGCTTAAGTTCAGACAACATTGCCTACATATGGTAGCATTTTTATAAAGTAAAAACATATGTACTTTTGTTGCGGAATTCAGAGTTTTGCCATTGTGAAAAATGTATTTTGAACGGAACCGATAAAAAATTTACATAATTCTGGCAACATTTCACGTGACTGGAATAAGAGTATGGCGCTTAAAATATAATTATGCGTGCTATCTATGGTAAAAAGTACTGGTTGCATTGGAATATCTCGCATTTTTTCGTTTTTGAAAAATTTAACAAGATCTAAACGACACATGTCACTTCATAATAAATAAATAAATATATACGAATAAGTTCTCTCGATTTCATTGTATTCTTCTTCTTCTTCTTCGTCTTATTCAGCCTGTATTGACCGTCCACTCCTGGACTTAGGCCTCCTCTCGCATTTTCCATTCTCTTCTATCCTGAGCGATCCGCATCCAGGCACTTCCCGCACTTCTCCGGACATCGCCGCGCCAACGCAACTGTGGGCACCCAACTCCACGCTTTGCCGTCCTTGGCCACCAGCACAGCAGTCGCCTTGTCCACTTTTGATCTAGATCGCGAGCGACATGTCCCGCCCATCGCCACTTGAGGGTTGTGGCCATCTTAATAACATCGGAAACCTTTGTCCTGACTCTTATGTCGTCATTTCTAAGTCTGTCCCGTAAACTGATATCCAACATGGCTCTATCCATTGCTCTCTGAGTGACTCTTAGCTTGTTGGCCCTTTTTTTTCATCGTTCATTGTATTAAATTATAAAAATGCATTTTTTTTATTTACTTTAAAAAAAATAACAAATCGTTAAATCACAACTAAATCAGGTGGTGGTTTAGGGGATAGAACGCTTGGCTCCTGATCCAGGGGCCTGGACACGACCAGATTCCTTCTTCATAATAATGAGCTATTTTCTGCTCACATTGAAGATTGTAAAATAATTTCTGATATCACATTGATATAAATTGTTGATGTTAGTCTTTAAAAAAAAACATAGGTATGTTTTTTAAACGTCTTTTTATTAATACTAATGAAAACTTTTGTATTATTATATTTGTTACAAGTTTGATTTTAATTCATGGGAATGACATGTTTCGCCTTTATAAGGTATCATCAAATGTAGCAATTAAAAATACACCTCATTATTTTCATCCGCATTAATTATTAAATATAGAGTTTTGCATCATTATTCAAGAAACAATAAATATATGTTTTTGAATAAGTAGTGTAATCATTTGTCTTACATTTCTTCCTTATTCGTCGTTCGGAATTATATCGTATATCGTTTATCAGATGTTAACTGATCATCGATAACACACCTATTGAGCAAGTCATGCGATTCACTTACCTAGGCACAGAGATCGGTAGCTACAGTGACCTATATGACGAGGTGCGAACACAAACCAACAAAGCGACAGCCGTGGCTGGCTGTTTGTGCGACACCATATGGAGAAAAAAACACATGCTAACCGAAAGTAAAGTCAAGATATACAAGACATGAGTTCACCCCATCATGACGTATGGAATAGAGGTCAGAGCCGATACCAATAGAAATAAGAACCTTCTTAGAGTAGCAGAAATGCGAACCCTACGTTCCATCGCAGGCAAAACCCTCAGAGATCGGATCAGAAATGAAACAATAAGGTCTGTCGGTGGTGTTGAGGACATAGTGAGATGGAGAAGAAGCAGAAGGCGCTTTTCAAAAGAGACCACGTGGACCGCATGGAGAATACAAGGATTGCAAAAATTGTTAAAGATGAAAACCCATGCAGCAATAGATTACCAGGAAGGCCGCCGAAGAGATGGAGAGATGGCTGGACATCATCATCCCAGGACAGCCCACCGTCACAAACAGGTCATAGGACCTAAACTAAGAGGAAAAAGAAGAAGATCGTTTACCCGCAAATCTTAGTGATCTGATTTCTACGGCATTATCTTACTTTCACCCTTCTGGTACCAGCTATAAGCTTCAATTTCATACAGTAATGCCATCTTTGCTTTAATGACTTATGACTTTTTGAGCGCTATTTATTTTGTTCCTAGCACCAACTCTTTTTACGACGTCAACATGCTTTCCAGATAAATTTACCATCGGTTTGCCTTGGACGGATTTTTTTTTCGGAATGTCTGATTTACTTTAAAACACCGTTTATTGTATATCAAATCCAAAATATAACAGTATTAAAATCATGAGTAATAGGGCGTTTACAGGAAAAATTAAATGTCAAAACAGTTAAATTTGGAACGGTAATCTTTGAATGTTGGACAAGCTGAGTGTCATGGATTTCATACATACGCACATACGTATAGTATACTCGTATTGTTCTTTGTTTTCACCGCTGGGTAGGTCCCATTTGCATAATAATTACCCTAAAATAAAATCTCCTTTGTTTGTTTTAATTTTCTGCTCTAAACAAGTGTGTGCTAGGCCACTATTAAAATGCGCAAAATTGAAAATTTTATATTATAAAAAAATCGGTAGATTTTAATTGAATATTTGTGTGTTTGACAGTAAGGGGAATAAAAACATAATTTTACATATTAATTATATATTATAATGAACTGGTACTATCTGTTTTTTTAAAGAATTTTGACAGGTGTAGAAATAAAATTTTCATTTGTTCGGTATTGGTAACCATGTCTGTCCAGGGATCTCTGAGCATTCGGCGATGGAGCCACATTTCAAATGCTTCCAGTCTATTCATTGAGTTAACTTTCAATGTCCACGTTTCACATCCGTACAATAAATATGTATTTATTACATTTATAGAGATAAAACTATATTAGAAACCATGTGTACTAACTACCCAGTACCGTAAAGGTTAAAGTATGTTATACGTTAATTAAAAAAATAAGTTTTCATGTTCTCAATTTAAAAAATATCATTAGTTAACCGCGGACAGGCCATTTCCCAGGCACTGTTCATTTTTACGTTTTGCAAGTCAAGTTCTATTACGTTTTTCAGATAGTGCGGTCCTTAATTTCTCCTCGCCGATACTGTTTGCGCTGGTAATGGCTTTTCAAATGGAAATTTACTCTATTAGTTTGTTTGCGGGAGGAAAATGGATAATTAAAATTGATTTATAATAAGTAAAAGTCCGCAGAATACCAGATTAACCTTGCATTGCCCGCCATTACTTCTGATAAGAATGATTTCATCCGGGTTTAAGAGATCCAATGTAATAACACTTCATGATTTAATTGTATCTCAATAGAGAAGAAGATGCAAATTGGAAACTGAATATGGTTGATCAAGGTGTTTACAGGACTTATGACCTGTCATTGGTTGGGTTAAGCGCACGCTTTATGTAATTACAACATTCCCCATTCCACCTTCCTTATGACCATGTCTGACAAATTTTTGGAAGTTGTATACATATATGTTAAAGTCCTACACCAGATTTCACATGTCAGTTTCAATGTGCCATCTATGAAGATTTTGATTACATATGTTAATCTTTTTAAGATTACTCTATATATAATCTACATACTAAAGTCATCTATGGAGATTTATGTTTATTAAGCATTAAGCAGAACATCTTTTTAACACAATGTGAAAGGCTACCCCGCCATTAGCGCATTGTTAGAAGCCGTCTGGAGATGTCACTCCTATCTATATGCCAAACATTAGACCAGATATGATTACAATATTTTTTTGTGAATGTATACTTATACTTGTATACGAATAGTGTTGTTGTAATTACATAAAGCGTGCGCTTAACCCAACCAATGACAGGTCATAAGTCTTCTTGAAGAGATTTCTTCTGACTTTCTGTTTTCTTGAAGTTTATAGGAATGACATATTTGGTAATGCCTTAGCAATTACTGTAATATAGGTGAGTGATATTTAGGGTCACGTTATCAATTATTGAAATATAAGTTATATTGTTTATCCTTGGGTCTTTTAGACCCAACGGCCGATAACAGGTTAATTCGTTCTGCTGACGAACTGTTTGTTGAACCTTTGCCTCTTCTTTAAACTACGGTTATATTACCCTTTAAAAACGCTTATTTAACCCTTTACGATATAATGCCTTTTATACACTTTGACCTATTATCTTGCACCATTTATAAGGGTAATTAAAATTCTCATAAGTTATGCGTAATTTCAGCAAATCTGGGATTTTGAACGGCAAAAGGATGAAAGTAAATACATGCAGTGGACATAAGATTGAGAAATAAGATAAACGACCTTCGTGGCAGAGTGGTAAGAGCTCTGACATCCATACCGAAGGGTTCAATTCACGGCGATGGCAGTGTGACAGTTGTCACACTGTCTTTTGTCTGGTGTAGAATAAGCGTGACAATAAATGGCGATAGATTGGCTACCGATCACATGTCATGAGATTCAATATAATAGCTAAAATAAATTGTACACACTAATTGGGTTCAAACAACCTGTTGTATACAAGAAAAAAAAGATGTCTGGAAATCTGTATATAATAGAGTGTCAAATGCAAACATAAGAAGTGAATGCAGTGTGAATGAAAGTGTCATGAACAAAATAATAAAAAGTTCATATGGAACTAATGGCAAAGAAGGAACATGTTAACGATGTACGAGTAAATGAAATAAGAAAAATAGGTAGAATGAGGATAACATCAATCAAATTAATATTGAATATCGACTTTTTGAGGAGTTGAAGAAATCGACGTACATTCATAGCACAAAGTACGAATGCTGAGGAATCAGAAAAAGTATGTATGTCAGGTAAGAACAGTGTATAGTTCCATACATTTTGCCTATCCCTTCAGATAGGCGGTGTGATAGATGGTTAGTTAGTTAAATGACTGTTCTGTCAGATAAATACATGTCTAAGTATTGCATGACTTGGAGTTTTAGTTCCAACCCTTATTATTATAATTATTTTGTTAAAAAAAACTCCTTACATCATTACAGCGCGAGCCAAATCGACGTAAAGGATAAAAAAAAGAATGTCAAAAGGAAATATACATAGAACCTCATGCCAGTTATTTCCTTGCTGCCTTTATCGTAAGGGTATTCACGAATTTGCCATAATTGCATCCAAAGAGGTCTATCTCTTTTGCAACCTCATTTAAAAGACTATATATGTTTATACATAGAAGCGAAGGATGGAACTGGCAGAAGAAGGATGAGAGCAAAATAAATGCGATAGAGATTAGATCCTTTAGACCAGTAGTTCCTCAAGTGGTCCGTACGGACCCTCAGGGGTCCTTGGGATCATTCAGGGGGTTCATGGAAAATTAAACTTGATTTGGGGGTCCCTGAACAACGTCAGGGGGTCCGCGCAAGGTTTAATATAAAAATAAAAAAAATTGCGACACATTTTTATTACTGTGTAAGTTATAATAAATAACAACGAATATTTCTCGTTGTCTACCTTTTTTTTTCTCATTCGTGAAAATTTGGCGAGCCGCGGTATTCGATTTTTCCAAATGAAAAAAAAAAGGTTGACAATAAAAAATATCCGTAAAAAAACACGAATTCATTGTCGACCTTTTTTTGCTCTTTTTTGATAATAAATTGGATCGCGAATGAGCAAAAAACGGTCATTATTTTTTCTATTGGCCAAATTTTGCTCTGTGTTAATAAAATAATTTGTAAAAAAAGTTGTATGAAAGTGTGGGGTCTGCACAAAATAAAAAAAAATCAGCAGGGGGTCTACGGGACAAAAAAGTTTGGGAACCACTGCTTTTGACGTACGTGTGGTAAAACAATGTACGACATACACATATCAAATGCTGATATTAGTAAGGTATATAGGGCGAAAGAAAGTATTTTGAACAAAATCACGAAAGGATTAAAATTATGAACCCATGGATAAAGAAAGGATGGTTAATAATAAATAATTTTACGATGTAAATGGAGCTCGGAATCGAAGAAGAGAGAGGAAAACATGGCATGACCAAATTAATCAAAATTCGGTCGGCCAAATTAGAAGTCGGAAGAATCAACGTGCGTGTATGAATACATGTATGAATGTGGAAGAATTGGAAAGGTTTGTGAAGAAAGGGAAATATGGCGGTCCATTCTCTCTTCCGTTCCTTCCGGGGAAAAGGCGTGATGGTTTTTTGTTTATAAATTTTTTAACGCCACCTTTTTTAGTATAATTTATTTGGAAATATTTTTTTATTAAAATGAGTGATCCATAATTAAATTTAAGGGTTGCGCTACTCCTTGTTACGTCAAAAACACGTTAACTGTTAAAAGAAGTGAAGGATTAGAATATTCGTGGTCCTGACAGTAGGAAATCAGATTTCGTGAGCCCTTTTTTTACCAACCGCTAATTTACAAAACAAATTAATTTATTAATATTTTATCAGCTTTAAATTTTTCAAAGAAGATTTTTCTCGCTAAAAGACTTTGTGATTAGAATTTATTTATAGTTCTTGACTGTAAATAGGCTTGAAGACCGCCATTTTGCTTTAAAAAATCTTCTCTTCTTTCACTTTGACATTTCCCATCATCTGGGGTCGGCCCTCCTCGTACGAAAACGCCAAACATTTCTATTTGGACTCATCTCCGCTGTCAGGTTCTCGCGTTGGAGCTCCTTTTCCATGTTGGCCCTCCATGTTGCCATTGGGCGACCTCTTCTTAATGGTTTTGTAGGAATGCTGAGGGCTTTTTGGACAATGTGTTCGCTGTCTCTTCGCATCACATGACCGTACCACCGGAGTCGAGATTCTCTTAATTTTTCCGTTATTGGGGCAACCTTAAAGCTACCCCTCACGTATTCGTTCCTTACGTGGTCCAGCCTTGTGACGCTTTAAAAAATGATTTAAAAAATATTTAACTAACTAACTAACCATCACGCCGTCTCCCCGAAGGGGTAGGCAGAAAGAACGGACTTCTACACTTTTCTTCCCTGATATACTTCTCTCGATTCCTCAACATTCATACATCGTCTCATGCACACACGTCGACATCTCCGATTCCTCACGTGGTCGAAATTCAATATTTGATTTAAATAGTCCATTGTTTTAGCCGAAACACTATGATACTTCAACATTATAACTGAAGCATGTTCACAGCGGATGGCCGAACGGACAGTGATATTGAAAGAAGGGTTGGTGCGGGTAACAAAGTGAATGGAGCTTTAAAAGTAGTTATTGGAAACAAGAATTTATCAATGAAAGCAAAAATGGCCGTTCACAATGGAGTTCTGGTTCCAACCCTTATGTATGGAAGCGAAGCATGGAACTGGCAGAAGAAAGATGAGAGCAGAATAAATGCGGTAGAGATGAGGTCCCTAAGACGTATGTGTGGTAGAACGATGTACGACAGAATCTCAAATGCTGATATTAGGAAGGAGTGTAGAGCGAAAGAAGGTATTATGAACAAAATTATGAAAGGTTCGCTTCGTTGGTTCGGACATATGGAGCGCATGAGTGAAGAAAGAATGGTTAAAAAA
Organism: Lepidostoma basale; assembly: GCA_022606425.2. Lineage (NCBI taxonomy): Eukaryota > Metazoa > Arthropoda > Insecta > Trichoptera > Lepidostomatidae > Lepidostoma > Lepidostoma basale. Next base: position 788,681 of record JAHDVF020001482.1, read on the forward strand.
GTATAAGTTAACAATGTAAATGGAGTAAGGAGTCGAGGTAGACCGAGGAAAACATGGCATGACCAAATTAATCAAATATTAAAAGTTGGTCATGTCAGAAGCCGGAAGAATCGACGTGCGTGTATGACTCGATGCATGAATGTGGAGGAATCTAGAAAGGTGTGCCAGGATAGAGTAGTGTGGCGGTCCATTCTCTCTGCCTACCCCTGCGGGGAAACGGCGTGATGGTTTGTTGTTGTTGTTGTTATAACTGTTAAAATTTAAAACGCTGTTGTAATATCACAATTTCATTTTATTTACCGAGTGTCGCGACAGTTGTTTCGCCAACCGATGTTGGCATCATCAGGTGTTACAATAATCTAATTAAGTCCCATAAAAATATATTGCGCATTATCACCAGAAAACCCATTAGGCATCCTTCGTCCACGTTGTTCAAAGAATATCAAATTCTTAGTATTCGACAACTTTACATCAAAATATCAGCCATATTCTCCAAATTTAAAATTTCGAATTCAAGATCACAACAGAACCGTCCCACAAGATATTCCTCTCACCATAATTTCAAAGTTCCTCGCTGTCGCTCAGCTCTAGCCCAAAAGCAATTTCCATTCCGCGCGCCCTATATTTTCAATCGTCTTCCTGAGAACCTTAAATCAATTAACGACACTAAGAACTTTAAACGTGCTCTAACCAAATTTATAAAGGGGTCATCGTTAGACATAGAAAACACTTTTTTCTTTTAGATTTAGTAATTTTAATTATATCTTCATATTGTGATTACCAATGTTAGCATAAGATTACTAACAAGCCATTTTACTAACAAACCGCCATTTTACTAACACTGCTACTAACATCATATTTTATGTAGTGGTCACGATACAGGCCATGCCTAGTGTGACAACTACAGTCCATACACCTTTTTTGGCAAATTGTAAAATAAAACATGTAAAATAAATAAATAAATAAATAAAATCTGGTTTATTGTTTAATCATATATGACTTAATGTAAGAATAGAACAGTGTGACGATTGACGACCGTTGTGGCAGAGTTTTGGCTGCCATACCGAAGGTCCCGGTTTCGATTCCCGGGGATGGCAGTGTGATTGTCACACTGTCTTTGGTCTGGTTTATAATTCACGTGGCAATAAAATGACAATAGATTAGCTACCTATCCCATGTTATGAGAATCAATATCGTAGCTATACCCTTTAGATCGATTTGATAAAGTGGAAGATGAAAACTTATTTGATTTAGTCTTGCTTTAAAAAAATATTCTGTTCTTATACTTGGTATTTAGGATTTAGATCGTTAATGAAATTAACAAAATACTTTTCGAAGAACTTTGTCAAACAAGCGCGTAGTTTTCTGAAAGTTCTCCAATAAAACTTAATTCAAATACTTGCTATTCCGAACACTAGTTTCAATTCTAACTCTCTAGATATCTTAACAGCCAAACTTTGAAATTTATTTTTTGCGTGATATTTATGTATTTTAAGCTTATTCTTAGGTGAAAGAATGAATTAAAGAAATACTTATTTACAGAATATTATGTGTATATTTGTATCTTAATATTTGTATCTTCGACCAACTTGAGGTTACCCGGTGGAATTCTACAGGGGCGCCAGTATAACTTTCTTTTAAAAAAAAAATGCGCTATTCAGTCGGTTGATGTCGTAGCGGAGCGCTAGTGGTCTCGTTCGAGAGGCAGTTTAGTCGGCATCATGCGTTGGAACAATGAGGAGCGTGCGTTTGCCGTTTAGGCCAACTTTTCGAACGGATGTTCAAGGGTGCGGCAGCATAACATCCTTTTTTCAAAAATTATTAAAACCCATTGCATGAATCCGAAAACTTGTATTTGTTTTTTTATAATGTAGGCACATACATAAAGTTTTGTTTTATTTAGTTTTTGAAGATCAAATCAGGTAGGTGACGTCCCCCATTCTCCATACACTGAGTAAATCGATTTTTGGCGTTTGTCATGACTCTTGCCAGCATATCAGGTATTATCTTAGCAATTTCTTCCTGGATGTTGATCTTCAAATCTTTTAGGGTCCCTGGACGGTTCACATAAACACGGGATTTCAAAACAACTCATAGAAAAAATTACTAGGGGACAAATCGGGAGAGCGGGCCGGCCACTCTAAATCGCTTGAGATGAGGCGTTCTGGGAAGTGTTCCCTCAAAACAGCCATCTCGTGACAGAAACAAGCAAACTAAGCAAAGATATTGCTCTACCTACCGGCATAACCATTGGCAGGTATCGCAGGAATTTCTACAGATTTTTTTTTGCCTACTACACTAAAGTCTCGATTATCCGACCTAAACCGGCCGCGGCAAGGTCGGATAACACGGAAAATGATAAAAACGACATTGAAAATGTGTTAATTTTATTTGCACATCGAAAACTTTTCAAATATGTACATTGTACATGTAACATAAGTGAATGTAACGAACTAAAACATCAAAATGCACTTAAGGTAAAGTAATAAAACATGCGAAAGAGCTACGTAAGCACTAAGCACTGTCGCCTGGCGCGCGAATATAATGCGTGCAGTCGGGTAAAGGAAAGGGGCATTGCCCCGGTAGGTCGGATAACTTGGAAGGTCGGATAACCGATACTCTACTGTATAAATATATGATAAACGATAGATATTTCAAAGGATCTCAATGAATTGAAAGGGTAAGTTCTTGCCGTTTTCAAAACAAGAACAATAGTTCAGTACTTGCCTATTCAAATACCCTCGTATAACTTCAAATCACTGCCATCAATATTGGCAACATTGTAAAAGATCGTATTACCATTCGAGGTGTTTGCTCAGCCGACAATTCATATAAAAAGGAATGAAATCTTTTTAAAAAATAGATTCCGCTCAAGTAGCAAGGCGAACTACGAGTAGCTAGAATCTGAATCACAAAGAGGCCTTGTTTGCTCCGAGAGGCCTTACCGCGGAATATTCCAGTCGAGTAAAAACGTTTCATGTTTTCTAGCCGCAGATGGCGTTCAGTTTACACGGACTAAGTATGCATCAGTAGGGTTCAATACAATATGTAGTAGTGGAACGTGGTTTAAAAACAAATCTTAGCATTTCGAAAAAAGAATTATTAGTTTTTTTAAATCTATTTGCATTTAAAAAAAGAACAGAACGTTTTTTTCTCTTTTCACTTTTTAATATGATGTCATATAATATGAACCAATAAAAATATATTTATATATAAGAACAAACCGGTTTTGTTGGCAATAGAATTACTTCTGTAATAAAATTACAATTAGTTGTTTTATTTATCTGAAGATGTTCAGTTACAGGCGAGAAACCTTTTGGTTATAATACTTTGATAACCAATTTAAAAAAATTTGTGCATCTTTCATAACACAATTATTTCCAGTTAATATTTTGTTAATTATGTATGTATTATTTATTTTCCAGGATCTGGAGTATATCCGTATCTCACATCTCATAGACCGACGTTTCAGAGATCATTGCAGACTCCATCGTCAAGGTAATTCATATAGTATTTTATTTTAATGCAAATAATTTATGAAATGTGCACGAAATCGATAATTTTTAAAGATATTTAAGTTCTTAAGTTTTAAAGCCTGCCTTTAAAAACATACAACGTTCCATAACAAAAAATTAGTAAATACAAAAGATTTATTTATGTATTTTGGTTATTCTTCTTCTTCTTCTTCATCCTCAGCCAATTTCCCGTCCACTCCTGGACAAATGCCTCCTCTATTCGCTTCCAAGTCACTCTGTTTTGTGCAGACTGCATCCAGGTTATTCCGACGTGTCTGTTCAGATCATCCTTCCACCGTAGTTGCGGTCGCCCGGCCTTCTCTTTGCCGTCCACGGTCTCCAAGTCAGCAGTTTTCTTGTCCATTTTTCATCTGAGCTTCTGGCTACGTGACCTGCCAATTGCCATTTTAGTGTCGCCAACCGGTGGATGATGTCAGTGACCTTTGTTTTTTCTCTCACCGTATCGTTTCTGTTTCTGTCTTTTAGGCTCTTTCCTAACATGGCTCTTTGCGTCAGTTCGGTAATCCTGCTTTGAAAAAGGAATCAAGTTTTGATTGCACTTTTGAAGTTTGCTGGTTTTTTTTAATCAACACTCTATAATAACGAAAAATAGTATAATACTCGTTTGAACTTTGTTATCTGACGAATAGTGAATAATATTATTAGATCGTCGAGATGTGATCTTACCACTGATAACTTAATTTTGGCTTTCTTCTTTTCGCCCGAAAAGAGAAGGATGGAGTGCCGCATCGGTTAAAGTGTGACAGTCCATGATTTCTGCCTACCCTTTCGTTGAGACGGCGTGATGGTTTGTTAGTTAGTTGTTTCTTCTTCATCGCTATCTTAACTTCCATCCTCGGTATTAGGTATGTCTCAAATCCTAGTGCTAGACGTATGACGTGATTATCATGGCCGCTAAAAATACTTTACATGCGGCGACACTTGAATTTAAGCATGTATAATATTAACAGAACCTTTTTAATTTTTGTCTGTTATATCCAAAGTTCGTTAAATAGAAGTCCGTTATCTCGGATTTTACTGTACTTTTGTATTTCGAAGCTTTTCTAAATTTAAAAGCAAACCATTTTCTTTTGTTTAATTTTAGAACAATAAAACAAACGAAGAGACTTATTTATTACTCAGTATTACTCAGATTACGGGCAGAACATAATATCCACTGTTTATTATTAACTCTTACTAGGACTGAAAACAAAACATTTCAAATTGGATTATTTTGGTTCTGAAAACCTTCCATTCATTAGCGAGGATTTTTATTTTAATGGGCGATAAATTGGAAATTCTAGGAAGGCACTTTGATCTAAGCCAATGCCTACACGTGATTTTTATTAAAACGATTTAAAAATTTATGGAACTGGCATAAGAAGGATGAAAGTAGAATAAATGCAGTATTAATGAGATCTCTTAGAAGCTTCTTCTTCTTCTTCCTTGTTTTATTTATTTATTTATTTATACATGATACACAAATGAGACATAACAAACGAAAAACACTTAGGCGACTCATTTGGACACAAAACAGTGTTACAAAGATAAGATAAAACAACATGAGACTAAAAAATCATACATATCAGAAGAAATCCAAGTCAGTGAGGCAGTACTCTTTCCAGAATTTGTAATATTTTTTTTATGAATACTGCCTCACTGACACGGAAAATGTCCAAGTCCGAGATGATTAGATTCAGCGTCCGAATTGCTCTTCCTACTGGCTACTGGCATAGGTGCAACAATGGCATCCTACTGGCATTGTTGCAACTATGTGGTCTGTTCTACAGAGTGTTGCTCTTCCTGTGAGGTAGATTCCCAGCTGTCCTTCCATCTTTGAGGAGGTCTTCCACGAGGACGAGTCCCATGAAGCTGATTATGCATTGCAATATAGGGGAGTCTGGTGGTGTCCATTCTTTGAACATGACCGTACCAGTCCCTTTTTCGCTGTCTGCTCCATCTTATTCTGGTGTTCCTCTCGCGATCTCTCAGTGTCTTCATTTCGGAGGTCTTCAAAACTTGGTTGGTCCTTACAGTGTCTGCCCTTGCTTCGACGCCATAGTTATTATTGGTCGTACGTATGCTTTATATATTCTCATCCTACTCTTAATGGCCATGTCTTTGTTCTCTTAGAAGCATGTTCGTTAATCTATATATGATGGCGTGTGAGAGTGTGAATTGAACATAGTACAAATGAAAGTATTATGAACAAAATATTCAAAGGATCGTTAAGATGGTTGATACACATGTAAATAATGACGAATGAATGTTAAAAAAAGTATATGTGAACGATGTTAATGGAATAAGAAACAAGGGAAGACCGAGGAAAACATGGCACGACTAAAGCAATAAAATATTAAATGTCGGCGGCGTGAGGAGTTGGAGATATCGTCACGTGTGCATGACAACGTATATATATAATTAGGAGATGAAATAAGTGTTTCAGGAAAAAAAAAACTGTTTCCTTTCTGCCATAGCCAGAATGTTATTTTCTGATACAATTCTCTAGTTTCTTTAACATTCATACATCGTGTCACGCACTCAAGTCGATTTATCCGACTCCTAGCGTGATCGACATTAAAATTTTAATTGATTTGCCACGTTTTTCTCGGTCATCCTCTATTTCTTATATCATTCGCATATAGTTGCGGTACTGCTATAGAAGTGCGTAAATTATTTTTTAATCGAAACTTCAAAATAACAATGTACTTAAAATTAACGATGAATTGATAGAAGTGGTAAATAATATCAAGTATCTTGGTATTATATTCGACGAAAAGTTTTAAAAAAAATAAAAGCTCGGTTAAAAGCTCGGTTTCTTATTTAGAATCTTATTCTCTTATCCTTCTATCACCATTCATTTGCTTCATTTCCGTACGAAAGGGTAGACTACTACAAGAAGCAAAATTATTTTTATGGATTGAACATTCCATAATTGCAAAGTAGATTGTATATTTAATTTATTAAGCCAAAGATTTAGATTGACACTACTTCGATCAGTTTATACGCAAAACTAAAAACAGAGAAATGCCTAAATTCAGTTCTGAAACTTTATGTACTCTAACAGAATAAAAGCTAGCTACGTCTGGTTCTCTTCCGAGTTCCTATGTTTACCCATATTAAAAAAGCAATAAAGAAACATGTCGGAATAAAAAGAGATTCCTATAAAATATAGTAGAAAAGCGTTTCTCTTATGTTTTCGTTTATTTGTGACGAAACATTCCATTTTCAAGTTTACAACTATTCAAACAGAATGTGCCAAAGGGTTTTTTCATATGAGATTGTAAAAGAATCAGTTCAATGTACTTGAATTTAAAATTGAAACAATTGATATTACCAACCGTAAATCTAATGTATAACCAAATATTTTTGTGAATGTATACTTATACTTGTATACGAAAATCCAGGATTTTCGTATACAAGTATAAGTATACATTCACAAAAATATTTGTAATCATTCTGGTAAATTCTCTAGCATATAGAATGGAATAATACTCCTGGCGGCTTCTAACAATACGTTAATAGGCGACAGCCTTCGCATTGTGTTAATAAGGTAGTTTGCTTAGTGCTGAAAATCATTCTCCATAGATGGCGTTAGTGGGTGGATCATATAGGTTAATCTTGAAAATAGATTCACAAGTGTAATCAAATCTACATAGATGGCCAATTGAAACTGACACGTGAAGATAGATATGGATTTGAAGTATATATACAGCTTCCATGGTCCATATATTTCGAGGACACGATTGTCTTGCCTAAATAGCTCTCAGCTTCCGCGTTTTTTCGTCATATAAAAAATAGCTCATTATAAAAGAGATTTAAACAGGGTTGACGGTTATTATTGTTCCGAAATTTTGAATCACACTTTTTTAAAAGAAGCATGTTTCTATATTCAAATAATTAAATATATAAACAGTCCATTGTTTTGGCCGAAACACTATGACACTTTAACATTTTATAACTGTTAATGAAAAAACTTTGTTATCACAATTGTCTTTTATTTTATTGTGATACAAAAACAAAGTTTTTTCACGAACAGTTATAAAATTAAATAACAACTAACTAACTAACTAACCATCACGCCGTCTCCCCGAAGGGGTAGGCAGAAAGAATGGACTGCCACACTTTTCTTTCCCGACAAATTTCGCTCGTTTCCTCAACATTCATACATCGTGTCATGCACGCGCGTCGATTTCTCTGACTCCTCACATGGCCGACATTCAATATTTGATTTATTTGATCGTGCCACGTTTTCCTCGGTCTCCCTCTATTTCTGGTTCCAATTACATCATTAACATATATATTTTTTACCATTATTTCTTCATTCATTCTTTCCATATGTCCAAATATAGAATGGAATAATACTCCTGGCGGCTTCTAACAATACGTTAATACGCGACAGCCTTCGCATTGTTAATAAGGTAGTTTGCTAAATGCTGAAAATCATTCTCCATAGATGGCGTTAGTGGGTCGGTTGTATAGGTTAATCTTGAAAAGATTCACAAGTGCAATCAAATCTAAATAGATGGACAATTAAAACTGACACGTGAAGATAGATATGGATTTGAAGTATATATACATCTTCCAAAATTTGTCATGCATGATCATAATAACAAAGGTGGAATGGGGAATGTTGTAAGTACATAAAGCGTGCGCTTAACCCAACCAATGACAGGTCATAAGTCCTGTAAACACCTTGATCATCCATATTCAGTTTCCAGTTTGCGTCTTCGTCTCTATTGAGATACAATTAAATTTAATGTATAACCAATTATTGAATATTTAAATAAGAAAGTAACTTATAAAAATCATTGTATTTTCACAGCTTTTTTTTCCACGTGAATTCTACCAGATCACAGACGATGGACTCTTTAGATTTCAAATACATCTGAATAGTCCATTTTTTGGCCGAAACACTATGATACTTCAACATTATTACTGTTAAAATTCAAAACACTTATAATATCACAATTTCTTTGTATTCGCTGAGAGTGTCGCGACAGCTGTTTCGCCAACCGATGTTGGCATCATCAGGTGTTACAATAAATTCATTAATAAGTTTATTGTAACACCTGATGATGCCAACATCGGTTGGCGAAACAGTTGTCGCGACACTCTAAGGAAATAAATTAAAATTGTGATATTATAACAGTGTTTTAAATTTTAACAGTAATAAATATATCTGATTTAAAATGTAGATTTATACCAAAATACATAAAATATTGTACACATGACAACAATCATCGTGGAAGAGTAGAAGGAGCTTTGACTACCGAACGATGTAATAAGAGAGAAATGTAAGACAGATTGATAAAATTAAAAAAATATCCCTGAGATGGTTTGGACATATGGAATGAATGGATGAGAGAAGAATGTTTAAAAAGTTGTACACAAGCAGCGTGAGTGAAAAAAGAAGCCGAGGTCGACCGAGGAAAACATGGCATGACCAAATTAATCAATTACTAAAAGGCGGCCACATTCGAAGTCGGAATAATCGACGTGCGTGCATGGTACGATGTATGAATGTAGAGGAAGCCCAAGAGGTATGCCAGAACAAAGCATTGTGGCGATCCATCCTCTCTTCCTACCCCTCCGATGAAATGGCTTGATGGTTAGTTAGTTAGTTAGTTAGTTTTTTACATCGATTTGGCTCATGCTGTCATGATGTAAAGAGCGATTAAAAAAAAAAATCGTTTTCTAGCACATTATTCCCAGAGATCGTATTTCTACGGCATTTATCATTATAAGATTACTTTATGTGTTTTCGGCATGCAATTTCAGAAAAAAAGCTTTTTAATATAATTCAATATTTGTATGTTAATTTCTTCCGTTTCCATTTTTAATAATATTTTTAACAAAACTTTAAACTTAAAAAAAAAAACTTTTTAATGTCCTCAAGGACTTGAAAAGTACTCCGAAAATTTAAAAAATATTGGAAACCTTTATTATTCTCTTCCGTTATTTATTGAACTGCGTTTAAAAAGTTTTTAATGTACTTTAAATAAGGTTTACGGTTTCCTTTAATGGCAGTTGAAAACTTTCGGTTTTAAAATGACATGAAAAGATTCAACGGTTTTTTATAAATCAATCCCTAGAACTTTGATTGAACTTATAATATTTTGATCAGTTTTTACACTTAAGAAAGGAGAATTGAATTTATGAGTTAATGTAATTTTTATTTGTAAAAAAAAACATCATCATCATGATCATCGGCTGTCCCTCGTGTCCGAGGAAGACTGTCCTTCACGGCTGTGGGTCCGCATGTGACTGAAGAGCCCGATCCTGGACCCACATATTCTGGGGCATCTGGGGCAGGGGAAGGCGCTTGTAATGGAGCCGTCACCGTCTCCCAGTGGTCTCTCCTCTCTCCTCCTCCTCTACTCAGCACCGTCGTCTCTGCGCTGTGCTTCGGAGTCTTGTGTGCCTTTATGTACTGCTGTTCTCCACCTAGGTCTGTCCTCTGCAGTCTTTTCCCAGCAATCACAGTCGATGCCAGTCTTTTGTAGGTTTCCTTTAAGGGATTCCCTAAAGCGCTTCCTCTGGCCACCGTGTGAGCGTTTTCCTTGGGTAAGCTGAGAGTACATAATCTTCTTTGGGAGTCTTGTCTCAGGCATTCTGACGACGTGACCAGCCCAGCGCAGTTGTTTTTGGATAAAGGCAGCCTCAATACTTGTCATATTGACCTCAGCAAGTATGCTGTCATTTGTCCGTTTGTCCTGCCATTTCACATTCAGGATCCTACGTAGACAGCGTTGGTGATATCGCTCTACGGCCTTTATGTGTCTTCTGTATGGGGTCCATGTTTCTGAGGCACACAGGAGTAAAAAATAATACAATACACATGAAGACCTTCGTGGTAAGTGCTACGACTACAACATAAAGGTCCCGTGTTCGATTGCCTGCGATGACAGTGTGATAACTGTCTTTAGTCTGGTGTAGTATTCACGGGACAATAAAATGGCGTTACATTAACTCCTATCACAAGTCATAAGAATCACTAAAATAGCTATGTCATTTAAATTGATTTGGTATAAAATAATATGATGAAACTGTGTATGATAGAGTGTTGAATGAAAATATAAGAAGTGAGTGCGGTGCGAACGAATTTTATCAACAAAATAATGAAAGGAACATTAAAATTGTTTGGACACATGGAAAGAATGAATTAAGAAAGAATGGTAAAAATGTTTTACTTAAATTTATATCATTGTGTTTTATATTATTTGTTTTAGATTTATTTTTTGGATGTTGGACGATCGAAGTGTGCGCGGGAGATGCCTATTGGTGGCGACGAAGTTCGCAACCCATCACCCCGCTTCTCCCGTGGGGGCAAAAAGCGAAGGATGGAGTGCCGCATCGGTTAAAGTGTGGCAGTCCATTATTTCTGTCTAACCCTTCGGGGAGACGGCGTGATGGTTATTAAGCTAGTTAGTTTATATCAAAACACTGTTGTGAAATATTACACGGTAATCACAAACTGTTGTTGTCGATTCATAATAATATATCCAAAGTGTTTATGCTTAATATTAATTCGGTAAAGTTTCATGAAGTAATATTTATGTTTTAAAAACTAATATAATGTTGGTTGTATGTTCTATGTTATTAATGATATCTTATTGAAGCATTATTAATCGCGTATTATCTGAACTATATGGTCCATAATTCGATTAATTACCGGGTTTTGATTTTTATTCACTCGTTAGAAGTTCAATAAACAAATAATAATATTTTTTTGTGAATGTATACTTATACTTGTATACGAATACTGGATTTCACCCACCCAGATAGGAGTGACATCTCCAGGCGGCTTCTAACAATGCGCTAATGGCGATAGCCTTTCACATTGTGTTAATAAAGATGTTCTGCTAAATGCTAAAATTAATCTCCATAGATGGCGTTAGTATGTGGATTATATAGAGTAATCTTAAAAAGATTAACATATGTAATCAAAATCTTCATAGATGGCACATTGAAACTGACATGTGAAATTAGGCAGAGATTTGTAACATATACGAGTATACAACTTCCAAAAATTTGTCTTACATGGTCATAAAGAAAAATGTGGAATGGGGAATGTTGTAATTACATAAAGCGTGCGCTTAACCCAACCAATGACAGGTCATAAGTCCTATAAACACCTTGATCAATCATATTCAGTTTCCAATTTGCATCTTCGTCTCTATTGAGATACAATTAAATCATGAAATAATAATATATTATAAAGGTTCAACATCAACAAACCATCACGCCGTTTCCCGTAGCGGTGGGCAGAGAGAATGGACCGCCACACTACTCTATCTTGACACACCTCTCTAGCTTCCTCCACATTCGTACACCGAGTTATACACGCACATCGATTCTTCCGACTTCTAACATGACCAACCTTTATAATTTAATTAATTTGGTCATGCCATGTTTTCCTCGATCTGTCTCGACTCCGTACTCCATTTACTTCATTAACGTATACTTTCTTAATCATTCTTTCTCCATCCATGCGCTCCATATGTCCGAACGAACGCAGCGATCCTTTCATAATTTTGTTCATAATACCTTTTTCCGCTCTGCATTCCTTTCTTATATCAGCATTTGAAATTCTGTCGTATATCGTTCTACCACACATACGTCTTAGGGACCTCATTTCTACCGCATTTATTCTGCTCTCATCCTTCTTCTGCCAGTTCCATGCTTCGTTTACATACATTAGGTTTGGGGCCAGAACTCCATTGTGAACGTTCGTTTTCGCTTTCATTGATAAATTCTTGTTTCCAATAACTATTTTATAAGTTCAATAAATAATAAGTCTATAAGGTTAAATATATATATATTTTTTTTTAATGTACACAACAGGTCGTTTGGACCCAATTACAGTATACAATTTTATATATTTTAGCTATTATATTAATTCTCGTGACATGTGATAGGTAGCCAATCTATCGCCATTTTATTGTCACTTGAATTCTACACCAGACCAAAGACAGTGTGACAATCACATTGCCATCGCCGGGAATCGAACCCAGGACCTTCGGCATGGAAGTCAGAGCTCGTAACCACTCTGCCACGAAGGTCGTCGATAATATCTGTGGTGGTGAAAATATTTTTCAATATGAAGAATATTTTTGAAGCTGATAAATAAGCGTTGAAGTGAACTACAACACCTCTCTATAAAATAATGAACTGACGTAACTTTCACAGCAAAGTATTCTTAAATATTTTAAACAAAGTCCAAGAAGCAAAGTACTCCGTCCAGGTTTTAGCACTTAAGAAAAACACCGCAAAATATTCCATCACCTCGCTCTAAGCAAACTTTCAGATACTTTACAAAGTATACATAAAAGGCTCGGTATAATTTTACGAGTAAACCTCGAGATAATAATATGAGTTGGATCTTGTAACCCGAAGCCAGTGCAAGTAATGCGTCGCAGAGGGAATATCGCATAAATAAGGATCTCTTTTGCAAAGCTCGCTTATTTTTAGAACTTATAATTGCGAGCAACAGATGGCGCCTTATTGCTTGTACGGTATTTTGACATAAAAGGGTTAATTAGAAAAATATTAACACAATATATGGACAGCAAATTTATTACTTGAGATAATATTACAAATATAATAATATCATTACTATAGTAGTAATATTATATTATATTACATGTGTGATATGAACGGAGATCAAAAATGTCTTCTTCTCCTTAACTAACACGAATGAAAACGTCTGCTTTCTAGAAGTTTCATTATAATTTATGGGAATGAATTGTTTCGCCTTGCTAACGCGTTAAATAAGTCGCTAGACGCAAATGACAGTGGATTGGTAACACTATGAGACAGAACCCGGCCTGCATCGCTCAGGGCGCACTTGACTGTTCTTCCCCTATGGGGGGAAAGAGGAAGCGAGGCAGACCTAGAGCCACCTATTGAAAAGCCCTGCAGGGCGAGGTTAAAGCAGCAGGCCTCACTTGGGATGATGTTCGGCATCAGGCATGCGATAATAACATAAAATATACAACCAACATTATTTTAGTTTTTAAAACATAAATATAACTTCATGAAACTTTACCGAATAATAAACACTTTAGATATATAATGAATCGATGGTAATATAAGATATGCCAAAGGTATATGGTAGTGATATGCCAAAAGGGGTCGGAACTATAATATAATGAATTATGAAAGTATGTTATTGTAAAAAATGAAGAAGTCCGATGCTGGACTTAAGTTGTAAACATAATAGTTTTGATCTCACATTGTTGATATCAAATGACTATGGGCAGGTGATGTTACGAGACAAGAGATAAACACTCGTGGAGTTGTGAAATGGAGACGGTGAGATAACAAAATAGTTTTACTGATGATTAGACCAGTGCTAACGTGTGCCTCGGAGATTAAACGTGATGATGTAAAGTTGAACTGTTTCGAAAAGAAGATCTTATGCAGAATCCTCGCACCCATTAAGAATTGTCAGATGTGAGTAAAGAGATACAACACAGAGGTCTACGATCTATACCAGGACGTCACGTGGTCAAGTTTATCAAGATTAACAGACTGCGCTGGCTAGGGCACTTGCACCGCATAGAAGTGCAAAAGAATGCTGTTTGACAATCCAGTAGGGCATAGAAGCGTCGGCAGGCCGAGACCTCGATGGTTGAATGGTGCCGTGTCAGACTTTTGGGTCCTGAAGCAGCCATACTAGGAAGTGTCGGTCAGAGACAGGACGGGATGGAGACGTTTCTTGGAGGAGGCTAAGACCCATCAAGGATTGTAACCCCAAAGAAGAAGAAGTCACAATTTCATAAAAGTAAAGAGTTGACTTGGTAGTGCCCGAGATAGTGTCTACGGCAAGAGAGCTCGCTCACGGTGACGTGCGTGCGCAAGGATGCGTCCGAGGTCATTGCTGCCTACAGTGATAAATAGTACTAATACTTCCACAGACACTTCCGCGGTACGAAAATGTACAAGATAAATCCAGAACAGAGATAAAGGGAAAATGCTTCCATCCAGCACTGAAAAGTCTAATTATAATATTTATAATAAGAACGTTGTTATGTAACATATTAACTTATCAAGCTTTTACTCATAAAGCTCAGAGTAACGCTTGTAACACCCAACACATAATATATCATATTAAAGATCACCCCACCTTCTAATTTGCGAGGGTGTCCCTGGCTGTCATGTTAGACCTCCTGTTGCAACACCCTTGCACGCTCCGAGGGACGACCCCAAGACCTCGGGGGAGGATTATATATCGTTACCTTCGCCCCATTGGATAACGGTAGCGAGAAAACTAACGCGTTTTAGAGTTTGATACCCAAAAGGTCGAGTTATAAAAGAAATATTTTTCAATACAGATATTTGCAAATGAGACTTTTTTTCAAATCTTAACTAACTAACTAACTAACCATCATGCCGTCTCCCCGAAGGGGTAGACAGAAAGAATGGACTGCCACACTTTTCTTTCCTGACATATTATTCTCGATTCCTCAACATTCATACATCGTGTCATGCACACATTTTGATTATTCGATCTCTCGTGAGGGATCGCTCAAGAGATCTCGTATGTTCTATATTCTAGCATCAGATATAATCAAATGGGAATACTTCCTCTTCTTCTTCACGTGTTCTGCCGGGTCCCCCCGACGTTGACGACTATTTGGGAGTAAGCTTTTCTCTCCATAGTGGTGTCCTGGGGAAGGTTGACCGAAGTGGTTTCCCGTTGCCTTCTTCGATGGAATTTTCTGTCAGGGCTACCTACCCCTTAGCTGGAAGGGTTCGGACACTCGCCCTTCATCTTCTCCTTATCTGCTATGACACTGATGTTAATGTCAGTGGCCACATTGCCTGGGGCTCCCAGGGTCTAAGACCACTCGTGGACACTAGGGAGTAGCGTCTCCTTATATGTATGCAAATTCTCAGAGAAACTATTGTCGTTAATTTAGTTTTCTATTAACAATTTAACAGGTAGATTGACCCACGGGTCTGATATACTGGTCCATAATTTGACGTAAGATTTAGATTTTATGATAATCTCACATAAACTAGTTCTAATAACGCAGATTACGTTTGGTGATGGGTGCTTAAATGTACTCTTAATTTTTATTTATGTTAATGTCTATGCTAATATGATAATTTAAACCGTTTAATCCAAACAAGTTAACATTGGCATTCTTGTATCCACCCCTACGTATTGAAGTGAAGCATTGAACTGGCAAAATAGGGAATAAAATATAGAATTAATGTTATAGAAATAATATGTTTTTTTATTGGAGGTTAGGGGTTATCACTGTGGAATTCCCTAGCAATTTGGAATGGAATTTACAACACTGTTTTTATTCCACTTTTATTTATCAAATATTTTTAAATGATAAAAGTACTATGGAATTCCACAGTGTTACCGCCTTCATCTTCAATAAAAAAAACATCACATTTCTATTACATACTTACAGGGGTAGGCAGAGAGAAGGAAACGCCACAATACTCTATCCTGACACACCTCTCTAGTTTCCTCCACATTCATACAATCGAATCCGTACTCCATTTAAATCGTTAGCGTATACTTTCTTAACCATTCTTTTTTTTTTTTTTTTTTTTATGTACACAACAGGTCGTTTGGACCCAATTACAGTATACAATTTTTATTTTTTAGCTATTATATTGATTCTCGTGACATGTGATAGGTAGCCAATCTATCGCCATTTTATTGTCACGTGAATTCTACACCAGACCAAAAACAGTGTGACACACTGCCATCGCCGGGAATCGAACCCAGGACCTTCGGCATGGAAGTCAGAGCTCGTAACCACTCTGCCACGAAGGTCGTCATCCATCCGCTGCATATGTTTGAACCAATGCAACGCAGCGATTCTTCTGCTTTGCATTCCTTTCTTATATCAGCAATTGAGGTTCTGTCGTACATCGTTCTATCACACATACGCCTTAGGGACCTCATCTCTATACCATTTATTCTACTCTAATCCTTCTTCTACCAGTTCCATGCTTCGCTTACATACATAAAAGATAATATTTTTTTTCAAACAGGAAATTTCCTTATTTTGATGAAATAACAGTACCTTTCGATGTTTAATTTTTTCTATGAAAATAATATTTAAGGTTAAGCCGCTTGTTATGTTTGTCAGCAGTTGCTCTGGATCAATGTCGCCTACGCAAACATATTAAGTTAATTAATATTCAGAACCTCTATTTACATAACGTCTCCCATATTCTGAGCTTGCACGTTTATAGCACGTAAATACCGGGAGCTTTAACTTTACAAATGGAAAGGTCACCATTTTAATACAGCTTCTATTAACTTTATGATCACGTAATACGGATTGACTGCATTTTGATTCTAACATCAGAACTTTGGTCAGATCGGATTGGAGAGTCTTCATCAGAATGACACGCCGACACAGTAAATAAAAAGGTTTCTAAATTTAAAGTTTTTTATGCGAAAAAAAAATTATGAAGAATTAATTTTGTTAATTGTAATTTCATGGTGGAAATTCATTGAAAATTTTGAATATAAAAATTGTCGTAATTTTATACTCGCTAACTAACCATCATGCCATTTCTCCAGAGGGGTAGGCGGAGAGGATAGACCGCCATAACGTTCTGGCCTCTCTAAATTCCTTCACATTCATGCATCGTAACACCCACGCTCGTCGATTTTTCCGACATCGGGTGTGGCGCCGTTCAGTATTTAATTAATTTGGCCATGCCATGCTTTCATTGGTTTTCCACGACTTCTCTTTCCATTTAAACTGCTTGTATACAATATTTTAACCATTCTTCTTAGTTCATATTTTAAAGATGGAGGTATCCTCCCAAACATGTGTTTTTTATTATTTCGTGGATAATAAACAAACTTATTTTCAATTTTCTAAGTGTATTCCATGGAAAGACATATGCTCGGCGTCAGTCTCCGAGATAAAATCAGAAATGAGGAGATTAGACGCCGAACAAAAATAACGGACATCATGGAACGACAGCGAGACTGAAGTGGCAATGGGCGGGTCATGTGGCGAGACAGAGTGACGATAGATGGACCCAGAAAATAATAAGGTGGAGACCATGGGAGAATAGGAGAAACGTCGGCAGGCCGCAAAAAAGATGGGCCGACGACATTGCTGGCGTGGGGAAATGTGGCTACGGCTGGCAGGAGATGGAGACGAGTGAAAGGGAAGGGAAGAGGCCTGTGTCCAGTAGTGGACCGATAAAGGCTGACGAAGAAGTTGAAGAAGAAGAATATTACTATAGAATTTCAGTGTTAATGCCTTAGCTTTTAATAAGTTCATTATTTTCTTGTCCATTCGTTCCATATGTCCAAACTATCTGAGGGATTCTTTTTTAATTTTACTTTTGTTGCGATCATCTGCCTTATATTTCTTCCTTATTTCGTTGTTCGGTATTCTATCATATATAGTTTCTGCATATTCTTCTCAGTGACCTCATTTCTACGGCATTTATCCTATTTTCATCCTATTTTGCCAGCTATAAGCTTCGCTTCCATGCATAAGGGTTGGCACTAGAACTTCATTATGTACTGCCATTAAGAGGATTGTGAATATATTGTGAATAGGAAACAACCCAATTGTATCATGCAGGATTGCAATAATATAGTATGTCTTCAATAAATATGACGGATATAAAATCATAAGACCGTCATATTTTACGACACAGAACAAATTTTTACGATCCATACAAATAGTGGTTGGTGGAATCGAGTTGAATAAGTTTTATTTCGAAGATATTTAGCAAATTTAAAATTGCAGTGGACAATGAATTTCTACTTGAAACTTGGAGTTGGCTGAAGAAGGATGAAGTAGGAAAAATGTCGTAAAAATGAGGCCACTAAGAAGACAATGTATGATAGAATATCTAAAGATGAAATAAGAAATGAATGTAAGTAGGATGATTGCGCCCTAAGTAATATTAAGAAAGGGTTACTAAGAAGGTTTGGACGTATGGAACGAAAGGATGTGGACAGAATGGTTAAAAATATATATACACCTACAAGCATGTGAATGTAAAAATAAGTCGAGGAAGGTCAATAAAGATATGGCATAACCAAATTAATTAATTTCAGAAAGGCGGAAATGTTCGAAGTAAAAACAATAGACGAGCGTGGATATCACGATGTGTGGATGTAGATATAGCATGAGAATTATGTCAAGATAGAGCATTGTTGCAGTCGATCCTATCTGCCTACCCCTCCGGATAACGGCGTAATGTTTAGTTAGTTTCAGTTTTAAAAGGCTAAATTTAAATTATAAGAATTTCACACATGTTTTGTCTGTATTAGCCATTACTTTGTGGTTGGACAGATTAAATTAAAAAAAATTTAAATGTGTAGCAACACTTTATCTTTAAGTAATTAATAAGAATGAAAACGTCTGTTTTCTAGAAGTTTTATAATATTTTATGTGAATAACTTATTTCAACTGTCTAAGGCATTATCAAATGTTTGATAAACGAATTTTTATGAATTAAATCACTGTTTTTACACTTTTGTGTTTATGTCGTTCTCCCGATGATGAAGGTGTAAGCCTTCGAAACATGTCGAGAAAAATAAACTCAAAAGTGGAAAAAAACAGTGTTCTGATTCATAAAAATTCGTCACTATGGAATTCCACAGTGTTAACGCCTAAGTTTTTCTGTTTGATAAACATTATTTGATAATGACTATTGATGGTTGCGGTATTCATTTGCTGAAACTCCATTATAAAATTAATGTATAATATAAAATAAAAGCACGATTGATTTTTAGGTTTTTCATTGATTCATTTGTATATTTTTTTAAATATATAAAAACAATAGTTACAAAGTTTGTATCATGAATAAAATTAAAAAAGGATCCCTGAAATGGTTTGGACATATAGAACGAATGGATGAGAGAATAATGGTTAAAAAGTTGTACACAAGCAGCGTGAGTGGGAAAAGAAGCCGAGGACGACCGAAGAAAACATTGCATGACCAAATTAATCAATTACTAAAAGGCGGCCGACGTGCGTGCATGGTACGATGTATGAATGTAGAGGACGCCCGAGAGGTATGCCAGGACAGGTCATTGTGACGATCCATCCTATCTGCCTACCCATCCGGGGAAATGGCGTGATGGTTAGTAAGTTAGTTAGTTAGTTAGTTACAAATTTGTTTCGCCTTAGGAGGGCTTTCTCAAACTTGAGTTAAGTCTTAGTTTATCAAATAAGGACGCTGACTGACCATTAATAATTGCAGTCTGGAGACTGACGGTTAATTGGAGTACAAAGCGAGCCCTGATGAATAGTTTACGGAATGAACGCGGCTCTCAGTCATGTAGAATACGACTAAGAAGAGGAAGATTTTGGGTGTTTTTCATGTTCTCAAAGTATTGTAAATAACGTATCAGTCGGACTATCAAAAATACCATATCGTTATTACCCCATCCGACAACCACGCTATGTGAGTGCTTGCTTATATTGTAAACTTTTATTGCACCATTATTATTCTGGACTCAGTTCATATAATACTTGATTGCGTTTACGACTTGCGGGGTGGGAGTTTATTCTGAAGTTTTATGACTACATCCCTTATGGTTCGGGACAAGCAGAGACATTATCTAATATATATTTTAAACTAACTATCTAACCATCACGCCGTTTTCACGAAAAGGTACGCAGAAATGATGGATCATCAGAGGGATATTCAAGGAAGGGTAGGGGCAGGCAACAAAGTTAATGGTGCACTTAAAGTTGTCATCGCAAACATATACCAATCCAAACAGTTGGCAATGTAATGTTGTACGCTCACGCTATAATGATGTAATCGCTCTTTATATCATTACAGCGCGATTTGCAGCAATTTCTTCTATTCTTCTCTTCCATTCTTCACTGTCTTGTGCGGCTCTTTTGAAATCTGCATATGATGAGCAGCGCACGTCCACGCGCAGGTCCTCCAGGTACTCTCGGCGTGGGCGTCCCCTAGAGTTTGTCCCCTCGGTCATACCCTCCATTATGGCATTCAAGAGACCTTCTTGTCGTATTACATGGCTGATCCATCTTGAACGTCTTTCGGATAAGGTCCTGAGCAGGTGCCTTCCTCCTTCGATTCTTTGAAGAACCTTCTCATTCGTGATGTGGTCTCTCCAGAAAATTCCTTATAGTCTTCTATAGGACCACATCTCAAAAGCCTCTAGTCTCCGTTTATCTCTTTCGGATAGGCACCATGTCTCGCAGCTGTACATCCAAGATACATAGGTCTTGATGAGGAGTATTCTTAGTTTTAGGTCTTTATTATTTGATTCTATTATTTTCGACCTTTTATTATGGAAAGGGTACATGGGTGATAGGTAGCTAATCTATCGCAATTTTACTGTGCGTGAATTATACACCAGACCAATGACAGTGTGACAATCACACTGCCATCGCCGGGAATCGAACCCGACACCTTCGAGGTGACAATCAAAGCACTTAACACTCGCCCACGAAGTTTGTTTAGATCATTGGTTCCCAAACTTTGTCCCGTGGACCCCCTACTGATTTATTTTATTTTGTGCCGACCCCCTACTTTCGTAATATTGTTTTTTTATTTTACAACTAACTAACTAACTAACTAACCATCACGCCATTTCCCCGGAGGGGTAGGCAGAGATTATGTTATGCCACAATGCTCTGTCCTGGTATACCTCTCGGGCTTCCTCTACATTCATACGTCGTACCATGCACGCACGTCATTTTTTACAAATTCACCTATAACCATAAAATGAGTTTTTGAATCCAACCAATAGAAAAAAGAATCTGGAATTCGTTGTCGACCTTTTTTTGTTCATTCTGGATCCGATTGTCAAATATGAAAAAAAAAAAATAATAATAATAATAAAAATAATAAAAATAAAAATGTGTCACATTTTGTTCATTTTATCAAATTATATTAAACCTTGCGCGAATCCGCTGACTTTGTTCAGGGACCCCCAAATCAATTTTATTTTTCCATGGACCCTCTGAATGATTCCAGAGACTCCTGAGGTCCGTATGGACCACTTTGGGAACCACTGGTTTAGATGATAATAGAATTTTTTTTAGTTGTGAAGTAGGCTACAACTTATAAAACTTGTTGAATTAACAGTCCACAAGTAAATTTCGATTCTTCAAGAAACTTTAATTGCGTTTAGTAATTAAATCAGACTCCTCAGTAATGAATTAAGAAACTCGCATTAAAGAAGTACTTAAGAAATGTAAATTAAATCAGATTTTGTTCTAAATTAAAGGGCCTCTTTGGAATAATTATTGGTTAATCCCTTCCTCCTCCATCGAGGGTTTTATGAGGAGGCTTGTTATTTTATGGACATTTAAGAATAGGGTGAAAGGGAAAGAATTTCAAACGAATTGTAATTAAGGCAGTTCGATTCGTTGCCATGTTTAAATTGTATGAAAGAGTTAAATGTATTCAAATAATCGAGTCAACCAATGTTTCGAATGATAAAAATTGTATACTTATACAACAACATAACTTTATCTTGACACACTTCTCTAGCTTCCTCCACATTTAATGGAATACGAAGTCGCGGCAGACCGAGGAAAACATGGCATGACAAAATTAATCAAATTTTAAAGGTTGGTCATGTTAGAAGTCGGAGGAATCGATGTGCGTGTGAAAAAATGACTTCAAAAGAAAATAACAAAAAAAGAAAACTCCACTTGAATATACAAGTATATAAGCCTAGTACATAATAAGCAAGGCAAAAAAATAGTAAAACTCACATCTAAAAAAAACTTTTAAATTTGATTAATCATGCCTTATTTTCTTCGGTCTACCTCGACTCCGTTCTCCATTTACATCGTTAACATATACTCTCTTAACCATTCTTTCTCCATCCATGCGCTCCATATGTCCGAAGCAACGCAGCGATCCTTGTTCCTTCCGCTCTACAATATTTTCTTGTATCAGCATTTGAGATTCTGTCGTTTATCGTTATATCACACATACGTCTTAGGGATCTCATCTCTATCGCATTTATTCTGCTCTCATCCTTCTTCTGCCAGTTACATGCTTCGTTTCCATACATAAGGGTTGTATACTTGCTGCTATTTTTAAATAACTTCACATTTTTTGTAGATCAATCTACACTAGCGCCATCTTTTAAGATAATTTATGGTTCCTGGTTGAATGGATTTCGGTGAAACCGACTTTGAAGGTAGATAAAGTGGGCGTTTCTTACAATTAGGCCACCTTAAGATACAATACCACAACAGTGCCTGCTAACTAGAGTCAAGCCGCCGCCATTGTGCGCCCATAGCATTGTTGTCTCACAGCCACTAATTCTGGTTGAACAACTTTGAGATCATAACGTTCCATTGTTTCTGTAAAATACCTAACATTTAATTAAAATCTCTTCACCCCCTTTCAGATAGAACCAAAATATATTTTAATATCTATTGCTTGGGCAATGATGATCGGCTACACAGGAAATGTAAACCTTAAGTGATTATAGCTAACTAACTAACCAACTAACTAACCATCACGCCGTTGATTGTAAGATCTGACGATGCCAAATGTTTTGATGAAACCTTTATCATCAGGAGAACGTTTAAACTAACCAAAAATATTACAAACTAAAAACCAGAACCTATGAATATACGAGTATATATAACATCTGTTAGTTATGTTAAACATAGTACCAAGATCAAAATATAATCAAACGAAAGCAATGGGTTAAATTTTGAAAAATATATTTTTAATGGAAGTTTTGGCCACGCGTGGAGTCGGAAAAATCGACGTGCATTCATGATACGAAGTATGAATGTTCAGGAAGCGAGAGAAGTATCTCAGGCAACAACGGTATGGCCGGAATTTGTCTGTGTTACAAAATAAACTGACGAAGCTTCGGCGGGATCGAAACCGGTTGATTTTAACAAATATAAAATGGGGTAGAAACAAGTAAAATTGTTATAAAATTATTTTTAAAATGCTACACCAAAAATTAAGTGCTTTATACGAAAGTATGAAAAAATAATAATTTATGTATTGTATAATCGACGCTAGACTTTCCACGATCATGGCGATATTTAAGCAATAAAGTCTACAATTCAGGGGATGAAACGTAAGAGAAAACGTAATTGTGTTTTCACTTAATTTCGTTGGTAAAGTGTGCAATGTTTGTGTACACTGCCGACATTAAATTACAACCCTGTTTGAGCTACAAGGTTATGTTATTGTGTGATAGCAGTCTCCGAAAGGGCAATACCCACCCTTTACGGCCGTGCCCAGATAAAACTGAGGTCTTTGAGTCCGAAATGTAAATGGGTAGGACAAGTATCCCGTGAATGGAATTTAAAAAAGGTCAAAATGCCAACGTAAAAATGCTCAGGACGTTTTTACTGAAAATTAACACTATAAATGTGTTTTATATTGTAGTTTTTTTACAAAGTTATAAAATAAGGTTAGCTATTTTTGTATTCGTATTTCTTCTTCTTCTTAGTATGGGCCTTGTGGTCTGTTTCTTAATAGGTATTGCCCTCTAAAACGTGTATTTTCTAACCGTTTGTGTATATAAAAATAATGGTTAAGAAAATTTAATGATTTTATAGAAAGAATGGTGAAGTAA
Source organism: Lepidostoma basale (assembly GCA_022606425.2). NCBI lineage: Eukaryota > Metazoa > Arthropoda > Insecta > Trichoptera > Lepidostomatidae > Lepidostoma > Lepidostoma basale. The sequence goes on from JAHDVF020001482.1 coordinate 812,765, forward strand.
GTATTCGTTAATGATGTAAATGGAGTACGGAATTGAAGCAGACCGAGGAAAACATGGCATGACCAAATAAATCAAATTTTAAAGGTTAGATGTCGGCTAGAAGTCGGTTAGAAGTCGGAAGAATCGACGTGCGTGTATGATTCGCTGTGGGAATGTGAAGGAATCTTAGGAGGTGTGCCAGGATAGAGTAGTGTGGCGGTTCATTCTCTCTGCCTACCCCTACGGGGAAACGGCGTGATGGTTTGTTGTTGTTGTTGTTTATATTTTTTAAGAAATTATATGTTTTGCCTAAATATAATAATAATAAAAATTATTATAGTAATAGTAAATAATAGTAAAAAAAGTATACGTTAAAGATGTAAATGGAACTAGAAATAGAGGAAGACCGAGGAAAACGTGGCACGATAAAATAAATCAAATATTGATTGTCGGCCACGTGAGGAGTCAGAGAAATCGACGCGCGTGCATGACACGATGTATAAATGTTGAGGAAACAAGAAAAATATGTCAGGAAAGAAAAGTGTGTCAGTCCATTCTTTCTGCCTACCCCTTCGGGTGATGGCGTGATGGTTAGTTAGTTAGTTAGTTTATCGTTATAATATCACTGAGGAAGGACCGGTTGTCCGAAACATGTTTGATATGTAATTAATTTTTTTTAAAGTTAGTGTTGTATATACAAAGCATATAAAAAAGAAAAAGACAAAGAAAGGAGTGTATTTACCACCACGTATCAAGTTAATTTATTTTCATTAGCCGAAGTTCCTCGAAACATAATTTCATTATTGAATTACGAAATTATATTAAATGGTGCTTTGAATGAACACACAAAATCTACAGGGTGATAATTTAAAAATTAAAAAAAAATTATATTTATTGAAAATTTTTACTTGGATTAATTTAATCATAATATTTAAATATTGTTATTATAGAATGTTTGGGCGCAAAATCGAGGTGTCCAAATTGAGGTGAGCTATTCACGAAAACGGCGCTATACAAATTAGCCTAATTATTATTATTATTATTATTATTATTATTATTATTATTCCTCAGCGTATTCCCGTCCACTCCTGGAGAAAGGCCTCCTCCATTCGCTTCCATGTTGTCACTCTGTCCTGTGCAGACTGCGTCCAGGTTATTTCGACGTGTCTGTTCAGATCTTCCTTCCACCGTATTTGCGGTCGCCCTGCACTTCTCTTTGCCGTCCACGGTCTCCAAGTCAACAGTTTTTTTGTCCATTTTTCATTTGAGCTTCTGGCTACGTGACCCGCCCATTGCCATTTTAGAGTCGCCACCCGGTTGATGATGTCAGTGACCTTTGTTTTTTCTCTGACCGTATTGTTTTTGACTCTGTTTCTTAGGCTTATTCCTAATATGGCTCTTTCCATGGCTATTTCGGTCGCTCGTAGTTTCTCGGCACTTTGTTTGAACAATGTTATTATTATTATTAAAATCCTAATGAGAATTTTTGGCCCAATCTGCGAGAATAATAAATGGCGACGCCTAACACTGCCATTTGCGTCTAGCGACTTGTTCTCTAGTTGGCTTTTCCCCTGCCATGGTCCAGAAAACGGCATTTGACACTGAAGGCACCTATTTATAAACACCTGGAGTTTTTCAATAACGTCCGCGGTAGATATCCAAGTCCCACATCCATACAGCAGTACGCTTTCAACGCTACCGCTTAATATTTGGAGCTTGAGCGTTCTCGAAATGATACTGGAACACCAGACAGGGCGAAGCATAGCGAAAGCTTACTAATATAATTGTAGGACGATATAACTGAAGATTAGAAGACACAATGAGATCGGGTGAGGAACACCAGAATATATATAGATATAATAAGATGCAGTAGACAGCTAAGGAGTGGCTGGTACGGACATGTCTGGAGAATGGATGCATAATCAGCCTCACGGGACTCGTGGAAAACCTCCTGAAAGATGGCTAGGAGTCCACCTCACAATAAGAACAACCTTCTGGAGAACAGACCACATAGGTCTGAGACAGCTTAAGCATATAAGGAGATATTTACCTATTGGTAAAGCTAGGACCCTCGTAAATTCTTTTGATTGACAAATAATCAATTAAGCAGAATACAAAGCGTATTCAATGCTGCTGCCCGATTGATTATGGGGCCAAAAAAATACTGTCATATCACGCCGCTCCTGAAGGAACTTCACTGGCTTAAAATCCGAGATCGAGTAAAATATAAATTGTGTTTGACAGCGTTTAAGGCTCGACACCAGAGAGCGCCAGCGTATATGTATCGGACCTTTGCGTGACACCCATGCCAACGGCAAGGCAACGTTCACTCCGATCAGTAGAAACAAGTGCAAACAACATAATAATTCCAGTCAGAGCCAATAAAGCAAGTTTCTATGATCGTGCTTTCAGCGTTGCGGGTCCGTTGGAATAGTCTCCATGTTAGTATTAAGTATGAGGATAGTGACGTTAAATTTAAGAAACTTCTAAAGTGTGCACTGTTCGGTCAGTCATTTCCTAGTGCGCCCTTGGAGTGATTGATTTTACAAAACGGCGCACTTAAAATACAAGTCATCAGAATAATAATAATAACAGCTTCTTGGTGTTTATCTTGACGCAAATCTGTCTCTAAAATCCCAAATAAATAACACGGTCAGCGCTAGTTTCTTCCACCTAAGACAAATAAAATCCGTGAAAAGGAGTATTCCCCATGACACTATCAAAACTCTTGTAAATTCGTTCGTTGTGTCACGACTTGATGGAATTTATGCAAACATTCCAAAACAACAAATAAACTAACTTCAATCTGCGTTCAATGCAGCAGCAAGACTCATTAAAGGCATTCCAAAAAAGTCCCATATAACACAACATCTCAAAGAACTTCACTGGTTAAAAGTCCAGAAAGAATCCAGTAAAAACTCTGCTGGACAGTCTTCAAAGCGCTACATGGAATGGCACCAAGTTATATATCTGAACTCTGTATAACGGACAGCCTAAACACAAGGAAATCCACACTTCGCTCGGCGAACTCCTCGGCAATAGGAAGATTAGTTGAGCCGAAGCGTTGCCCCAGTACAAATTTCGGGGATCGAGCGTTCGCGGTAGCCGGTCCATCGGCTTGGAACAATCTCCCTTCACACCTCAGATGCATAAATGATCCGACAGATTTCAGATCTAAACTGAAAACCCATCTTTTTCATATTTTATACCCAATTTAAAATTTATACTTTGTTCCACTATACTTTTAACAACAACAACAACAAAACCATCACGCCGTTTCCCCGCAGGGGTAGGCAGAGAGAATGGACCGCCATCTACTCCTGGCACACCTCTCTAGGTTCCTCCACATTCATACATCGAGTCATACACGCACGTCGATTCTTCCGGCTTCTGGCATGACCAACTTTTAATATTTGATTAATTTGGTCATGCCATGTTTTCCTCGGTCTACCTCGACTCCTTACTCCATTTACATTGTTAACGTATACTTTTTTAACCATTCTTTCTTCACCCATGCGCTCCATATGTCCGAACCAACGAAGCGAACCTTTCATAATTTTGTTCATAATACCTTCTTACGCTCTACACTCCTTCCTAATATCAGCATTTGAGATTCTGTCGTACATCGTTCTACCACACATACGTCTTAGGGACCTCATCTCTACCGCATTTATTCTGCTCTCATCTTTCTTCTGCCAGTTCCATGCTTCGCTTCCAACATAAGGGTTGGAACCAGAACTCTATTGTGAACGGCCATTTTCGCTTTCATTGATAAATTCTTGTTTCCAATAACTACTTTTAAAGATCCATTCACTTTGTTACCCGCACCAACCCTTCTTTCAATATCACTGTCCGTTCGGCCATCCGCTGTGAACATGCTACCTAAATACACAAATTCTTATATATAATACTAATATATAATACTAATAATACTATACTTTTAACTGATCGCGAAAATGAATAAAACACGTCTTAATGCGCCCTTGAGGTGATTACATCATAATGTTAACATATTATTTTTATTAACAGGTTTACAAGAAAAAATAAAAATATGAATAAGAGTTTAATCGTCTCACGCTAAGAAGTATCTTTCAGCCTTTGCGTATTCATTAGATTTCTATTATACATTAGGCTACTTATTACATCCATAGCTTCTCTGTGTGCCGAGTAATAGCATTATCTCGCGCAATCTAGTAAGCTGATTATCCAGTTTCACTACGAAATAACGTTTTCGTGAGATAAGTGATGAAGATAAATTATTTTTATAGATGCGAGAACGCCCTGAATATACAAATGTTGTTTTTATTTTCGGTTCGTGCTGGAAGCAGAGAGTTAACTTAATATAATCGTCTAGATATCACATCGTTTACTTTACCTAAGAAAGGGGTTAGTAATTCAGGTTTATGTAGGATGAATTTAATGCTTGTAATAAACATTAAACGCTGGGTTATATATTACAAAATGTACACCTTTCAGAAAGTAGAATACATGAGATCTCTCAGACGCATATGTGATAGATCTGTATACGCTAGAGCAGAGGTTCCCAAACTTTTTTGTCCCGTAGACCCCTTGCCGATTTCTTCTATTTTGTGTAGACCCCCTGCTATTCTAATATTGATTTTTTTCAGGCCAAAAAATATCCGAAACAAAAAAGCCGGAATTCATTGTCGGCCTTTTTTTTAGCTCATTTGGGAAAATCGAATGTCCGATCTTGGCCAAATGAGCTAAAAAAATAAAAGAAAGGTCACCAACGATTTCCCTAAATGAGCTTGAAAAAAAAAAGGTCTCCAACAATTTCAATATTCGTTTTGTGTTTCAATATTCGGCTTCAATTTAGTTGAACCATCTCGTGGACCCCCATTTACATCTCATGGACTCCCATTTTTTTTTACAATTGTCGTAGACCCCTTGCAAGTTGTCGTAGACCCCTGGGGGTCTATATAGACCACTTTGGGAATCACTGTGCTAGAGTGTCAAATGAAAATATAATATAATAAGTGTATGCAGTGCGAATAAAAGTACTATAAACAATATAATGAAGGTGTCGTTAAGATGGTTTGGACACATGGAAAGAATGAGGAAATTTTGTTATTTATTGATTGCTTTGAAATTAAGACGTAACGTTGCATTCGAATACGCGCGTGTTGTTATATACTTTACTTCTTCTTAACTAACTTACCATCACGCCATCTCCCCGAAGTGGTAGGCAAAAAGAATGGACTGCCACACTATTCTTTCCTGACATATTTCTCTCGTTTCATCGCGCGTCGATTTCTCTGACTCCTCACATGGCTGACATTCAATATTTGATTTATTTGATCCTCGGTCTTCCTCTATTTCTTATTCCTTTTACATCGTTAACCATTATTTCTTCATTCATTCTTTCCATGTGTCGTTCATTATTTAGTACATAACACCATTCATTCGCCCCGCATTCACTATTATTTTCGTTCGACACTATCATACACAAAGTATCCAGATATTCGTCCAAGAGATCTCATAATTCTTCTTCTTTTGGGAAAAAAACGATTGCTTTGAAATTTTGTATTTTTTGACACATTCAAATACGCGGGCGTTCTTATATTTTCTTCTTCTTCCTCTGTTTTTTTTTTTTTAATCCGTTGCTTTAAAATTTTTATTATTTACCGATTGCTTTAAATTTTTGACACAACTTTGCATTCGAATACGGGGGTGTTTTTTCTTTCTCATTGATCGGAGCAACATTTCGGCGCGGATGTGACCACGATGTAACGTGATATTATAATACTTATATATTACTTTTTATTTTATTTTATCTTAATTTTATTTTTTATTTCCAGTACTATAAGTATTTTAACTCTTAAATATTATGTATACCTTATTTTGTCTTAGTTTAACTTCAATCTTGTGTCTCACTATCATTTGTTGATTGTTAACTATTATTTTTAATCTGTGGTAGCATGTAATTGGCCTTATTTGAATTATTCTGAATTTTTCTTTTATATATATGTTATTGATATCGCTGTATGTTACCCTAAATAAATAAATAAATAAATAAATTAGAAATAGCAGATTCCTTTGAAATTTTGATATTCACCGATGGCGAATCTTGAATGTAGTGCGAATGAAACGTTATGAACAAAATAATGGAAGTGCCATCAAAGGGTTTGGGCACATGCAAAGAAATACTTAATATTTAAAAGTAAATGAAGCATATGTTAACGACGTAAGCGGAACAAGATATGATAACAGAGTGGCACAACCGAATCTATCAAATCGGAGAAATCGAAGTGGATGCATGACACAATGTATGAATGTTGATCAATCGAGAAAAGTTTGACCCTCCATTATATCCGACTACCCTTTCACATTTATGCTATTTTGAACGAGATCGAAATAATATGTTTTTAATATTTGAACATAGATTCGTAAAGACGCCGAAGGCTTTTGCTCCCCCATATGTTGGAAATTTCTTTCTTGGAGATGATGTTGGATATTGTTAGATGGTGAAGGGAGGGTTACTTGGAGGATGTAGTGGGTTGTGTCCGACATTAGGACCTGACTACCTTGGTAGAGAGGAGTGTAGAGGGGTTGGGGATGACCTTGGAAAGGGACCGAGGTCTTGGGTGGAGACCGAGGGTGACAGGGAGTGGCCTTGGGTGGGGGCCGGTTGGTCCTGGATAAGAAACCAAGTGGGACAAGAGTGGCCGGGTCAGGAAGATGGTAGTAACGGCAAAATGGAGAATGAGCGATTACGATGGTCAGGAACTGTGGCGGTGGCACCGGAAGTAAAAGCCTATTCCAGCACAGGTTGTCATTTTAATTGGCTGGCTGATGGGAAAACGTGCAGAGCGATGTACAATTTGAGTATGAGAGGGTGCACCAATAAAAAAAACAATAATCCACTCATGATGATGCATATACTTGTATTAGGAGTTGTTTTTAATCTTAAAGGATTGCCAAAATGCAGATTATTTTTTTTGTTGAGCTTCAAATGACAGCCGCCTATGGGCGCCATTTTGAAACAACTGAAGACGTCTCTTCACAAATTCCATTTTCAAAAATTCTAACATCATGTTCACTATTTTAAACACGGAAAATCTCGCGTATTCATTCTAAAACAAAAGAGGATAGAAATGTTTCGATGCTTTTCCATTGAACCCTATTCAAATGCTAAAACTTTTGTATTACAACCCTTAGATACGTTCGCCCTTGTGAAAACTACGTGTTCAATATACTCCAGGATACCAGAATAAAAATAATAAACGTCAAACTATCTCATAGCAGTAGAATTTTATACGGCTTTTGTGCTATTTTTAGATAGAAGAAAACTTTACATATTCGTGTGGAATCGTAAAGATGGAAAGGAAGTATTAAAGGTGGGATGAAGTGTTAGATTCAAAAAAATTTAACTAACTAACTAACCATCACGCCGTCTCCCCGAAAGGGTAGGCAGAAAGAATGGACTATCACACTTTTACTGATGCGGCACTCCATCCTTCTCTTTTCGCCCCGCGGGAGACGCGGTGTGATGGGTTGCGAACCTCATCGCCACCAATAGGCATCTCCCGCGCACACTTTGATCGTCCAACACCCACAAAATAAATCTAAAACAAATAATATAAAATACTATGATATAAAATAAAATAACAAAATAATAATAATTTAACACAAAATGTTCTTTTTAGATGGTGCACATATTGTCTATTTAATTTATGTTCCACGAATCCACCGTTTTTTATTTTATTTAGCACATAATGTAATAACACATAATGTTTTTTTTTCGATGTTGCACATGTTGACATGGACGATCCGGACTTTTGTGTTTATTTAATTTATGTTACACGTATCCACCTTTTTTTTAAATTAGCTGTAATTAGGCACTTAACCAGCAAGAACTTTAAAGTAATATTGAAGAAATTATTCAAATTGTCATTGGAACAAATGAAAATTTTACTATTACACCTGTCAAAATTCTTTATAAAAACGATTAAACTAATATAATTTTAACAGCAAAACAGTACAAACGTATTACGTGTCACAATTAACTATCTTAAAGTGCGCCAACAGTTAAATTGACCAAAACAAATCACTTATACAAGAAATATCTCCAAATTTACAGGAGCACCGCACCACATGAACCAAACCAAAATTTCAAAATCAGAATTTAAAGAATAAAATATGTTATAAAACTGAGTAATATGCAAGGAATCGCGACAATATTCAAATTTTCTTTATGAAGTCATAATAAATTTATAGCTAGGATGAAACCGAAGTCCTGAGCTAACGATAAAATGTTTACGTCAATTTTATGAATATTAAAAACGGCAATTTAATAAAAAAATATATTAAATATTTTTCACAACGAATCTTACAGAGATTCTCAGAAATGTTTGACTTTCAATAAAAAATATCTATTTACTAATTAATACGAATAAAAACTTCTGTTTTCTAGAACTTTTATTATGGTTTATGGGAATGACATACACAATGCCTTGGAAATGGAATATAAAGTATGTCATTTTAATGTAAACACGATTGTTTTTTCGGATATACAGAGAATTATTATTTATAAAAATATGAACACTTAGGACAAACTCAGTTTTAGAATGCCATCGCAAGACGAAACAAATTCGTCACAAGTATTTACAATTTTACATACATAAAAATCGCGTTTACATTATAATGACATTTAATATATCCCATTTCTAAGGCAAAATCAAATTAAATAATGCCTTAGAAAGCGAAGTATGTAATTCCTATAAACTACAATAGAAAACTTCTAGAAGACAGGCGTTTTCATTCACATTTATTACATCATTGTTCAAGAAACAATAAATATTATCATAATATAACAAACTAACTAACTAACCATCACGCCGTCTCGCCGAAGGGGTAGGCAGAAAGAATGGACTGCCACACTTTTCTTTCCTGACATATTTCTCTCGTTTCCTCAACAATCATACATCGTGTCACGCACGCGCGTCGATTTCTCTGACTCCTCACATGGTCGACATTCAATATTTGATTTATTTATTCTGGTTCCATTTACATCGTTAACATATAATTTTTTACCATTCTTTCCATATGTCCAAACCATCTTAATGATCCTTTCATTATTTTATTCATAACACCATCATTCGCACCGCATTCACTTCTTATATTTTCATTCGACACTCATTATACAGAGTATCCATACATTCGTCTAAGAGATCTCATTTCTACTGCATTTATTATACTTTCATCCTTATTTTGCCAGTTCCATGCTTCGCTTCGATACATAAGAGTCGGTAGAAGAACACCATTGTGCACTGCTATTCTAGCTTTTTTGGATAGGTTAATAGATATCATAATATAAACAGGCTAAAACTCGTCATCAAGATAGAACACGAGAATATTTTGAAAACAAAAGAGAGCGAGGGAGGTATACTTCGATTCTTTCCGAAATTAATTCGAATTGAAAACGATGCGCATGCCCAAGAATTTGCTGGATTATTTTTAATTTGGTTATGTTTATAATTGTACGACAGTTGTGTACATTCATACATCGAGTCATACACGCACGTCGATTCTTCCGGCTTCTGACCAACCTTAAATATTTTATTAATTTGGACATGCCATATTTTCCTCAGTCTACCTCGACTCCTTACTCCATTTACATCGTTAACGTATACTTTTTTAACCATTCTTTCTTCACCCATGCGCTCCATATGTCCGAACCAACGCAGCGATCCTTTCATAATTTTGTTCATAATACCTTCTTTTGCTCTACATTCCTTCTTAATATCAGCATTTGAGATTCTGGCGTACATCGTTCTACACACATACGTCTTAGGGACCTCATCTCTACCGCATTTATTCTGCTCTCATCTTTCTTATGCGAGTTCCATGCTTCACTTCCATACATTAAAGTTGGGACCAGAACCCCATTGTGAACGGCCGTTTCTGCTTTCATTGATATACATATTTTTATGATATATTTCTATATTTTTTCCCCAATGATAATTATGGTATGGTTTTTATATTTAAAGCCAATTAGTTTTGATTGTGCTTAAACTTAATCGGGGTAGTATAAGAACGATTTACAATTAAATAAAAACAAAACAGAAGCATTTATTCTGCTCTCATCTTTCTTCTGCCAGTTCCATGCTTAGCTTCCATACATAAGGGTAATTAATTTTAGAATGTTATTATTATGATACTATCACAATTTATTAATTAAATTGTTATGTACTTATCGAGATAGCTGTTTCGCCAAAAATTGGCATCATCGGGTTTAGTAATTATATTATAATGGTTTATTTTTTCATGTGTACTCGTGTTCGTACATGCTCGTTCTTCCGTTTGAACACACTGATTTTAATTGGAGAAATTTTAATTATTTTGAAGTTTTTGTTCTTATTTCGCAGCATCCCACAGCAGAGTGCCTCTTGAACAAAACAGCTCTCTACATTATTAAGGAGAGGGGAATGTCTACTTATAATGTTGGAAGCGTAAACACAAGTCTAATATTCTCTTTATCATTAGCATCTGAAGCAGAAACCCTGAATATTGTTATTGCTGGCAACTGAGGTGTTCCAAATATCTTTTGTTAACAATTATTTAAGATATATAGCATATTATTTAGCATGGAAACGGACATATTGATATAATGACAATTGTATTGCTTTAAAGTTCTTGCTGGTGTTGGTTGGTTTTAAGTGCCTAATTACTGCCAAATAAAAAAAGTGGAAATTAATTAAATCATATAACAGCTAATTTAAAAAACGGTGGATACGTGTAACATAAATTAAATAAACACAAAAGTCCGGATCGTCCATGTCAACATCGGAAAAACATTATGTGTTATTACAAGTCCCCTGGATCAGAAGCAAGCGTTCTATCCCCTAGACCACCACCCGATTTTTTTTTTAAATTTGAATGACATGTTTCGCCTGCCTATGGCATTGTCGAATGTCATTTGATAATGCCTTAGACTGGTGAAGCACGTCGTTCCCATTAAATATAATAAAACTTTTAGAAAACAGACGTTTTCATTCATATTATTTATTAAACAATCGTAACTTCAAATTTTGTAGATATTTTTATGTACCGTATTTCTTTCAACTGAAGTTTATAAGAACGCGTGTAAACTTCATTCACCAATCATTATTCTTCCGATAAAACATTTAAAAAATAATTTTAGATGAATATGAGAGTTCCTACCTTCTTCCTGGTACGGCCCAGCCTGCGCCACCGGAAGCATTTCCAGCACGGCAAAAAAAGTCCCCAGCATCAACAGAGCCCAGGCGGTCCTCATGATGTCTCTTCGGATGATCTGCACTACAAAAAAATACACAAAAAATTAATACATGTATATCATGTGACTGATCGATAATAAAGAAAGAGGTGCGTTTTCTTAAAGTTATATGAAATCAAATGTAATATCACGTTTTTCCTTGTTAAGGCCTCATAGTAATAATTTATTGTTTAAATTTTCAAATGAAGCACTCATTTTGTGGTTAGAAATTTAAAACTCTCAATCAGGGCAATATAACAACAGATGTTATACTGCCCTGAAGAAGCTTAGGTCCAAACGAAACTACTTGACATCAATTTTAATAACCATACCGTGGTTAAATACAATGTGTTTTTTTTTATCTTTCGCATGAAGCACTTAAGTTTTGGTGTGACATTATTTAATAAAATAATAATACCCTTTTAGTAATTTGTATTTATACCACTTTATGTACAAATGAAAATATAAGACGTAAATGCGGTGCGAATGATGGTGTTATGAACAAAATAATGAAAGGATCATTAAGATGGTTTGGACATTTATGGGAAGAATGAATGAAGAAAGAATGGTAAAAAAAATATATGTTAACGATGTAAATGGAACTAGAAATAGAAGAAGACCCAGGAAAATGTGGGACGATCAAATATTGAATGTCGGCCACGTGAGGAGTCAGAGAAATCGACGCGCGTGCATGACACGATGTATGAATGTCGAGGAAGCGAGAGAAATATGTCAGGAAAGTACAGTGTGGCAGTCCATTCTTTCTGCCTACCCCTTCGGAGAGACGGTGTGATGGTTAGTTGTTTAGTTAGTTAGATTAAGAATCAATTTTGATACTTGAAATTTTACGATAGAAGTCATTGTAAATAATGAAAATATATGTATATTTTTAAAATTTTGTATATTTAGTTAAATTCGACTAATGTTTCTGTCTTTTACCGGTCTGATTCTAGGTGCAATTATGTGATCATGGTCCATGGAGAAGCACTAAGCGAAAATCGAGTGGCCTTGTTTTGCAGGAGTTTTCGTATTTGCTAGGGTAAGTGAAAATCGCCCTTATAATCGTTTTTTGTTTTTGTTCTTGTATTCTGTTTAAGATATTTTTGATTAAATCAGTCTCTAAAACAAACGCACAGCCTTAAAGTATGCTTCTCAGAGGCATTCTTATAGAACATGTTCCACTTCGTTTACTTTTCGTACTAATGACGGCAAATTTGAAAATGACGTGGAGCATAGAACAAAAGTAGAATGGTTTAAATGGCGTGCTCTTTCCGGAGTGCTTTGTGAATACGATGTACCAATACAAATTAAACGAAAATTGTACGTATGCAAAACTGTAATGAAATCAGCCGTGGTTTATGGTTCGGAATGCTAGGTATAAGATACCAATACCCTTATGTAGGTTTGTTCGTTCCTAATAATTATCTTCGAGAAAGAGGACATAGATTGCTTTATCTCCCACTATGCAGAACCAACCTGCCAATGGTTATGCCGGTAGGTACAGCAATATCTTTGTTAAATCGTATCACCTCAGAGTCAATCTCCAGGATTGGATTTAAAATATATAATATTTGTGGAAAATTTATAAAATATATTAGTTTTTTTTTCTTCTTAATGAAGCTCGAGTCCTAACCAAACCAAACCAAACTAATCAATTATAATAACAATAGCGCGTTTTAATACGAAGTGTTTTATATATTTTATAACTTCTTCTCCTTCTTCTTCCTCAGCATATTCCCGTCCCCTCCTGGACAAAGGCCTCCTCCATTCGCTTCCATGTCACTCTGTCCTGTGCAGACTGCATCCAGGTTATTCTGACGTGCCTGTTCAGATCATCCTTCCACCGTAGTTGCGGTCGCCCTGCACTTCTCCTTGCCGTTCACGGTCTCCAAGTCAACAGTCTTCTTATCCACTTTTCGTCTGAGCTTCTGGCTACGTGACCTGCCCATTGCCATTTTAGAGTCGCCACCCGGTGGATGATGTCAGTGACCTTTGTTTTTTCTCTCACCGTATCGTTTCTATATTATATCTATAAGTTTAAAATTCATTTTAAATTTAAAACTTACGTATTTACGATTTTTTTTTAATTAATATATTTGTTAATAATAAGATCAACATTAATGTGGTTAACCTTACACGAAACGTGCTAGTAATTACTCGCATTATTAGCATAAAATAATAGCGGTGTCAGGACGTGATCACAATTTTGATTCGAAGCGGCAATTACATTTTAATTAACGTCATTTTCATGCGTGACAGTGTGGGAAGTGACGACTGAGTTAACACACCCCCTCCATGAGTTGGTCCTTTGATTAATCTTTTAATTAACTACCGATTGATACGAGAGGCCTGTGAAGATGTAATGAGAGGTTGGATTATACTCGAAGGCGTTAAACGGGGTATTTATAACCTTGGAGAGAAACAATAATATTGTGTATAATGTTTGCACATACACTTGAATAAATAAATATAATTAAACAAAATATCTTATAAGCACTTAAACTTAGGAAATTGAAAAACTTTGTTTAATCCACTATTTAATAAAAAAAATATTAAAAAACACGACATGTTTCGGAGGATACCTCCATCTTCAGGTGTAAAAATATAATAAAAACCAAACAAAGAAAGACTAATAAAAAACGCATTTAAAATTCCATACAATAATTCAAATTTAAAAATTAACCTATGCTATTTGTTATAGAATAAATATTTCGCTTTTCTAAATCTATATCAAATATCATTTGATAATGCGAAACATGTCACTCCCGTGAAATATATTATATTCTTCTTTCGTTGCCGTGTCAGGTCCCCCCAACGTTGGCGATCACTACAACAAAGGCATCTCTATCCTGCGCCACTTGGAACAGGTTCTGAACTCTTGATATTCCTGTCCACTCTTTGATGTTCTGCAGCCAGGACAGCTTCCTTCTACCAACTCCCCGAAGTCCCTCTAATTTACCTATTAATATCAGTCGAAAGAGGTGGTATTTTTCTGACCCAAGACCTTTCTAATTTTCACACTTAACAACAGCTCTCTATTGGCTCTGGCTCTCTGCAGTACGTCTGCATTACTGACCCTACCGGTCCACGGTATACGGAGCATTCTGCGGTATAACCTTATCTCGAACGCTTCCAATGGTTCATTACATTCACTTTCAGAATCCAGGTTTCACATCCATATAGTAGAACAGACCATTTAATAATTGTTTGTCGGAGTTTCAAGTTAAGATTATCGTTGCAAAATAATGTATTCATTTTATTAAATGCAGCTTGTGCATCTTCCATTCTGCATTTTATTTCAATGTCCGGGTCAAGGGCTTTAGTGATAATGCTGCCAAGGTATGTATTGGTCGACAATTTCAACATTCGCACCATTCAGTTGCAGAGTGGATGAAGAATAGTTAAGTTGCCCAACTGTCACTGCCCTCTGTCATTATGACAGAGGGCAGTGTCATTGTCACACTGTCTTTGATCTGGTGTAGCATTCACGTGACAAAAAAATGTCGAAAGATTAGCTACCTATCAAATGTCACAAGAATCACTATGATAGCGATAATACCCTTTACATCGATTTGGCTCATACTATCATGATGTAAATAACGATTTAACAAAATCATAATGTTAAAATTGTTTTTGTATATTTTCAAGTGTTTCGAAATTAACCTTTGAAATATGTGTACATACATATATGTGCCGAAATATTTTATTCATGATATTCACAGTATTTTTTATATGGAAAACATTCCGCACTTTTGATCATACATATTCATCTTAAAATACAGCCACCTTACTCTCATGTCTATAGCACCGGTACTACAGAAAAAAAAATGTTAAAAAAAATTCAAACAAAATTTTGTGTTTTCAAAGTTTTCTCTGAAAAGACGTAAAACCACGAGGTGGATTTTAAGTTTAGTACATATTTTATACGTAAAACACAAGATAGTAAGTACGTAGGTAGCTTTCTAGCTACTTCTTCAGAATTTATAAATGACATTCTTGATAAATTAAGAATTTATGTTGATGCTCCTTTTATCAGCTCGCTGTTGTTCAGTGGCTGCACGTGATGTTTCTTAAGGGTTTAGTGGCAGTCAGAAATATGAAGAAAAAAAATATTTTCAGTATAATTTTTTTGTCGGTAATTTAATTTATTTTATAAACTAACAATTCTTAATTATTAAATTATATTTTAACTTGATTTGACGCAAATTTGAACAAATATATAAATTATATTTGAAATTATAACCATATTTGTTGGACCCTGTTTCATTAGTGGTGCTTTGCGGTGACCATTATAACTTCTTACAGGTTCATCTAAAATCATTCAAATAAAAGTAAAATATTTTAATAGCTAATCTAGTGCCTGATCGAAGCTTTTTTTGCTCTGATAATTTTCATAGAAAAATGCAACCGTTATTTATTTATAAAAAATAGAAGTTTTTAAAATAAAGAAAAAGTCATGCGACCAGGGCCTAGATCAACTATTAAAGTAATATATGTTTTTTTTAATGATTTAAGATGAACCCGTTAGAAGTTATAATTGTCACCGCATTATGGAACAGGGTCCAACAGATATGGCGATAACTTCATCTTCTTCTTTCGGTGCCGTGTCAGGTCCAAACGTTCGATCACTGCAGCAAAAGCATCTCTGTGTTGCGCCACTTGAAACAGGTTCTAAACTCTTGTAATTCCCGTATATTCTTTGATGGATTATCTGTGTTATATCTATTAATAAATAATTAAATTTAAACATTAAAAAATTTACTCTTTTCTAAATGTTCAGTATCATAATAAACAAGTTATAATTCTGCACCTACTTTTTATTCCTTGGACTCTTTCGAAAACAGGCGAACAATTAACGATATGATGATACTTCACAAAATTATGCACTTCAAAAGAGACAACTTCGAACTTCTTGTCAAATTATTACTGAATACCCCTATGCTTCGTATAAGACGCACTGCGAACCAAATATTCCACCTTCCTGCTTATCGGACCAACTACGCTCAGAGCGCGGCAATGTACCGGATATGCGACATTTACTATAATTGCTCAATAGCATCGATGTGTTACATCTTAATGAAAGTGATTGTAAAAAAATGATTGGACCAACCCTTAGGGGCGAATGAAATCATGTTACTCGACCTTTTATTTTTTTATATTATATTTCATCTTTAATTATTCATTATTAGTATTACTATTATTCTCTTTGACTCACTAAAATATTATGTTTCTTTATTTTTCTTATAAAAACTAACTAACTAACCATCACGCCGTCTCCCCGAAAGGGTAGGCAGAAAGAATGGACTGTCACACTTTTACTAATGCGGCACTCCATCCTTCTCTTTTCGCCCCGCGGGAGACGCGGTGTGATGGGTTGCGAACCTCATCGCCACCAATAGGCATCTCCAGCGCACACTTCGATCGTCCAACACCTACAAAATAAATCTAAAACAAATAATATAAAATACAATGATATAAAATAAAATAACAAAATAATAATAAGTTAACACAAAATGTTCTTTTTAGATGGTGCACATAATAATTAAGTATTCAGCAATTGTAAAAATGATAAAGGAACGATATCGTTACTACTAAACCAAAATATCAGAATAATAAATAAACAAACAAACAATCACGCCGTTTCCCTGCAGGGGTAGGTAGAGAGAATGAATCGCCACACTACTCTATCCTTGCACACTTCTCTAGCTTCCTCCACATTCATACAGCGAGTCATACATGCACGTCGATTCTTCCGACTTCTAACATGACCAAGCTTTAAAATTTGATAAATTTGGTCATGCCATGTTTTCCTCGGTCTGCCTCGACCCCGTACTTCATTATGAAGAAGGTATTATGAACAAAATTATGAAAAGATTGCTGCGTTGGTTCGGACATATGGAGCGCATGGATGGAGAAAGAATGTTTAAGAAAGTATACGTTAATAATAAATATAAAGTGTTTATCGTATAAATAATTCATTCAAGAAATACTTATGATTTCATAACATCCCTGTATTCATTGTTAGAACAATTTCCTTAATTCAGCTAGAACTCGCAAAAATAAACACAGCACGCCACAGACTCACCACAATTATGTTAATTCTACCCCTGATAACGCGAGAGGGTTAATAAAGTTCTATGTGACGTCATTATGAATATCTGTGCTTCTCAAAGCTTGTTTTATTAACTTTCGCCTCTTTGATTCGCCATATCGAATGTTCGAAGTCCCAATGGGAACACAGATTTTCAACATTAATCGGTGTCCTAATGGTAGTATAATATATAGTTCAATTTGTATTTAAACTTCCTATTATCTTCGTCAGTTTTAATCCAAGGGATTAGTTTGCAGGGAAATGTTTTTTTTTTTTGCTAATTATTGGGATGCTACTTGTGACATTTGTATACAATGAACCTAATTACTGTAAACAACTTTTTTTTAATAGTCCATTGTTTTGGCCGAAACAATATGATACTTTAACATTATAAACTGTTAAATTAAAAAACTTTGTTTTATGTATCACAATTGTATTTTTATTTTTCACGACAGCTGTTTCGTCAACCTATGTTGACATCATCAGGTGTTACAATAATATATCAAATGTCAAATTTTTGTGATTTTTCGAACCTTTATGTGTATTTGTTCCTATGTCAATTTGAATAATTTTTTGCCTAACCTAAAATATATAAACACAAAATAATAATATTTTTTGTGAATGTATACATATACTTGTATACGAATACTGTATTCGTATACAAGTATAAGTATGCATTCACAAAAAATATTGTAATCATCTGGTCTATTGTTAGGCATATAGATAGGAGTGTGACATCTCCAGGCGGCTTCTAACAATGCGCTAATGGCGGGCCACCCTTTCACATTGAGTCAAAAAGAACTTCTGCTTAATGCTTAATAAACATAAATCTCCATAGATGGCGTTAGTCTGTAGATTATATATAGAGTGATCTTAAAAAGATTAACATATGTAATCAAAATCTTCATAGATGGCACATTGAAACTGACATGTGAAACTGGCATAGGACTTTAACATATATACAACTTCCAAAAAATTTTCATACATGGTCATAAAGAATGGTGGAATGGGGAATGTTGTAATTACATAAAGCATGCGCTTAACCCAACTAATGACAGGTCATAAGTCCTGTAAACACCTTGATTAACCATATTCAGTTTCCAATTTGCATATTCGTCTCTATTGAGATACAATTAAATCACAAAATAATAAGGTGAAATGAACACAAAATTTCATACAAAAACAGAAACTAATTTTCGGAAATGGCGAATCATTGTGTGAATTTTGATCATCATTACAAAACCAAAAACACATTTTTTTTTTCATATAGAAAATAATTCCCAAAAACTAGAGAAACAAGAAAATGTAGAAATTCATTAGTTATATTATTAGTTAAATTTAATAGTTTGAGAATATTATCCTTAGATATCAGGAAGGGATATAGAGCCAGAAAAAGTATTATGAACGAAAATTATATTTGTGGTCGTTTGGACATATGGAACGTATGAATGAAGAAAGAATGGTTAAGAAAATATACGTAAGCGAGAATAAAAAGATTGCCATATCGAGGAAGACCGAGGAAAACATAGCATGACCAAATTAAATCAAATATTAACCGTCAACAATGTGAGAATTCGAAAGAATCGACGTACGCGTATGACTCGCTGTATGAATTAAAAAAAATGTGGATATGTAAGTCAGGATGGAGTATTGTGACGTTCCATTCTCTCCGCATATCCCTTCGGTGAAACGAGGTAATTGTGGGTTGTTGTTTTTTGTTCCAATGACAATTTGAATAATTTCTTCGATATTATTTTTAAGTTCTTGCTGGTTAAGTGCCTAATTACAGCTAATTTAAAAAACGGTGGATACGTGTAACATAAATTAAATAAACACAAAAGTCCGGATCGTCCATGTCAACATGTGCAACATCGAAAAAAAACATTATGTGTTATTACATTATCTGCTAAATAAAAAAAAAGGTGGATTCGTGGAACATAAATTAAATAGACAATATGTGCAACATCTAAAAATAACATTTTGTGTTAAATTCTTTTTATTTTGTTATTTTATTTTATATCATTGTATTTTATATTATTTGTTCTAGATTTATTTTGCGGGTGTTGGACGATCGAAGTGTGCGTGGGAGATGCCTATTGGTGGCGATGAGGTTCGCAACCCATCACACCGCGTCTCCCGCGGAGCGAAAAGAGAAGGATGGAGTGCCGCATCAGTAAAAGTGTGACAGTCCATTCTTTCTGCCTGCCCTTTCGGGGAGACGGCGTCATGGTTAGTTAGTTAGTTTTGTTTTTGGGCATAAATAAAATATTAAAATATTCACCTGTCGCCAATGCAATATTTAAAGTACACATTTAAACTTTTGAAAATATAAAAAATAAGTACTTAACTGAACTAATAAAAGTAACTTTATATCGTTATTTATTATTACATGATAACATTATGTATATTTGGATATACGTCACGTGAACTTACGTAGGATGAAGTGAAAAAAAAAGTTTTTCCGATACAGGTATGGAAGTTTTTATTTTGTAAGGACTTTGAAAAATTTACGATTCAACTAAATCGGAATATTAAAAATTGTATAAGTATTAAAAAGTTATAATGCGATTTAGATATTTTGAACGGAAATCTTCACGAGAAAATAACAAAATTATCGAAAAAATATATTTCACCTATTTGGAAGTTTTTGTACGATTCGAAGAGTTAAAAAAACCTTTTATTAAAAGAAAACTTATTTATTTATTGTAACTAACAGCGATGGTAATACATATAATAAACCCATAGAAACTCTCAAATAGGTCAAAAACGTGCTACCTTAAATATAAATAAATATTAATACTAACATTTTTCAAATTATTCAAATTGCCATTGGAACAAAAGCATATAACGGTTTGAAAAATCACGCAAATATATATATATATATATATATATATATATATATATATATATATATATATATATATATATATATATATATATATATATATATATATATATATATATATATATATATATATATATATATATATATATATATATAAAGCTTGCTATATATATATATATATATATATATATATATATATATATATATATATATATATATATATATATATAATATATTAGGGTGTCCCTTATATTGGCAAAAAATTTTTTTTTTGGATAATTGAAACGCATACCCCCTAATTATGTTTAATAGTCTACTAGTTACTCAAATACAGAATTTCAACTTCCTACGTTAATTCTAACCCGTGCCGACTTGCCCTCTAAGTTTTAAAAAAAATCTGCTTTAAGTGTCTCTCAAATGTAGTTGTAGATGATCACTTAAAACCATTATGTTAGATAAATATTGATGAAAACACATATTTATATAATGTTCTTCTTGTAATTATAAAAAAGGATCCAAATTTATATTTATTTACTTGGATATTTCCTCTTCAAAGTCTCTTTTTTTACAGTCTGGGTAAATTTTTCTATGTTCTTGCACACAACATAATATGAACTGCTTATGTTCTTCATCTGCGGTAGTCAAATCATGAAAGTCTGTCATTAGATTAACAGCTCTTTCAGCTGTCTTTCATTTACTGCTTTAAGCTAGTAACCTTATTTTTAGCTTCCACAAACGCCGCGCTGTCTTTCTATGAAGATACAATTTCTTGAAGGAAATTACTATCAAGTTTCAATTGTGAAAATAAATCTTCACTCTTTACAGAAACAAAATCACTCAAAGATTTCCATAAAACAAGGTAACAAATACTTGTAGTACCAATAAATAAAACAAGTAAGTTCTCAATTAAATATCAGATTTAACACTACTTACGTGCCATATATGGTAGAGAGCCAGACATCTGTTCCTTCGATGGAACATATCTCTTTCCCGAATCACCAAAACTTTCTTTTTGTAAGTTTTCTACGCTGTTTTCTTTGGTCTGCTCATCAACGTTGTCATCAAAAATTAAAAAGACGGCTATTTCCTCTGACAAGTACCACAAATGTTGACTGAACTTGTTTAAAGCCGCTTTGGAAATTGTCAACTTCTTCGTAATCTTTTAAGGTCTTTAAAAAACAAAAATCTTGATTCGGAGCTTTTATCGCCAAACTACATTCAAGCCAGGGCTTCACATAAACTGCCACAATAAATAAACAAACATCTCGAAAAGCTTGCTTGTCCTTAGCGCACATTTTAAACTGGGACTGCAGCAAACGTATTTTTAAGGAGTAAATAGCTCTTACCATCCATCGTGCTTGATGCGTTGGGCCAGCAGGTCTTATTTTAATTTTATTTTCATTGCCTCCACCCAGAAAAACAATAGCAAGCTCAATGAGTTCCCTATAATCATCTCGTACAATCGATTTTGCGATTCAAACGCACTTTTGAGCATCAGTTCTTATATATGATGGCGGCCAGCAAAGAATAACAAATTTCTTTCTAGTTTTTTGCACACAAGCTCCGTTCAAGTATCCAGTATATGATGCTGTTGTATCACAGCACATTCAAAAGCATCGGTGTGTGCGGTATCGAATAAATTATCTAATTCAAGTTGAAAGTTCTCTTCGCGGCGCCTTTGTAAGTCCTGAATCTTCTTGCTATTTTTTGCAGTTCCTTTCAGACCTGATAAAGATCCAATAACTTCTTAACATAATAACGAACAGCTCTGGTAGGTATTCTAGCCTTTTTTCAGAATATATTGGACTCCAGAATGCAAAGATTTGAGCTTTCATTAAAAGTCAAATTAACTTCACGTATGTTGAAAAATAAAACTGCGAGAACTTGACGATTAGATAGTGGTTTACACCTGTTATTTGGTGATTTACTTCACCAACAAAGAAAAATACTTTGTTAATTGCTTCTTAGTTCCACTGACATCTTCAAAATATAAAACAATCCGTGGTTATTCCGACAAGCCGAAACTAAATGATAATAACAACGACAACGCGCCGCTCCTGTGACGCAATTTGTATGGGACATCTTTGGGCGCAAGTCGGCACGGGTTACACTGTTCCGAATAAGGAAAAAATTTGGTTTCGGATGTTTTAGGCCCAAATGAATAAAACAATAGCCTATGCATTGTAAAATTAAAACTTTGAAAAATAAGGGACACCCTAATATATATATATAAATATATA
>JAHDVF020000152.1:0-104057 GCA_022606425.2 Lepidostoma basale
TGGGATCCATCTCTGCTCGTGCGCATTCCGGTATCTTCTGCGTTGTCTGCCCCATCTCTCGACATCCTCCACCTTTCAGATCTCGCGGATATCCGTGTCCCTATCTCGAATAGTCCTTCCTGCTATCATCCTTAGCGTCCTCATCTCTGTCTCCCGTACTTTTAGCCTTCGTTCTTGTTGTATCCGCTCTGGTCTCAATGCTATATGTAAGTATAGGCCTTACGCAGGTTTTATACATATATTCTGACCTTTCTGTCAGTTGTCATATACTTGTTTTTCCATATGATATCCTTGAGACAACCTGATACCGCCGAAGCCTTGTTGACTTGTCCTATTTTTTCACTGACAATATCATTTTGACTGAGCAGATCCACTGCCAGATATCTAAACTTAGCAACCTATTCCAGCATTCTGTCATTTAAAGATAACCTGCATCCTAAATGCTCTTTTGAGAATGTAATGGTTTTTATTTTTTTTACTGAGATCGTCATATTGAAGTTGGCAGCCGATGTCTGAAATCTATTTAAAAGTCTTCTTTATATACCTATACCTATATATACCTATTTATTTAATAAATAAGATAGCCTATTTATTTAATAAATAAGATAGCCGGCTATCTTAGCCGTGTTAGCCTTTTCTTGTCATCAATCAAAAGGGTGACAGACCACATTTAATCTATTCTTTTAACCTTATATATCTCACGCGCGGCCTCACATCTCTTTATTATGAAATAAAATCAGAAGTAAATATTATATAAAGCACTCCTTAAATTAGTAAAAAAAAAACACATTAAAATTATATAAAATACACATTAATTCACAATACACAATAGGACAAATATATAACAAACTAAATTTTAAAACAGGAAGAAGATAGTGTATGAGGGAGGCGGGAAGATGATAAGTAAGAATGAATAAATTGGGATGGGATGGATGGAGGACAGAAGAAGGAGAAACAAAAAAAAAACAGAAAAGAAGGAACAGGCCTAGATAGTGCAGCGAGACTGACGAAAGGGCGTCGCTGCGTCCTATAACAGTCTCGGGTGGTGGTGGGAACCTTATATATATCTTAGCCGTGTTCCTCACCCTATCTCGAATAGTCCTTCCTGCTATCATCCTCAGCGTCCTCATCTCTGCCATCCGTACTTTAGCCTTCATTCTTGTGGTATCCGCTCTGGTCTCAATGGTATATGTCTTATTTGTTCAATATGACGAATCTTGGGAACGACGCACACAATGTGAACAGGCGTTAAATATTCTGCGTAGCAACAAGCTTGTTCAAACTTTACCCCATAATATCATGAATAAATAATAACTCCTTGCTTACCGCTATTTGCTTCACGCAAAAATTGTTTATTGAAATTATTATTTTACGCGTAAAATTTTGTTTTTGTATTTTCCGTTGCCTTCGTGTCAATAAATTCCAAATAATGTTACACTTATTTTGTATTATTCCGAAAATGAGTATTCATGGTGAGAATTTCGAGCTCGGGTTGTGTTTACACGTGTGCTTAATGTTGGCATACGCACGTACTAAATCTAATTATCGTTTTTTTTTTTTTTATATGTATTTTTAACGTTTTCATTGAGGGAAGTTTAAACAACCAACGAGGTGATGTGACATTTTTTTATTCCCTCAACAATTTATAAAAGTTAATTTAGATGTAAAATCTCTTTAAAAACTGGAGGGACCATGTAGCCCGAATGGATGGTGACAGACTCGCATATACTCGTACAGCCGCTTATGAAGTCCCCTCCAGACACCGCCCACCTGGAAGACCGCCTAAGAGATGGAGGGACAGCTGGATCTCATCATCCGACGAGATATGATTTCTGTGTCACAGATCGTCAGATCTATT
The DNA here is from genome assembly GCA_022606425.2 of Lepidostoma basale. Taxonomy (NCBI): domain Eukaryota; kingdom Metazoa; phylum Arthropoda; class Insecta; order Trichoptera; family Lepidostomatidae; genus Lepidostoma; species Lepidostoma basale. Next base: position 1,859 of record JAHDVF020000152.1, read on the forward strand.
AAAAGAAGAAGAAGAAGAAGTAAAATCTTTCGGTTCTTATTTGGCAAAAGTTCCCAGATGCGTTTTTTTTTTTGTGAAATTGAGTTAAATATACCATCAGTATTATTGTTGCACACATTATGTTTTGACAAAACGTTAGAGTTGTACTTTTTTTATTACATTTTGAATGTATTTTTTTAAGAACTAATTTTATCTCTATAGAGACGAAGATGTAAATTTTTTGGAAACAGAATATGGAAGTCGAGGCGTATACAGGACTTATGACCTGTCATCGGTTAGGTTAAGCGATCACTTTATGTTTAACAATATTCACCATTCCTCCCTTCTTACGACACTACGTCCGACAAATTTTTGGAACTTGTATATATTTTTTATTTTTTAATAACTTCACTGTTGGTAGGTCCATCTACACTAGCGCCATCTATTAGGATAATTTGTCTCTATTGAGATAAAATTAATCCTTAAATGATTAACCCGCTATGGGTAAAAATCCAGTATTTGTATACAAAAAAAAATCTATTTTTTTATATACAATTTCATTCAACCACCATTTTTTTTAATATTTAATTTTTTTAATTGAATTACTAATAGATAATGTTATGCTACGTAAATTGACATTTGAAATAAACAATTTGGAACACAAATAACATTTTTATAAATAATCAAAATAATGTAAACATCTTATTTTTGCTCATCTGTAAAATTCATAAATAAGCAGTTGGGACCTTTTGCCAAATAGGTACCGCTTTATAATGTTGTTACAATTGAATGCTCGGTATATTAAAACATTTTAAGAAATCCGTAACATGAATTATGAATACCAAATAAAAAATCAAGTGGTTAATACGAATGAAAACGTCCGTTTTCTAAAAGTTTTATTATATTTTATGGCGAATGTCATTTTTCGCCTTGCTAAGGCATTATTTAACATTTACGTTTGTATTGTTTTGCTGTTAAAATTATATTAGTTTTATCGTTTTTATAAAGAATTTTGACAGGTGTAAAATAAATTTTTCATTTGTTTCAATGACAATTTGAATAATTTCTTCAATATTATTTTTAAGTTCTTGCTGGTTAAGTGCCTAATTACAGCTTATTTATAAAACGGTGGATACGTGTACTCGTAATTTAAATTAAATAAACACAAAAGTCCAGATCGTCCATGTCAACATGTGCAACATCGAAAAAAAACATTATGTGCTAAATTAAAACAATAGTGGATACGTGGAACATAAATTAAATAGATAATATATGTGCACCATCTAAAAAGTACATTTTGTGTTAAATTATTTTTATTTTGTTATTTTATTTGTCATTGTATTTTATATCATTTGTTTTAGATTTATTTTGTGGGTATTGGATGATCGAAGTGTGCGCGGGAGATGCCTATTGGTGGCGATGAGGTTCGCAACCCATCACACCGCGTCTCCCGCGGAGCGAAAAGAGAAGGATGCAGTGCCGCATCAGTAAAAGTGTGACAGTCCATTCTTTCTGCCTACCCTTTCGGGGAGACGGCGTGATGGTTAGTTAGTTAGTGATAATTCTTTATCAAGGCGAAACATGTTATTTCCATAAAATATAATAAAACTTGTAGAAAAACATTTTTTTTTATTCTACATAATTATTATTTAATATGCAGTTTAACATCATTCAAAAAACAATCAATAAATAGGTTTCGAAGAAAAATATTAACACTATATCTTTTTCCACTCTCAGTCGTATTCCTCAAGATGGGTCGTTTCCATCCTGTCAACTATTGACCATGGCACGTCATGCGCTCCTGTCACCCGTCAGTCTCCAGGCTACAGCTATTAAGAGACCAGTCAGATCGCCGATTTGATCAGACCAGCTCCAGCGCAGCGGTTGAGGCAAACTGTACAATGTTGTCCTGATCTCTCCGAGCTAGGTGTCCAAAATATTTCGGCACTCTCTGAGAGCACATCCACGAGAGTTTTGCCTTGATACCATCTAGTCAATGATTGACTGTTTTTTTCTTCTTGCCGTATACGGTAAACGCAGCATTGGTCGCCAGCCTCACATCTCGTGAGCATCAATTTTGGACCTCTCTGATGTTCGCATAGTCCAAGACTCGCAACCATAAAGGAATATGGAGAAAACAAGTCAAGTCTCATCTTGTTCTTGTTGAAGATATTTTTGTCTTACCCTATTTTCTTGGAGAGCTTTGTCATGGCAGTTTTAGGCCATTTGAGTTATGCGTCGAATCTCCTTCTCGCATCCTCCTGGTCAGTTTTCAGTGACCCAAGATAAACAAATTCATTTACAATTTGTTCATCCTGATCTGTTAATCCTTAAGCCCACCTACTCACTCTCACTCTCAGTGTTGTACAACAACAACAACAACAAACCATCAGTTTTTCCGCAGGGGTAGGCAGAGAGAATGGACCGCCACACTACTCTATCCTGACATACCTCTCTAGCTCCCTCCACATTCATACAGCGAGTCATACACGCACCGTAAATTGTATATACGAGTATTTTAAGTGTATATTTAGTTAAAATTCATTAATGTTTGTTTCTTCGACTGGTTTCGGCACCAAGCTGGCTCAACCGGTTGAAAACAGAAATATTAATGGATTTTAAATAAATATACATTTACAATAATATTTACAATTTCGTTTTATTTGCGGTGTTTTAATTCATTGAAAAAATGGTCAGTGTGGAATTCCATAATTAAAACAAAAACATTAAATTTAAGTGATTTTCTTAAGTTACACCATTTTACGCTCAATGTGTTGCTTGTGCGGTTGAAGTGGGAAAAGGCGTGAGAATCTAAGAGCGACTTACACCGATTCTGGGGGTGGTTCGCGGGGTTGTTAATCCCTAGACGTGAGGGTTTTTCCTGATTCTCTAATGGGTAACAACACGTAAATAATTATTTAACTTTTTGGTACGAAATTCACGTAGTTACTGCGACAATTCCCCCCACGCCTGCCGCAAGCGTATTCGCGAAAATTTGTAAGTGACAAATTCAGCGATAACATTTCAATCACTTTCAAAGAGAAAATCGTGATTTTTTGACGTCAAAATAAAGCGAGATCCGCCAAAAAAATAGGTTTTTCATCTTATTAAGCCCCGAAGAGAAAGTGATAAAAGTGGGGGATGGAAGAAACAATATTTTTGGGAAAAATATCAAGAATTTAGTATAAATGAGAGGCGGAGTTTTCCTCATTTCAGGCTAGGCGAAAATACTTGTATCGTGGGGGAAATTGCATGTGAGATTGTACTAAAACATGCATGAAAATCTAAAGAGGAATGCTAAAAAGAAAACTTATGGCATACGTTTACACACGCTCTCTTTCATTAGTTTAGACGACCTTCATATATATGCCTGCAACACCGAATTCAATTCCCAGCGATGACAGCGTGGAAAATAAATCACGTTGCTTTTGGTCTAGTAGATTTAGATTAAAATGGCTAAAGAGTAGCTATGTCATGAGCATAGTTAAATAGTTTTTACAGTAATTGGGTTCAAATAACATTTTGTAAACAACTATGTCTAAAGCAACGGGAAACTATCACATTAAAATACCTAAGACCAAAACGCTGTCCAAGCACAAACTTTGGCGACCGAGCCTTCGCGGTAGCCGGCAGCCTGGAACAATCTTCCAGCAAACCTTAAGTGCAAGGATAATCAGTCAGAGTTTAAATCGAGACTCAAAACGCACTTTCTTAAATTATCATTTCCTGATAGGAAGAGCGGATCGACTACGTCAGGTGCGACCCTCATACTCTCTCTCTCTCTCTCTCTCTCTCTCTCTCTCTCTCTCTCTCTCTCTCTCTCTCCCTCTCTCTCTCTCTCTCTCTCTCTCTCTCTCTCTCTCTCTCTCTCTCTCTCTCTCTCTCTCTCTCTGGTTTTAATCTTTGGATTGGTTTGCAGCAAATTCCTCTATTCTTCTCTTCCATTCTTCCCTGGCTTGTGCGGTTCTTTTTAAATCTGCATTTGATGAGCAGCGCAAGTCCATCAACAGGTCGTCCAGGTATTCTCGGCGTGGGCGTCCCCTAGAGTTTATCCCCTCGGTCATACCCTCCATTATGGCATGCAAGAGGCCTTCTTGTCGTATTACATGGCCGATTCATCTTGAACGCCTTTCAGACAAGGTCCTGAGCAGGTGCCTTCCTCCTTCGATTTTTTGGAGTACCTCCTCATTTGTAATGTGGTCTCTCGAGGAAATTTATAATAGTCTTCTATCTATAGCACCACATCTCAAAAGCCTCTAGTCTCCGTTTATGTCTTTCGGATAGGCACAATGCACATATATAGGTCTTAATGAGGAGTATTCTCAGTTTCAGGTCTATACTAAAAATGTTTATTATTATTATTATTTTATCTAGTTCATAAAACGGAGCATTTTCTACAGCGCCCTTGAGATGAGTAATTCATAAAAATTGCGCTCTATAAATTATCCAATCATCCAATATTAACTATATAAGTGGTATCCCAAGAACTAGTAAAGATAGTAATACACTGCTGCATACCAATCCTTGGGATTGAATATGTTTAGACAAAGCCAAATTATATGATTGTAAAACTAACTAACTAACTAACCATCACGCCGTCTCCCCGAAGGGGTAGGCAGAAAGAATGGACTGCCACACCTTTCTTTCCTGACATATTTCTCTCGCTTCCTCAACATTCATACATCGTGTCATGCACGCGCGTCGATTTCTCTGACTCCTCACATGGCCGACATTCAATATTTGATTTATTTGATCGTGCCACGTTTTCCTTGGTCTTCCTCTATTTCTGGTTCCATTTACATCATTAACATATCATTTTTTTACCATTCTTTCTTCATTCATTCTTTCCATATGTCCAAACCATCTTAATGATCCTTTCATTATTTTGTTCATGACACCATCATTCGCACCGCATTCACTTCTTATATTTTCATTCGACACTCTATCATACACAGAATATCCACACATTCGTCTAAGAGATCTCATTTCTACTGCATTTATTCTACTTTCATCCTTCCTTTGCCAGTTCCATGCTTCGCTTCCATACATAAGGGTCGGTAGAAGAACACCATTGTGCACTGCCATTCTAGCTTTTTTGGATATGATTGTATGAAACAAAAAATAATGTTAGTATTTAAACCAATTAGATATTCCGAATGCTGTTTAACATTGCTGGTAAAACTCGTTAATCTCTAGTTGATATCTTCCCAATAATTATCAATCGTTTATCTTTTCTAGTCAATCGACGAGCGTGCTTTTCATGGTGTATGAATGTAGAAGGGGCGCGAGAGTAATATCTCTCTGCGAATCCCTCCGAGACACGGCGTGTTGGTTTATAAGTTCTTATTATTCTTCGTATTTTTGTCCTGTCACACCTTCGTGGTGCATAGGGCCTCAAAGAACCTTCTCCACTCGACTCTATCGCATGCCTGATCCCAAGTGGGCCTGCTGTTTTAATCTCGTCCTATAAGATTCTTCTCCAGGTGGCTCTAGGTCTGCCTCGCTTCCTCTACCTCCCATAGGGGACCAGTCCAGTGCGCCCCAAGCGATGCAGTTTGTGTTGGTTTATAAGTAAGTTAGTCATTATTTAATGCAATATTTAAATAATGAATAACTTGTAAGCCTAATTGATTACACGAAATTGATTTAACTTACTCACGATTCTTTCATAACAATATTTTCGTAATTATTTCACCAGAAGATGGCAGCAAACTGCCGAAACTGGTCGACGATAAACACAAGTGAAAGCACACTAAATATACAATAACAAAGAAATTTTGTATCAAAATTTATTTGTTTCTCTTCTATATTCGCCTTCACTTTGTGTTGTGGATTCATATTTGAATAAATATAATTATACTTTGTATTACAACACTTTTTATTTTCACGGAACTCAGACATGTTTCGATTACAGGTAACCTTTATCGATGTATACAATTTTAACAACGTTGTTAATTCACTTCTCGATTTTTTATTCGATGCTCTTATCATTCATAGAGTATCTACACATTCGTCTAAGAGATCTAATTTCTACTGCATTTATTCGCCTTTCATTCTTCCTTTTCCAGTTCCATGATTCGCATCCATTCATAATCAATTATATTAGAATTTATTTTACAATCTTCAATGTAAGCAGAAAATAGCTCATTATTATGAAGAAGGAATCTGGTCGTGTCCAGTCTCGAACCCAAGACCCCTGGATCAGGATCCAAGCGATCTATCCCCTAGACCACCACACGATTAATTTATTTAAATATACGATATAATATAATTTTAAAAAAAAACGGTGGATAACGTGGAATAAAAATTAAATAAACACAAATGTCCGGTTCGTCCAGCTGACGACAAGTGCACCATCTAAAAGAACATTACGTGTTAAATTATTTTTATTTGTTATTTTATATTATATCATATTATTTGTTTTATATTTAATTTGTAGACGTTGGACGATCGAAGTGTGCGCGGAAGATGCCTATTGGTGGCGATGAGGTTCGCAAACCATCACACCCGCGTCTCTCACGGGAGCGAAAAGAGGATGGAGTGACGTATCGGTTAAAGTGTGGCAGTCCATTATTTCTGCCTACCCTTTCGACGAGACGGCGTGATGGTTAGTTTAGTTAATATAATAAAAACGTGAAAGTAGTCACACCAATCTTTCTTAGAACTCATGCATTCGCACTAATCATTCACGCTCCAATTCCTTCGCATTCTTATCAAGGCGTTCGCGTAAACTTTCAAAGCATTTTCTAAGATTAACATTCATCTTAATGTTTTACTCATGAGTGTGTGTTAAAATTTAATCCAACTCTGCCTAATGGAAGTTAGAAAGTAAGAAAAAGTTGAAACGTTTTTTGATTACTTTTGCCCCTTAGCCCCTAACTTTCGGGCCGAGATCGGGGGCTTGTTTCGTTTTATTAAAAATAAATCTTTACAGTTTTTTCATTTGCCCGAAAAAATTCAGCAATCAGCAATTCAAACTCGCAATGCTTAAGGACCAATTAATTTTTAGATTAAATAAAAACGCTGGATTCCCTTTGGCCGTATTCAATTTCTTTCGTAATTTTCTTTCAGATTGTAAGGTAGCCTCTTTAAATAGATTTAATCGCGTGAACTTTGTTCCGCCTAATTTCTGGGAAGTTTAATTTATAACCTATCAAAAAATCTAAAATGCCAGTTCACAATGGCGTTCTTGTTCCCACCCTTATGTATGGAAGCAAAGCATAGAACTGGCATAAGAAGGAGGAAAGTAGAATAAATGCGGTAGAAATGAAATCTGAAATAGAAACGAATGTGTGGATACTATGTGTATAAGTGCGGTGCGAATGATGGTGTTATGAACAAAATAATGAAAGGATCATTATTTTTTTTCTTGTATAAAACAGGTCGTTTGAACCCAATTACTGTATACAATTTAATTAAGCTGTTATATTGATTCTTATGGCATGTGATAGGTAGCCAATCTATCGTCATTTTATTGTCACGTGAATTCTACACCAGACCAAAGACACTGTAACAATCACACTGCCATCGCCGGGAATCGAACCCGGGGCCTTCGATATGGAAGTCTGAGCTCTTACCACTCTGCCACGAAGGTCATCAAGCTGTTCCCATCCTTATGTATGGAAGCGAAGCATAGAACTGACAAAAGAAGGATAAAAGTAGAATAATGCGGTAGAAATGTGATCTCTTAATGTGTGGATACTCTGTGTATGATAGAGTGTCGAATGAAAATATATAAGAAGGGAATGCGTACCGACCCTGATGTATAGAAGCGAAGCATGAAACTGGCAAAAGAAAGGTGAAAGTAGAAAAAATGCGGTAGAAATGAGATCTCTTAGACGAATGTGTGCATACTCTGTGTATGAGTGTCGAATGAAAATATAAGAAGTGAGTGCGGTGCGAATGATGGTGTTATGAACAAAATAATGAAAGGATCATTAATTTTTTTTCCTGTATACAACAGGTCGTTTGAACTCAATTACTCTATACAATTGAATTAAGCTATTATAATGATTCTTATGACATGTGATAGGTAGCCAATCTTTCCCCATTTTATTGTCATGAGAATTCTACACCAGACCAAAGACAGTGTGACAATCACACTGCCATCGCCGGGAGTCGAACCCGGGACCTTCGGTATGGAAGTCAGAACTCTTACCACTCTGCCATAAAGGTCGATTAAGATGGTTTGGACTCATGGAAAGAATGAATGAAGAAAGAATGGTAAAAAAAGTATATGTTAAAGATGTAAATTGAACTATAAACAGAGGAAGACCGAGGAAAACGTGGCACGATCAAATAAATCAAATATTGAATGTCAACCACGTGAGAAGTCCGAGAAATCGACACGCGTGCATGAGACGATGTATGAATGTTGAGGCAGCGAGAGAAATGTCAGGAAAGAAAAGTGTAGGAGTCCATTCTTTCTGTCTACCCCTTCGGGGAGACGGCGTGATAGTTGGTTAGTTAGTTAGTTTAATTTTTTTTAATGTTAGTACATATTTGATTGTGTGTATTGAATGCAGTATGGGAAATGGCTTATCTGTATTTAAAATAGAAATGATTTAATATGCTGGCCGGTGTTATCAAAAATTGGATTTACTGCGTTAGTCATAAAAATAAATATTAATATAGTAAAAAAAGTATTTAACATTTACATAAAGTACCAGAATGGTATGTCTATGGACTAACCTCAATAGAATACGCCGGGGTTCAATATTTTGATTCTAACTTCAAAACGTTATACCTACCAACGGTTTTACATATTGAATTTCAGTCAACCTACTATTTAAACATTCCCTCCCGACACTAACAATAACAAAATTTGTTATTTCCAGTGAAATCGGTCCAGTAATTTTTGAGAAAATCGAGGACATGCAAACGTTAAATTTTATAAACAGAGATTGTTAAAATTGATTTATTTTTTAACAATCAAGTAAAACTTCTTTATAAATCTATAATTTTGGTGAAAACATTGTTTTCCACGAGTTTTATCAGATTTTACGTAAGGGAAGTTTTGTTAGGGTATTGTCTTCTTCTTCCTGTTCTTCCGCTTCTTCCTCTTTTTCCGCTTATTCCACTTCTTCCCCTTCTTCCCCTTCTTCCCCTTCTTCCCTTCATCCCTTTCCTTTTTCCCCTTTTTTCCCTTTCCCCTTTTCTTCCCCTTCTTCCCCTTTTTCCCCTTTTCCCCCTTTTACCCCTTCTTCCCCTTCTTCCCATTTTTCCTTTTCTTCCCCTTTTTCCTTTTCTTCCCCTTCTTCCCTTTCTCCCCCTTCTCCTCATTTTCCCCTTCTCCCCCATCTCCCCTTCTCTCTCTTCTCTCCCTTCCCACCTTCTCCCCACTCTCCCTTCTCCCCACTCTCCCCTTCTCCCCATTTTCCCCATTCTCCCCATTTCCTCCTTCTCCCCCTTCCTCTTTTTTCCCCTTCTTCTTCTTCTCCCCCTACTCCCCTTATCCCCCTTTTCCCCCTTCTTCGCTCTCTGCCCCTTCTTCTTCGTCTACATATTTTATAAAACCTCTTGTGAAGCATCTTCCATGCAACTTATTGAACAGTTTACTCATGTACATACTCATGTTTATAAAACTTGACAAATCTTCAAACATCAATTTTGCTTTCATCCATACTCCGATGGAAACGTGAATGAGACTGATACTCACGATTAATCAAACAAACATGGTAGAAAAAAAATAGTGAAATATTCTTTGGCAAATTTTCAAATATTTACCTTTACGGGCCAAAAATAAGTCGCTGATTTCTGCGGGACGCAGTAATTTATTGCTTTTATGAGATTTTGCTGTAACACTTACTCAAAAATGTCACAAACCGGCGCTGTACGTCATTATAGAGCTCGCGATAATTAATCATTGTTCTGTGCTACTACAATTTGTTTCCCAACTAAACTTGTTTGTAAAGACCAAAAATATTTTAATAACATGGAAGAAACGATAACATAAAAATGCGAAGCTATCTGAAATACTATATTTATTTATTGTAGGGTAACATACAGTGATTGTTAATACAAACAGTTAAATAAAGACATAGAAGGTTACCCGCCGCTTACCCGAAGCTGTTATAGGACGTTGCGGCGCCCCTTCGTCAGCTTCACTCAAACAATCCCTAGGCCCGCCCATCCACGCAGGACTTACATTAGCTGGAGAATGCACCATTCCAGAAAAAAAGCAAAAGGCAAAAGGGTATCTAGGCCACATTTAATCCAGTTTAATTTCAATCCACTTCTATATCCCAATCTAACAAAACAAAGCAAAATATGGTACATGATTTTATGGCCTATTATAAAATTGTGACAGAGTGTGGGACGGGAGAGAAAACTTGGAATCATGAAAGAAATAAAGAAATCTTTAGTAAATAGAAAAAACAGTCGTGGAAACTAGGGACAGGAACACAGGGAACCTAACATTTTAATGTGTATAATTTACTCGTAAAAAGAAAATGGATCCAAGAGGAAAGAACGGGGCTGAAATACTGAAATGAAATGCTGAAACCTGAAATACTGTAACGACATAAAGATTATATTTTTTTATAACAACAACAATCCAACACTCCGTTTCTCCGTAGGCGTAGGCAGAGAGAATGGACCGCCACACTACTGTACCCTGACACACCTCTCAAGGTTTCTCCACATTCATACAGCGAGTCATACACATACGTTGATTATTTCGACTTCTAACATGACCCAACCTTCAAAATTTGATTAATTTGATCATGCCATGTTTTCCTCGGTCTGCCTCGACTCCATAATCCATTTATTTATTTATTTATTTATTTGAAACATTCAGAATAATTCAAATAAGGCCAATTACATGCTACCACAGATTAAAAATAATAGTTAACAATCAACAAATGATAGTGAGAAACAAGATTGAAGTTAAACTAAGACAAAATAAGGTTTACATAATATTTAAGAGTTAAAATACTTATAGTACTGGAAATAAAAAATAAAATTAAGATAAAATAAAATAAAAAGTAATATACAAGTATTATAATATCACGTTACATCGTGGTCACATCCGCGCCGAAATGTTGCTCCGATCACTTTTTTTTTAATTTCGCTCGCTCAAATGAAAGACGTCAATGTCTCCAAAATGTTTGTTTAGATATCACAGATTCGATACAGTGCCGCGCTCAGAGCGTAGTTTGTGCGATAAACAGGAAGGTGGAAAACTTGGTTCGCGGTGTGTCTCGTGCGAGACATGGGGGTATTGAGTGACAATTTGCTGAGAAGTTCAGAATTGTCAATTTTAAAGTGAATTATTTTATGAAGTAACATCATATCATGAAGAGTACGTCTATTTTCAAGACAGTCCAAGGAGTGAAAAATTAGGGCAGATTTGTAATCAGAGAACGACTTGCACATTTTAAAATTAATATTTATATATACTATACACTTTCTTAACTATTCTTTCTGCCTCCATCTATATGTCCCAACCAACGCAGCGATCCTTTCATAATTGTTTTCATAGTACCTTATTTAGATCTACATTCCTTTATTATATCAATTTGAAATTGTGTCGTATATCGTTTTAACACACATACGTCTTAGGGACCTCATCTTAGCCGCATTTTTTTATTTTTTTATTATCTCGTTGCGGGTACTGTAGACGAATTACAAGTATTGTTGTCAAGAATATATATGATATATGCAATCTTCGTCAGCTTGTCTCCATCCACTGCTGGACGTAAGTCTCTCCACCCCCACGCCATCTCTCTCGGTCTCTCGCCAGTGTTCTCCAGATCCTTCCCGTTCTATCCCCTAGACAACCGGGTGGTGGTCTAGGGGATAGAACGCTTGGCTCCTGATCCAGGGGACATGGCTTCAAGCCTGGACACGACCAGATTCCTTCTTCATAATAATTAGCTATTTTCTGCTCACATTGAAGATTGTAAAATAAATACTAATATCATTGATGTAAATCCTTAGTCTTTTTTTTTAATATCATCGCTCCACCTGGTTAGCTGTCTTCCACTTCCCACACTTCTCCGGCCCATCCTTGGTCTCCATTCAGTAACCCTCCATCTTCCATCATTCTATCGATTTTTTTTAAATGATTTCAGATGAACTGGTAAAAAGTAATGGTCACTCTCAATATTGTTGGTTTTATAAGATAAATAAAATTACTGAGATTTTTTATTATTGGTAATACTTGTTTTTTCATACCTTTGACTGCCCCTAACCCCTTGAAGAAACATATTTCTACAATAACGCAAATGATTTTCACCGGAAACGGCTTCAAATGATTTTTTATAATAAGTATAAAATCCTCTTAACACAGATATCATTTCTCTCTTGCGAGAGCATATTATTCCTACACATAACTACAGCCTTTCGAGTTTCAAAACTAAACATTGTTCAAGAAAAACAACAAATTTCACAGAACACCGGTTTCCTTTACCGAGTTGATAATCGATTTAACAAGCTTTTAAAATTACCGCCTCCACGCCTCGCTCTGCGAACAACGGGAACGTTATTTGCGTACTTCGTTAGCCGGGAATCTTTTGAAACTTAACCCAAGTGAAACCCAGAAACTTCTACATACACGTGGTATTGAAAACTTCTAAATGTAGTTAGATAGGCACTTAATTCTAGATATGGCAATTGTAGCATTGTACAGACAACGTATGCAGACAGTTTCGTAATTTATTGGATTCCAGTCCGACCCTTAATCCCATGTGCTAGGTGCTATTCCACTACCTATTGAACATATATTTGATTCTTCTTCTTCTTCCTCAGCCTATCCCCGTCCACTCCTGAACAAAGATCTCCTCCATTCGCTTCCATGTCACTCTGTCCTGTGCAGACTGCATCCAGGTTTATTTATTTATTTCTTTATTTCTTTCTTTATTTATTTATTTATTTATACATTTACAAATGAGACATAACAAACGATAAAACATTTAGGCGACTCATTTGGACACAAAACGGTATTATAAAGATAAAAAAACAAAACAACATGAGACCAAAAAAATCATACATATCAGAAGGAATCCAAATATGTCGACGTCAGTGAGGCAGTACTCTTTCCAGAGTTTGCAATATTTTTTTTATGAATACTGCCTCACTGACACTTAAAATGTCCAAATCCGAGATGATTAGATTCAGTGTCCGAATCGCTCTTCCTACTGACATCACCAAAGGCAGGTTGATTCTGCGTGACTGCGTTATTCCGACGTGTCTGTTCAGATCATCCTTCCACCGTAATTGCGGTCGCCCTACACTTCTCTTTACCGTCCACGGTCTCCAAGTCAGCAGTCTTCTTGTACACTTTTCATCTGAGCTTGCTACGTGACCTGCCCATTGCCATTTTAGAGTCGCCACCTGGTGGATGATGTAAGTGACCTTTGTTTTTTCTCTCACCGAATCGTTTCTGACTCTGTCTCTTTGCTTATTCCTAACATGGCTCTTTCCATAGATCTTTGGGTCACTCGTAGTTTATAGGCACAAAATATTCGATTAGTACCGGTCCCGTGTGGGACCGTTGGGCATTGAACGACGCAAATCCTCGGTCCCATACGGGACCACTGCACGTATTTTTGCATAATTAAAATGAATGCATTAGAAAACAGACGTATTATTTTTTTTTATTATAGAGTTTTACATCATTGTTAAAATAAATATCTTGTGATTTTTGCATAATTAAAATTAATGGTACTTATGCGTCATTACGGTGTTTTGTTTTCTTAGATGTATTATTTTATTTTCGTTGTTTGCGTAATAAAATAAAAACATGTTTGTGAACACAAAGTATTAATAAGCCTGAAGATGTCTTCCGCCGTTGCTAGCAAAGAGCATTTGGGAGTCTGTAACGATGTTGCCTCGCTTGTTAAAAATAATAATAATGTTCCCTTTATCTCTTCAAAATTACAAATAAAATGTTTCGACAATAATGAGAACATCTCCAAAGAGATCAATGGTAATAACAATGCTCTTATTAATAATTCGATTTGTGTGTGCTTGAGTGGTTCGAAGTATTGATAAATAACATTTTGCAAATGCTTTTTTGCCATGACAGTCTGCAACATTAGCATGAATGGTGAAAATTTGGAGCTAGTAGTTGAGTTCGTGTATTGAGGTAGTATGTTTATAAGAGATGGGCGAGTGGAGAGGGATATTGAAAGAAGGGTTGGGGCAGGCAACAAAGTGAATGGTGCACTTAAAGTTGTCATCGCAAACAAAAACCTATCCAAAAAAGCTAGAATGGCAGTGCACAATGGTGTTCTTCTACCGACCCTTATGTATGGAAGCGAAGCATGCAACTGGCAAAAGAAGGATGAAAGTAGAATAAATGCATTAGAAATTAGATCTATTAGACGAATGTGTAGATTATCTGTGTATGATAGAGTGTCGAATGAAAATATAAGAAGTGAATGCGGTGCGAATGATGGTGTCATGAACAAAATAATGAAAGGATCATTAAGATGTTTTGGACATATGGAAAGAATGAATGAAGAAAGAATGGTAAAAAAATAATATGTTAATGATGTTAATGGAACCAGAAATAGAGGAAGACCGAGGAAAACGTGGCACGATCAAATACATCAAATATTGAATGTCGGCCATGTGAGGAGTCAGAGAAATCGACGCGCGTGCATGACACGATGTATGAATGTTGAGGAAGCGAGAGAAATATGTCAGGAAAGAAAGGTGTGGTAGTCCATTATTTCTGCCTACCCCTTCGGGGAGACGGCGTGATGGTTAGTTATTTAGTTAGTTAGTTAGTTAGTTAGTTTAATATTGATGGGAAAAAATTCTAACTAACTAACCACTCGACTGACTTTCTTTCGCGTCCCCACATCAACCCTCCCCCCTGTGAGGCTTTCACTTCATTCGTGTCCCCATAGATATGCCTACATACATTTAAATAATTTGTAATATCTGGCTCCATCGCCGAATGCTTAGAGTTCCCTAGACAGACATGGTTACCAATACCGAAGTCCTGGGGCGAGCTAGAGTTGACAAGGAACTGTTATCAACTATCAAGGTTCGAAATATCTCACATCTGGGTCATAGTATACTGCGTGGGGAAAAGTACCACCTTCTCCAACTGATTAAGAGGGACGCCGAGGGCCCGGTAGGAGACAAATGTCCTGACTGCGAAACGTGAGAGAGTGAACCGGCAAGTGTGGAGGAGCTCTTCCGAGCGACGCAGGACAGGGACAGGTTCGCCGAGGTAATCGCCAACGTTGGGGGGACCCGACAGGACACTTGAAAAAGAAGAAGTAATATTTGATTAAAAAATTCATTGACGAAGAATTTCAAATATTGGAAACATCTTTGAAAAACTAACTAACTATCACCCCGTCTCTCCGAATAGCAGAATGAATAGTCTGTTACAATTTTCTCTCCTTACATATTTCTCTCACTTCCTCAACGGATATGGAGTCCTCACGAGGCGAGATATTCCGTTATGCTGGAGAGGGTTCAGAAAAAATTTCTGAGGTATCTCTACATGAGGGAGTATGGTAGCTATCCGTGGCTCTATCCCACGGCATTTCTTCTAGGAATGCTCGGAACCAATTCTCTACAGCTTCGAAGAGATGGAAATCTAATAACCCATTTCTTCAGATTAATTAGGGGATACTTCAAGAACTCGGCCGTACTGGGGGATGTTGGTCTTTTTGTCCCCGATAGATATCTCCGACAGCGACAGCACAGATTGTTTTACCTACCGGCCGCCAGAACCAATCTGCCTCTGTTGACACCGGTGGGAAGAGCAATTAGTCTGCTGAACGCGGTCTCCTCGGAGATCGACGTCTTTCATGTTAGTGAAAGTACGTTCAGGGAGCAAATACTATTGACTTTAGAAAGTATCTTGTCTTCCTAATGTCGAACCATCTCTAATGCGTTCCTGGTACTTTGTTGTAATATTTTTATGATATTTTACCTGTACTTAATAGATGCCTTAAACATTTTCCTGTTTGTAATGTCTATTAATTTAATAAACTGATTTGGTTTGATTTGATTTGATTGATTTGATTTGATGCACGTGCATCGATTTCTCTGACTCCCCACGTGGCCGACATTAAAAAATTTGATTTATTTGATCGTGCATCGTTAACATCGTTACATCGTTAACATATACTTTTTTTACCATTCTTTATTCATTCATTATTTCCATGTCTTTTAAATGAGGTTGCAAAAGAGATAGACCTCTTTGGATGCAATTATGGCGAATTCGTAAATACCCTAACGATAAAGGCAGCAAGCAAATAACTGGCTTTTCCTATTCATAAGGTTCTATGTATATTTCCTTTGATATTATTTTTTTTCACCCTTTACATCGATTTGGCTCGCGCTGTAATGACGTAAGGAATTTTTTCAACAAAATAATAATAATAATAAATAATAATCATAATCATAATAATGTGTCCAAACCATTTTAATGTTCCTTTCATTATTTTGTTCATAACATCATCATTCGCACCGCATTCACTTCTTATATTTTCATTCGACACTCTATCATACACAGAGAATACACACAGATTACAGTTAAGAGAATACAGTCTAAGAATTCTCATATCTGGAAAGAAAAGTGTGGCAGTCCATTTTTTCTGCCTACCCCTTCAAACAGACGGCTTGATTGTTAGTTAGTTATATTTTTGTATTGAAGATTTACCAAAGATATATTTATATTTAAGTAGTCGTAAATTGTGTTTCGACAGATATAAAAAAATATAAATTTATTAATACGTTTAAAAGACAATAGTAACAGATTACACTATAAGTCAATTTTTTATTCGTGTGATAGTTTTTCTTTTTCTAATTTATATGTATTATTTTAGGTCATGGTTTCAATACCTTGGATGCCCCCATTAAATCTAACCGATAAGCGATGTTTTTACATTTAAAACATACTTTTGTCTCGTGTTTGCACAAAAATACAGGATAATAAATTTTCAACTAGTAATCTATGGTTAAGGAAACCTTAAAAGATAACTGATGTTATAAAGATTTACGAGTATCGAAATATATTAGTTTATGCTTTTGTTATAACAAATATTATGAATAAGTTGGTGGGTGTTATAACAAATATTATACAGCTTATAGGAGCTTTTGTTATAACAAATATTATGAAAAAACAAAAAGATGGAATGGGGAATGTTGTATTACATAAAGCGTGCGCTTAACCCAACCAATGACAGGTCATAAGTCCTGTAAACACCTCGATCAACCACATTCTGTTTCCAATTTGCATCTTCGTCTCTATTGAGATACAATTGATTCTTAAAATAATAATTTAAATTTCTTATTGGGGTTCAGGTAATTACTTATAACAAATGAAATAAATCAAAGATTGGATTTGACGTTAAATTTATTTGATTATTTATAATATTTTCTTTATTGCTTTTTTAGTTTCTAAAATTTCGAGATCGCTCAAAGTTATATTTCTATTATAATATTAACATGCAAAATTTCACGCCATTATATTATTGTAAGCCAATATGATATTTAATTTTAATTTTTTTTAATGTTAGTGATACAAAGTATATAAAAAAAGAAAAGAAAATATTTACAATACATATTATGGTGAGCATCGAATAAACTGCTTGTTAATTTAACCATGAAATTGAATACAAAAAGATAAGCCTCTGCATGTGATATCAAATTTAAAATGAAAAAAAAAACTGAATTTGGAAAAGTCAAATAAACATGTTCGGATATATTCAAAATCCTCGTATTCAATTGTCCTTTATGTGCCGAACTATCTTAGTGTCCCGTCCCCGCATACATTTCTTGCGCCTTGGAAATAAACGGGATTGAAAAACGGTAGAAAGTTCCATTGAACCTTCCAGAAGCAAGAAACTTTCAAGTCTTTCCTCCCATCCCTCATTCTCCCCCAGTTCCAAGTTTTCCTGGTTTTCCATTTACTTTTATTGGCGGCAGAATCTAAAGTCCTGGAATGTTTTATACATCGGGAAGAGCTCCCAAGAAAAAAATCTTTCCAAGAATGGCGATGTAACAGATTAAAGTATTAGTCTCTCACACTAAGAAACCTTTGTAGATATTTACTTGCAAAAAAAATAATTTATTAATTAGATAAAACGATGTTAATATCTTCAATATTATTTTTAAGTTCTTGCTGGTTAAGTGCCTAATTACAGCTAATTTAAAAAACGGTGGATACGTGACATAAATTAAATAAACACAAAAGTCCGGATCGTCCATGTCAACATGTGCAACATCGAAAAAAACATTATGTGCTAAATTAAAAAACGGTGGATTCGTGGAACATAAATTTAAAAGTCAATATGTGCACCATCTAAAAAAAACATTGTGTTTTAAATTATTTTTATTTTGTTATTTTATTTTATATCATTGTATTTTATATTATTTGTTTTAGATTTATTTTGTGGGTGTTGGACGATCGAAGTGTGCACGGGAGATGCCTATTGGTGGCGATGAGGTTCGCAACCCATCACACCGCGTCTCCCGCGGGGCGAAAAGAGAAGGATGGAGTGCCGCACCAGTAAAAGTGTGACAGTCCATTTTTTCAGCCTACCCTTTCGGGGAGACGGCGTGATGGTTAGTTAGTTAGTTAGTTAAAACGATGTTTTTTTAAATAGTCCATTTTTTGGCTGATACACTATGATACTTAAACATTATTAACTTTTTTTTTTTTTTCAAAAAATTGTTTCATGTATCACAATTGTAATTTTATTTTTCGTGACCGCTGTTTCTTCAACCTATGTTGACATCATCAGGTGTAACAAGTTTTTTTTTTATTTAACAGTTTATGATGTTTATTTAATAACTCTTTCCACGTTTTGTCTTTATTTCGAGATCGACCGGTTTCGCCGGGTTTCGCCATCGAAATAAAGACAAAAAATGGAATAAGTTATTAAAAGAATGTTGTTTTACTGAATTATTATTCAAAATGGACATCCATGAATCATTATATTATCTGAAACATGATATACGTATTTTTAATGAATACAAAACAAATTAAACAAACAGACTAACCATCACGCCGTCTCATAAGTAAATAAATATAACTAATTGTAAAACAATGAAATCTTCTGAAGTAAACATATTATGAGTAATCCTTATTGATACAAAATTCAAGGAAACACATTTCCGGAGAAAAACAGTTCAAAAAGAAAATTGGGAAAAACCTAAGTTTACTTTGAATTATTTTGCCTAGATAATTATTAATAATTAATGCCTTGTTTAATATTATTATTTGGAATGGAAGCTTGGGAGAATAAAGCTTAAAAGGGTATTTAAGGAGAAAAGAGTAAATGGAAGAATCTGATTATTAATGATATTTTCTCTTCCGATTTCAAAGATTTAAGAATCTTAAGATTCAATTTTATAAGGATTACTACTGCTATTAATTGTTTGTATAAATATCGTGTCTTTTATGTCAAAACGAGGGTTATATTGTGTCCAGTCTGAATTTTAATGAACACTTGGACTTGGACTTGGATCTTCTGGCTTACAGAGGTTCAGCTCATGTGGCTATTCCTCTTACGTCTGATGGGAACATTGTTGGAAGGTGATTTGGTGGGTTGTTAGCTTTTATTGTGGGGTTGGGATGTGAAGGGAGTCCTTTGTAAAAACGTTCGGCAAGTTTCAGAATGAATTCATCTATCATCGGGATTCCCGATTCTAGGTGCAGTTGTGTAATCCTGGTCCATGAAGGCGCACCAAGCGATAAACGGATAGCCTTATTTTGCAGGATTTGGAGTTTTTGTATGTGACTCGAAGCTGCATAGCCCCAGATTGGGGCTGCATTAGTGAAGATCGGCCTTATAACCGTTTTGTATATCAGCAGTTTATTGTCGATGCTTAGTTTACTGTTTCTAGCTAACATTGGGTAGAGGGTTGAGATTGCTTTTGACGCGGCTTTGAATTAAATGAACACTCGTAATATGTTTACTTCATAAAAAATTGTCAACTAACTTACCTTCACGCCGTCTCCCCGGAGGGGTAGGCAGAAAAAATGGACTGCAACACTTGTCTTTCCTGACATATTTCTCTCGATTCCTCAAAATTCATACATCGTGTCATGCACGCGCGTCGATTTCTCTGACTCCTTACGTGACCGACATTCAATATTTGAATTATTTGATCGTGCTTCGGTCTTCCTCCATTTCTAGTTCCATTAACATCGTTAACTTATATATTTTTTACCATTCTTTCTTCATTTAATATTATCACGTGTCCAAAACATCTTTATGATCCTTTCAATATTTGTTTTTAACACCATCATTCGCACCGCATTTACTTCTGTTATTTTCATTCGACACTCTATCATACAGAGAGTATTTGCATCCATACATAAGGGTCGGTACAAGAACACCATTGTGCACTATATACATCATAAGAACATCGTAATATAAATAGGCAAAAACCTGAAAGTCGTCAAAAATTAATCAGAGAATATTTGGAGTGCAAAAAAGCGAGAGAGGAATACTTCGATTCTCTCTAAATGCACACGATGCGCACGCCCGAGAACGTTTCTGGATTATTTTGAATTTTGTTCTGATTATTGATATATGACATTAAACAAACAAACAAACCATGAAACTAATGTGAAATTTGGTATACTTCTGTGAATATTTCACGGGTAACAATTAGTTATATACATATTTTCTTAAATGTCAAAATTTAGCTCATCTTAATTATCCTTTTATTATTTTGATCATAACACCATCATAGAGCAATCTCTTTTGCTAAACCGCATCACCTCGGAGGTCGACGTATTTAATGATAGTGTGGTTCACCTGAAGCAAGCACTGTCTTTGTTAAGAATTTGTTGAGAATTTTATCAATTTGTTAAAAAACATGACATTCTCAAAAGAACCCTTAGGATGCAGGTTATACTTAAATGACAGAATGCTGGAACAGGTTGCAAAGTTTAGATATCTGGGAGTGGATCTGCTCAGTCAAAATGATCTTGTCAGTGAAAGACGCGTAATAGGACAAGTTAAGAAGGCTTCGGTGGTATCAGGTTGTCTCAAGAATATAATATGGAAAAAAACAAGTATATGAGAACTGACAGTAAGGTCAGAGTATATAAAACCTGCGTAAGGCCTATACTGACGTATAACATTGAGACCAGAGCGGATACCACAAGAACGAAGGCTAAAATACGGGTGGCAGAGATGAGGACGCTGAGGATGATAGCAGGAAGGACTATTCGAGATAGGGCGAGCAACAAGGCTATCCGCGAGATCTGCAAGGTGGAGGATGTCGTGAGATGGGGCAGTCAACGCGGAAGATACTGGAAGGCGCACGTGCAAAGGATGGATCTCACACGCTGTAGCACATCAGATTCCTGCCGGCTGCCGTCCCCCCAAAAGACCGCCGAAGAGATGGAGAGATAGTACAATACAACCTCCCAAGAGAAACCAGCCTGATTTCAGAAACAGACTAAAGGTCTATAAGGAGAAGAAAAAGAAGAAGAAGAATTTGTTAAAATATCAGTTTTTTCCACTTATTTAATTTAATTATGTATATATGTATACAGTATTAATCTTGTTATTTTATTGTATATCATTGTATTTTAAATAATTTGTTTTAGATTTATTCTGTGGACGTTCGACGATCGAAATGTGCGCGGGTGATACCCATTACTGGCGATGTGGTTCGCAACCAGTCACACTGCGTCTCCCGCTGAGGCGAAAAGAGAAGGATGGAGTGGCGCATCGGTTAAAGTGTGGCAGCCCAGTCTTTCTGCCTACCCCTTCGGAGAGACGGCGTGGTGGTTAGTTAATATTATTTTTATTATTATTATTTTGTTGAATCACTCTTCACATCATGACAGCATGAGCCAAATCGATGTAAAGGGTATTATTACATCTATCATAGTGATTTTCGTGACATTTGATAGGTAGCTAGTCAATCGCCATTTTATTGTGACGAGAATTCTACACCAGACCAAAGACGGTGTGACAATCACACTGCCCTTGCCGGGAATCGAACCCGAAACCTTTGGGGTGACAGTCAATGAACTAACCACTCGGCCACGAAGGTCGTCAAGTAAGTTAGTTAGTTAGTTCCATTTATATTAAAAACTCTCATTTTTGTATCTTTAGTGTATTGGAAATTATTTTTTTAAAGTTGATGTTTGATAAACAAATAAATGAAAATAGATTATTTTCCGACCTGGTCTTCTTCTTCCTGAATTATCAGTATTATGAGGTGGTCTTTTTGTCCTCTCATTACGTGTCCAAAGTATTACAGTTTCTACACTGTCGAGCAGTATTCAAGTTGATAATAGTTAGTATAATCTTAAGAGAACTTAATTAATACAAATGAAAACGTAAGTTTTCTAGAAGTTTTACTATATTTTATGGGAGTGACACGTTTCACCCTTCTGAGACATTATCAAATGTTTGGATGGACATTTAATAATGCCTTAAAAGGGCAAAACATGTCAATCACATAAAATATAGGGTGTTCTTTTAAAGGTTAAAATTTTAAACTGGCATTATTGTTGTTACAGACTGTCAATTTGACAGTTGATAGTTAAATTGTAGTCAGTACGTTTTGCCATTTTACCCAGTTGCTCGATAAAGTTGTCAAAAATTGTACATCACGATTGCGCTTCATTTGAGCTAGCCGTGGCGTTCATATGGCCGAAATCATATTTAACAATAGTGGCATAAAATTATCTATTAAATAAAGCCAATATCATAGAGATTGACATTGTTTTTTTGTTTTGTTTTTTTTTTTCATTTGGAATTTGTACACCTCTAAAAAAATACCCTTTTTATAACAATGTGTATAAAATGGCACAACGTATTGACTACAAATCAACTGTCAACTGTCAAATTGACAGTCTGTAGAAACAATGTTGCTAGTTTAAAAACCAAACCTCTAAATAAAACACCTTATATAATAAAACTTCTAGAAAACTGACGTTTTCATACGTAATAATTATTAAGTATAGAGTTTTACATCATTGTTCAAGGAACAATTAAATTAAGAGAATTTAATATACAAAAAAAAACGCAAATATATTAAGAATTTTCTAAAGCTTTTCCTCCACGTCAGAGGCTTCCACGCAAAGCGAATATTCCCCGAGATATAAGCGTCTTATACGAATGATTTCAGATATTTTCATTCGTATTTCAAGGAAGACGAACAGCTCATTCTTTTTTATACGTTTTCAATTTTGAGCATACATCGTCTCCTTGCCTTTCACCGTGAAATATCATGTTATTTTTTTCTCCTTTTCCAAAACGAGTATGAACCTATTTTGGCAGCGCTGCAAATAGAAAATCGCGGTTTTCTTCGCTTTTAAATAATTTTCCTCTCGCAAGTTTTTTAATGTCACTGTTTTTTCGCCACATTTTTATTGTTTGCTCTCTTGGAAGTTTGGTTTATCGAATACCTCGAGAATAAATCACTTGCTGAAAATTTTGTTTGTGAATCATGAGTATATACAAAATAATTTTGTCAAGTTTATTTATTGATGGTAGAGGTATAAATTTTATAAAGCTCCATAATTAATGTACGAGTATAATAGTAAACATGATTGTTTACTGGTTTTACTTGGATTTAATTTATATAAATACTCGTAGCAATACACTTGGGAAATGCCGTGCAAATATAAAGTGTTATGTACAAAATAATGAAATGAACAGCAAGATTATTTGAACATACGGAAAGAACGAATGAAGAAATAATGTTAAAAAAAACTGGAATTTTTTTTATAATCCAATTTTTTTTTTTTTTAAAACACGACATATGGATACCTCTATCTTCAGGTGTAAATATATAATAAAAACTAAACAACAAAAGACTTCTTCTTTTGGTGCCAGGTCCCCCCAACGTTGGCGATCACTACAACAAAGGTATTCGCCATAGTGATTCCTGGGAAAAGGTGACCAGAGTGGTTTCCCGTTGCCTTCTCTGATGGATTTTTCTGTCGGGGTTAACTTCCTTTAGCGGGTTGGATCTGGTTTGGAGGATCTCCTCGTTATCTACTGTGATCACACGGTTATGAGTGTGATCCCATTGCCAGGGGTTCGCGACAGGGACGCTAACGAGTTGGACTAGTCAGTAGTGTTGCCGGTGGAATGCAACTGGGCGTTTCGCAGCATTTTAAAGCATCGCACCATTCAGTAAGATGTGACTCGCCGCGACCCTACTGACAATTCGAACCCCAATAAAAGACTAATGAAAAATAATAATAAAAAAAACGCATTTTAAAATCGATACAATACGAAGGAACAATTCATTTAAATTTAAAAAGTATAACCTGGGCTAGTTGCTATGAGTACTAAATTTAATTTTTTATCAACCCTTTGAAAGCTAAGGCATTAACACTGTTAATTTCCATAGTAATACACTTGTGATATATTATATATTTACACCTGAGGATGTAGGTATCCTCCTTAACATGTCGTGTTATTTTAAATATTTTGTGAATGATAAACAAAGTTATTTTCAATTTCCTAATTTTTTTATCAGTTGAATATTATTTCATTGCAACAATTTCAAAAAAAATAAAATCAATTTGTCGCGACAGCTGTTTCGCTAACTGATTTCAGCATTATCAAGTATTACAATCAACTGATTGTAACAACTAGTGAAATGGCCTTGGCGACAATTTCAAAAGAAATAAAATCAATCAGTGTTTTAATTAAACAGTTCATAATGTTATAATATCAAAATGTTTCTGTTAAAACAATGGATTATCTAAAAATGTACAATAAATAAAATAAAATAATCCCACCGTTGCCAGTTCAATGCCTGTATGAGACCCATAGACATGGGTCACTGGGCTAGGCTCCGGGTAGGTACCCGGAGTATAAAAAACATGTGCTCATAGTCTAGAAAATACATCCTCAGAGTGGAGTAGATCCAGAAGAAGATACTGGAGAGACCATGTAGCCAGAATGGATAGTGACATACTCGCATGTACAGCTGCTCACAATATCTCCTCTGGACATCGTCCACCTGGACCACCACCTAAAAGATGAAGCGACAGTTGGACCTCATCATCCCAAAAGACATGATGTCTGTGCCATATTCTCGATCTATTTATTTGATTATATACAATAAAATTCAAATATTCTCAACGTTCGACCCACACATGTTTAGTAGCGAAATCTTCTTCTTCTCCTTCTTCCTTGTTGTAGACCTATGTGGTATGTTCTTCAGAGTGTTGCTCCTCCTGTGAGGTAGACTCCCAGCTGTCCTTCCATCATTATGGAGGTGTTCTACGAGGACGAGTCCCATGAGGCTGATTAATGCCAATGGTTATGCCAATGGTTATACCCACAGGCATGCCAATGGTTATGCCTGTGGGTAGGGCAGGGCAATCTTATTGCTTAATCGGATCGCCTCGGAGGTCGACATATTTCGTGATAGTGTAAGTTGCCTCAGGGATGCAATATCAATGTTATGATTATTTATAATTCTTAAACGTTTTTATTTTATTTATATGTTTTTATGCTTCTCTTTTAAATTCTTATAATGTAATTGCAAACGATCTGGAAATATTTCAGTAATGTTTGTAATATTTATTTAAATAAATTAAATGAAATGAAATGAAAATTATGCATTGCAATATAGGGGATTTTGGTGGTGTCCATTATTTGAACTTGACTGTACCAGTTCCTTTTTTGCTGTCTGCTCCATATTATAATATCCTCAACCTCACAAATCTCTCTTATTCTGGTGTTCCTCATGCGATCTCTCAGTGTCTTGCCTGCTATCGTCTTCAGTGTCTTCATCTCAGAAGTCCTCAAAACTTGTTTGATTCTTACTGTGTCTGCTCTTGCTTCGACGCCATATGTTATTATTGGTCTATTAGCGAAATCATTTGTGATTAATGAATAGAGAATACTTGTGAATAACTCTCTGCACAATCTTCTGAAGTTATCGGGTTCAGATAAAGTGGCGAAAGTTTTAATTAATTAACACTTATCTGTATGAGCAAATAGTCGCGAGGGGAAAACTTGGAAATAACGTACATCCGAACACATTTTGTCTGTTAAATAATTCCATTTAACAGCCCGAGAAATGAATGTAGCTTCGTGTAAAATATGTGATAAATTCAATTTATCACAAATGCTGTAATAATTACCGTACTACACACGGAATGGTGTTAAATCTGGAACATATGGACAAGTGTATGTAAGAGCTGAAAGGGATGAAATGTGGGTGCCAAATTGAGCGGAGTGTCCGTAATCTGTCTATTGTATGCTACTTGCAAACAACAAGCTTGAACTACTTTATAAGTCCTGGTGTATAATATGTATGAGGTATACAAGCGATATGATATTATAATGAATACGAATAAGTCAAAAGTTATAATTTTCGAAAAAAAGGTGGACGAATTTGTATATTATGGAAGTATGTTTACAAAGTAAAATAAAAAATGGCTGAAAACAGGATTCAGTGGAGGGATAGAGTGAAGCCTGTTGGAGAGTAGATTAAACGAGACCTAGAATCCCGATGCACTCGAATTTTTAAATGTAAGTCCTGGAAGGAGAAGGGTGAGACCTAGTAGTGCGAGGCTGAAGAAAGGGCGCCGCTGCACCCTATAACAGCCTCGAATATGTGGTGAGACCTTCTATCTATTGAACACTGATGTAAAATTTCATTTATATTCGCCTTTTTTGTGTTGTGGATTAATATTTGAATAAATATAATTATACTTTTTATTACAATACTTTTTTTTGTGTAACGATTGCACGTCATTCTACATAGGAAAAACAACACGTAATTTTAACATAAGAATTAAAGAACGTCATAGATGCCGTTCTAATAATAATTTTTCAGAGTTGGCTAGCCATTTATTTGAAAATAATCATAATTTTAAGTGAGAAAACCGTATTGAAATTTTGCATATTTATAATAAAAACCTAACTTTAAACAATTTAGAAATTTTAGAAATTAAGAAAGCCATCAAAAATAATGAAAACATAATAAATAACCAATGAAATTGAAATTCAATTCCCATGCTTATATTCCCGTTACATCCCCCTCTCATTAATCCTAATTATACCCCTTCCACTTTTATACATAACTCGATCTCCATTTAGCTAATAAGTGACGGCTCTGTTTTATTTATAATAATTGTTAAAATTGTATACATTAATAAAGGTTACTTACTTGTTTACGAAACATGTCTGCAAACAAACAAACCATACGTAGGCAGAGAGAATGGACCGCCACACTACTCTATCCTGGCAAACCTCTCTAGCTTCCTCCACATTCATACAACGAGTCATACACGCAACACTAGTCCAACACATGACCAACCTTTAAAATTTGATTAATTTGGTCATGCCATGTTTTCCTCGGTCTGCCTCGACTTCGTACCCCATTTACATCATTAATGTATACTTTCTTAACCATACTTTCTCCATCCATGCGTTCCATATGTCCGAACCAACTCAGCGATCCTTTCATAATTTTGTTCATAATACCTTCTTCCGCTCTACATTCCTTTCTTTTATCAGCATGATATAAGAAAAGAATCTAGAGCGGAAATGCGAAACATGTCTGAGTTCAATAAAAATAAAATGGTTTTAATACAAAGTATTATTATATTTATTTAAATATGAATCCATAACACAAAGTGAAGGCATACGAGGTCTGTTCAAAAAGTATCGCGAATTTTGAATTTCCGCTGGCTACGTATATTTGATTTTTGATTTTTTTGTAGCGTTATGTTGGTACTCATGTCCCTTACTTATGCTGACAAGGTCGGCCATTTTGAATGTTTAGTTAATTTTTGACAGCTGTTTTGCTTGGATGTGTTTTGGCTCGTCTTCGATTTTTGCCTATTCCAAAAAATGGATCAAAGAATCTGTATCAAATTTTGTGTGAAAAACAAAATAAAGTGCGCGGACGCATTTCGAATGTTGACTGTGGCATATGGTGAAGCTACCTTGGACCAAAGCAACGTTTATCGGTGGTACAAAATGTTCTCAGAGGGCCGAGAAGATATGAACGACGAAGAGCGTGCCGGACGCCCGAGCACGTCAACAACAGACGAAAACATTGATAAAGTGAAGAAAATAGTATTAGCCAATCGTCGAATCACCGTTAGAGAAGTTGCTGAGGACCTAAACATATCGATTGGCTCGTGCCATTCGATTTTAACCAATGATTTGGGCATGAGTCGGGTCGCCGCGAAATTCGTGCCAAAATTGCTCAATTTCGACCAAAAACAGCATCGCGTTAACATTGCTCAGGAGATGTTGGACTCGGTCCGTGACGACCCAAATGCCTCGTACATAGAAGAGATTTTATTTTTACTGCATTCATTTTTATTTCATCCTTACTTCCATACATGTGGTATTATCAGATTTTTATCTTTATTTGTCTCAAATATGATATACGTGCAAATGATCAATAGAATGAACGCATTTTGTGATACGCTTTAGTCATGAAAGCTTCATTTTAGACGGAAGTAAAACAAGGGGTAAATATTTAATAATGTTTTTCAGTACCTCTCCACGTTTTAGGGAGACGACGTACGGAGAGATATCTTTAATTAAACACATAACTTGTTCGCTTCTCTCCGGGTGTTATCACACACTTCATCTTTATTAACAACAATTTAAGATTCGCTTAAAATGATATTTCTTTTTTATTACTAGTAAACCACTCCCAGAGGCAGTCGCGCTTTGGCAAAGAAAGAAAATTTGAAAATTTCATTAATTCTCCTTATAAACTTTGGTTATTTGCGTAACAGCGGAAATAAACCCGAGACAACCTTTTTTATGAAGCATAATTTAATCGGGAGAGCTGTTAAAAGATCTTCCCTCAGCTTTCGGAAGTTAAATAATTTTAATCCGGGTTTTTTAAAATCTCCGTTTAATCTTCATTATATTCCACTCTCTGCGAAAAATCCGTAAATAAACATGAAATTATTTCCAATTTCACGTTTCGGTAGGCGCTGTGAGCATTAACGATGTTCGGAGTCTAATCACGTTATTCGCCATCCATAAAAATGTGAGGCCGAACGCTTAACCCTTGCGCTCCTGTTACAATTCTGTCACCATCGTGACGTTGCGTTGTTTCTTTAAATATTCTTATTTTTCAACTCATTGTAGACTTAAGAACCTTTGATTACAGGATTCTTCTCCTGTAATGTTGAAAACTGTGTATTATAGATACACAATGAACAACCAGCAACTAGCACATGTATCTACGATGAGAGATCTCGGGATCATCTATGAGAGTAGGCTGACTTTTCGTGCACATATTGAGAGGATTTGTGGCACTGAACTGAGGATGTTGGGCTTCATCGTCCGGACCGGAAGAGTTTTCAGAGATCCTCATGTGCTCAGAGTCCTGTACAACGCATTGGTTTGGAGCAGACTCGAAGGTAGTTCTGTGATATGGAGTCCTCACGAGGCGAGATATTCAGTTATGCTGGAGAGGGTTCAGAAAAAAATTCTGAGGTATCTCTACATGAGGGAATATGGTAGCTATCCGAGGCTCTATCCCACGGCATATCTTTTGGAAATGCTTGGGACCAACTTTCAGAAGCTTTAAAGAGATGGGCATCTCATAACCCATTTCTTTAGATTACTCTGGGGATATCTCGAGAACTCGGCCGTGCTGGAGGATGTTCGGCTTTTTGTCCCTGATAGATATCTCCAACAGCGACAACATAGACAACATATTTTACCTATCGGCCGCCAAAACCAACTTGCCGCTGGTGACACCGGTAGGAAGAAAAATTAATCTGCTGAACGCGGTCTCCTAGGAGATCGACTTCTTTCACAGTAGTAAAAATACGTTTAGAAGGCATACTCTTGCTTTTGGAGAGTATCTTGTCTTTCTTATGTCGAACCATCTCTCTTGCGTTTCTGGTAGTATACTATATCTTCTTCTTAAAGTGCCCTGACGGTTCCCCTCGACGTTGGCGATCACTCTGTAAACTCTTCCCTATCCTGCGCTGTCCGGAAAAGCTCCTCCACAGTTCCGATTCCCTTCCATTCCCTCACATTGCGCAGCCCAGAGATCTGCCTTCACCCTGCTCCTCCTGCGGCCCTCTGTTTTCCCTTCAAAATTAGATGCAGCAGGCGATATTTTTCTCCTCGTAGAACGTGACCCAGATATGAAATGTTGCGGACTTACCTATATACTATTATTATTATTATTATTATTATTTTGTTGAATCGCTCTTTACATCATGACAGCATGAGCCAAATCGATGTAAAGGGTATTATAGCTATCATAGTGATTCTTGTGACATGTGATAGGTAGCAAATCTATCGCCATTTTATTGTCACGTGAATTCTACACCAGACCAAAGACAGTGTGACAATCACACTGCCCTCGCCGGGAATCGAACCCGGAACCTTCGAGGTGGCAGTCAATGCACTTACCACTCGGCCACGAAGGGTCCAATATACAATACATTATTTTACCTGTTTTCAATAAATGCTTTCAACCTTAATTTTGTAATACGTTATCTATTAATGAAATAAACTGATTTGAATGATTGATTGATTGATTGAAGAAGAATCTCTTCGGGGAGTCAGCATTATGTTTAATTAGTTACTTTTTTATCTTATTTTTTTATGCCGCGCGCGATTTCGGGGGTTAACGAGGTTTGTTAACGTAAATTCAAATTCTAAACACTCTGTACATATTACATCATTAATGTCAGTAAATACGCCAACGGCATAGGAATGACCGTTCAAGCTAACCGGATGATTTATGCGCTAACTAGCTTATTTAATTACCGGCGATACGTTAAAAGCTCAAGCCCCGAACTCCGAGCCGGTCCAGCAGCCAACGCCACAATGACGAGAATAAAGCTTTTATTCAACGATGCAGCAAAGTTCACGAACTCTGTATGAATGCCATGCAGCC
This sequence comes from Lepidostoma basale, assembly GCA_022606425.2. Classification (NCBI taxonomy): domain Eukaryota; kingdom Metazoa; phylum Arthropoda; class Insecta; order Trichoptera; family Lepidostomatidae; genus Lepidostoma; species Lepidostoma basale. The sequence goes on from JAHDVF020000152.1 coordinate 32,657, forward strand.
ATATTTAGGAAAACTTTTTATAAGCTCTTATCTAGCAAAACACCCATTGAATATTGTAGTTTCCAAATCATTATGCCAAAAAATAAAGTATCAATATTATATTAATTTATTATTGTACATACTCTTAACGACGACATACCTTTAAAGGACGACCTTCGCGGCCGAGTGGTGCACTGACTGCCGCCCCGAAGGTTAGGGTTGGATTCCCGGCAAGGGCAGTGTGGTTGTCACACTATCTTTGGTCTGGTATAGAATTCACGTGACAATAAATGGCGACAGATTAGCTACCTATCACATGTCACGAGAATCACTTTGATAGCTATAATACCCTTTACATCGATTTGGCTCATGTTGTCATGATGTAAAGAGCGATTCAACAAAATAATAATACTAATAATAACAATAATAATAATAAATTTATTATATACAGTGCTATAACATCCCAGCTTTTATTACTTTTTAATTTTGATTATGTATAATTGTCCGTTCTTATCGAAGTTTTTTTCCACCATTGTAATATAATATTTGTAAAATTGTCAACAGATTTTGTAAAATTTAATTATAACTTAAATTAATCAAACTAATGAGTTTTTGCCCTATAAAAAGTAAGTCATTCATTTAGTATTTTTTGTTATTTTGAACACCTAATGATCACCAACATCGGTTAGCGAAACAGCTATCGCGACATTCTTAAAATGTTAATAATAAAAAAATTTGATATTATAACGGTGTCATAACTTTTAATAGTAAATAATATTGAAGTATCATAGTGTTTCGGCCAAAACATTGGACTAGAAAAATATAGACTATCCAAATAACATTCATTGCGATTAACTGCTTTAAAAAACAAATATATTATTACTATATCTTGGTTTTAATTATAATATATTTGCTGAAATTATAATTTTTAATGTAAAACTTACTTGGCGCATTTTTTTAACTATTCTTTCTTCATTCATTCTTTCCATGTGACCAAACCATCTGAATTTTCCTTTCATTTTTATGTTCATAACACTTAGCAATGCATTTACTTCTTATATTTTCATTCGACACTCTATTTAACATATTTTAAATACTTAAAAAAGGTTTTTAGTCTTTTTCTTCTTAGTATTACATTTTACGAGTATACACAAGAGTAAATACCTCGGATCGTAATTCTAGAAAAATTCACGTGTCTGCAATCTAACGATGGTGGTAAGAAGCGTAAAAAGAAGATCTGCCTTGGATGGAAAGATTTCTCAATGAAGGGAAAACGGTATCAGCTCTTGAAGGCAAGATAGAATACTACATAGAGATGCTCCAATAAATTGTGAAGCGATCAAGTGACCGAGAGCTTGAGGGACCGTGTTTATAGCTTGTCGTTAAAGTCGCCTTGTGAGCTTTTGTATATCAGATTGTGACGAACGCTGGAAGTTTTAAAGCTCTCCAAAAGAATTTATTTTGGCCAAGAAAGGTTTAATGTAAATGTTTATTTGAATTAGAAATAAGCTAAACTTGAACAAACTTAATGACAGGAATTTTTTTTACATTTTGTTCCAAAATAATTCACAAATTCATTTTTTACAGAATAATAATATTAGAACATTTCTTCTATGTTGACCATACTTTGTGTTGTAGATGTTTTATTTGTATTTAAAAAAAATATATAAACTTTGTATATACAACACTATAAAAATTACATATCAAACATGTTTCGGACAACCAGTCGTTCTTCAGTGATATTTATTATGAAAATACATATTTAAAATATTATAAAATTGTTTTCAAATATGATCAAGTTTGACAGATATTATGTTTGTGAAAATTGATTATAATATTTTTAATATGTATCTTTATAATATGTTTCACTGAAGAAGGACTGGTTGTCCGAAACATGTCTGATATGTAATTTTAATAGTGTTTTATAAACAAAGTATATAAAAATATATAAAGACAAATTTTACAACATGTTTCGGAGGTGACTTCCTCCGTCCTCAGATTTTTCACCTGAGGATGGAGAGAAGGTACCACCTCCGAAACATCTTGCAGATAATACAATACAATATTTTTATTATGTAAAAATATTGAATAAGGTTAGTAGGTTATACAGTATATACTCGTATTTACACCTGAAGATGGAGGAATTCTCCGAAACATGACGTGTTTTTAAATATTTTGTGGATAATAAACAAAGTTATTTTCGAAATTTGAGAAATGAGCAAAAATGTTTTGAAAATATAAAAAATCTAAAAAATCTCACCATCACGCCGTCTCTCCGAAGGGATATACAATGGACGCACTCTATACCACACTATTCTTTATAAATTAAATATTTAAATACAATAATAATACAGTTTTAATCATTTGTATTTACACCACTTTATTTGGTAACACCAACTGGTTTTGGTCCCGGTGAGGGAGTAAACTGTCAGTTTACTCTCTCACCCTAGCTCCGGCGGGAGCGAAACCGGTTGGTGTTACCAAATTAAGTGGTGTTAATACAAATTATTAAAAGTGTATTATTATTTTATCTAATAATGTCACACCACAAATTAAGTGATTCATACCAAAATTTTATTCAATATTTGATTTGATCGTTCCACGTTTTCCTCGGTCTTCTACTATTTCTAGTAATAATTTCGTTTGCATCGCATTCATTTCTTATATTTTCATTCGCCACTCTATTATAATAAATACGGTTTTTTTATACATTCGTTTAAGAGATCTCATTTCAACTGCATTTATTATATTTTAATCCTTATTTTGCCAGTTCCATGGTTCGCTTACGTTCATTAAATACAATGTTTTCAAAAAAGTTATTCAAATTAATATATACATATATATATATTTTTAATGTATACAAATACTTGCAGACATATACTGGATTTTACCCATTGCGGGTTAATCATTTTTAAGGATTAATTGTATCTCAATAGAGAGTCAGTATCTCAAAATCCAGTATTTGTATACATTAAAAAAACAAATTGTATTATATAAAAACTGGTCCAAGTTAAAAGCATAAAAATTGGAGATTGGATCTCCAGGCGTTGTCTAGCAATGTATGATAATTGCGTAGCCTTTCACATTGCATTAATAAAGATTTTCTGCTTAATGCTCATATCTAATCTTAATAGATGGCGCTAGTGTAGATTGACCTATAGAAACATATATACATCTTTCGAAAATTTGTCAGACGTGGTGGTCGTAAGAAGGGCGGAATGGAAATGTTGAATTACATAAAGCGATCCCTTAACCCAACAGTCATTTTACATTAACATTTTATACTGTTAAATTAAATAACTTTGTTTTATGAATCACAATTGTATTTATTTTATACGCGAAAGCTGTTTCGTCAACCTATGTTGACATCATCAGGTGTTACAATAATATATCACATGTCAAATTTTTGTGATTTTAATATTTAATATTTTCTCCTATAAATAGTAACTAGCCATTGTTTTAATTAAAAAATTTAGAAACCTAACTGAACTCCAGCAAGAACTTCATTAAAATTATATCAAGAAAATTATTCAAATTGACATAAAAACAAATACTCGTAAACATAAAAATTCAAAAAACCACAAATATTGTTTTTTGATATACTATTGTAACACCTGATGATGTCAACATAGGTTGACGAAACAGCTGTCGCGTAAAATAAAAATACATTTGTGATACATAAAACTTTTTTTTTTAAATTTAACAGTTCACATGTTATTTATTGAATAAAGTTACAGAAATATTGTACAATTTATGAAGCAATATTTTATGAACGATTATTTAACAATATAAATGAGCAACTTCTTTTTCCGGTCAAAATAAAGCCATATCTGTACTGTGCCACTTGAAAACAGGTTCTGAACTCCAGCCATTCCTGTCTATTATTTTATATTCCACAGCCAGCTCAACGGCCTTCTACCAACTCCCCGACGTCCCTTTACTTTACCCATTAGGAGGTGAGAAGAATAAAGAAGAAGAGAAGAATGAGAACAACAAAAACCTTAAATATTGAAAGCATTTTTAAAGTCGTGAGAAAACCAGCATCTCTTATCTCATTTAGTAATTCGTAGTATAACTTAAGTCCTCTATAGAAAACACTTTTCTCTGTACTTTCAAGTTTGGGTCTCCAGAGCCGGAATCTATCACGGCTTCTCGACAAACAGCGATTTATTAAACGCCTCGACCACCATATTCTGTTTTAAAAAAAAAACAATTGACATCTTCGTCACTAATGAGATACAATTAATCCTTAAAAAAATTAGCATAAGATTATTTATTTGATGAGCCATTCTTCTTGGCGGAACCCACTTACAAGAAGCTATAATCACTTGACCAATATATTAAGTAATGCAAGAGAATCGTTCAATCGTGTAATGGTCGCCAACAATACAAGATGTCGCCTATTAATCACCCCCACTGGAGGCTAATTCGCACTACACTCGGACAATGGATTATTCATTATACAGCCATTGGGAGTCGGTGGGGATCGATCTATTATTGCATTAACACGTATTACTTCATCAATGTCAGATTAGTACTGAAACGTCCAGAGTAGATACAGTTATACGAGTATGTCTATAAGCTTCTTATTCATTTTAATCCTTAAAATGCCTGAAGATATGGCTTATCCCTTTTGGCTTGAAGTGTTTTACAAAAAAAAATCTTCTTTTTTAATACAAGTTTCGACAACGACCTTCGTGTCCGAGTGGTACGTGCATTGACTGCCACCACGAAGGTTGTTCGATTAATTTTTCATCTAATTTCATGAAAAATTAATGGAACATCCTTCGATTAATTTTTGCAATTATTCTACTTTCATCATTGTTTTGCCAGTTCCATTCTTCATTTCCAAACATAAGGGTCGGTACAAGAACACCATTGTGCACATGTATTTTTAAATCATCCACACGTATATCATCCCATCACATGTTGGATTGGTTAATTACCATCTCTTTGTTTGTTTTTTTGTTTTTTACTCTAATCTTGAATGTAACATACACACATGTGTATGTGTGCGTACCATATATGTGTATGTGGATATGTGTATATTTATATATGTGTGTATAGGTGTACATACATATGTATAAGTGTATATGGGTATTAATTTATTGTCTTCTCTTTTCGTCGAAAAGTTGTACACAAGCAGCGTGATTGGAAAAAGAAGCCGAGGACAACCGAGGATAACATGGTATATTAGTCGGAATAATCGACGTGCGTGCATGGTACGATATATGAATGTAGAGGAAGACCGAGAGGTATGCCAGGACAGAGCATTGTGGCGATCCATCCTCTCTGCCTACCCCTTCGGCGAAAGGGCGTGATGGTTAGTTAGTTAGTTTGTTAGTATTTTCGTCATTTCACAGTTTATTATTATGAATATTTCTTTTCTATCTCATGTACGTAATTTCTATTTTCTATTATGTTATCCTTATTCTCATTTATGTCTTTTGCCGTTATATGTTAGTTTTCTGTTTATTTGTGAAAACATTAATTTCCTTCGTTACTAAATGTCATTTTTTATAAAAGCCCTCGCGGCGTTTATGTCAAAAGAAATAAAATAAAATATTTCTTTGTATAACGACGGAAAAACTATTTGGATTTAAGAACTAACTAACTAACTAACTAACCATCACGCCGTCTCCCCGAAGGGGTAGGCAGAAAGAATGGACTGCCACACTTTTCTTTCCTGACAAATTTCTCTCCCTTCCTCAACATTCATACATCGTGTCATGCCCGCGCGTCGATTTCTCTGACTCCTCACATGGCCGACATTCAATATTTGATCTATTTGATCGTGCCACGTTTTCCTCGGTCTTCCTCTATTTCTGGTTTCATTTACATCGTTAACATATATTTTTTTTACCATTCTTTCTTCATTCATTATTTCCATATGTCCAAACCATCTTAATGATCCTTTCATTATTTTGTTCATGACACCATCATTCGCACCGCATTCACTTCTTATACTTGCATTTGTCACTCTATCATATACAGATTTGCCGCACATTCGTCTTAGAGATCTCATTTCTACTGCATTTATTCTACTGTCATCCTTCTTTTGCCAGTTCCATGCTTCACTTCCATACATAAGGGTATATATAGTAAATAAAATCATTATTTGTATAATGACGGAAAAACTATTTGGATTTAAGAACCTTCAATATATAGTCTATTGTCTTCTAGCGGCACCAGATGAGAACTAGATTAGCTGTTTCGAGTTGTCCATCTGTTGTTGATAGTATCGCAATTGGAGTAGGTTTGGACAATAGCGCCACTCGGAGCCAGCGGCCTCATAAATCCCTTAAACCCTGGCTCCATGCCTTGTGTTCCCACTCTGAAGATACAGAGATACGACCTATCAAGTTAATGGGATCCAGTTTACAGTATACACATTACTGGTTCATGTAATTTAATTTCACAAATATTTATAAAAGTGAATAAATTAAGTAAATATTTTTTATAAACTAACTCACCATCACGCTGTCTCCCCGGAGGGTAATCATGGAACTGGCAATAAAAGGATGCAAATAGAATAAATGTAGTAGAAATAAGATATCTTAGAAAAGTGTGACATAAATCTATTTTAGATAAAGTATAAAATATAAGATGTGAATGAAGTAACAGTAACACTGTTTAAAATTCTAAATTCATCGAGATATCGTACATATCTCAACCTAAATTACTTGGTAATGCTACTGTTAAAAATATATAATTAACCTCAAAAATTCCTAGTAGTTCAGCGGTAAATTTAAATGTTACTGTCTATCTATTGAAACAGGTGAGGGAATTTGTGTATTTAGGTAGCATGTTCACAGCGGCTGGCCGAACGGACAGTGATATTGAAAGAAGGGTTGGTGCGGGTAACAAAGTGAATGGATCTTTAAAAGTAGTTATTGGAAACAAGAATTCACAATGGAGTTCTGGTTCCAACCCTTATGTATGGAAGCGAAGCATGGAACTGGCAGAAGAAAGATGAGAGCAGAATAAATGCGGTAGATATGAGGTCCCTAAGACGTATGTGTGGTAGAACGATGTACGACAGAATCTCAAATGATGATATTAGGAAGGAATGTAGAGCGAAAGAAGGTATTATGAACAAAATTATGAAAGGTTCGCTGCGTTGGTTCGGACATATGGAGCGCATGAGTGAAGAAAGAATGGTTAAAAAAGTATACGTTAACAATGAAAATGGAGTAAGGAGTCTAGGTAGACCGAGGAAAACATGGCATGACCAAATTAATCAAATATTAAAATTTGGTCATGTCAGAAGCCGGAAGAATCGACGTGCGTGTATGACTCGATGTATGAATGTGGAGGAAGCTAGAGAGGTGTGCCAGGATAGAGTAGTGTGGCGGTCCATTCTCTCTGCCTACCCCTGCGGAAAAACGGCGTGATGGTTTGTTGTTGTTGTTGTTGTTACTGTCTATCATTATGAATTAAGCCTCAAAATTCCTAGAAAATTCAGATGTAATGATACTGTTTATTATTACGGCAGTGCACAATGGTGTTCTTGTGCCGACCCTTATATATGGAAGCGAATCATGGAACTGGCAAAAGAAAGATAAAAATATAATAAATGCAGTAGAAATGAGATCTCTTAGACGAATGTATGGATACTCTGTGATAGGGTGTCGAATGAAAATATAAAAAGTGAATGCGGTGCGAATGATGGTGTTATGAAAAAAATAATGAAAGGATCATTAAGATGGTTTGGATATATGGAAAAAATGAATGAAAAAAAAATGGTAAAATTTTTTAATGTAATGATGTAAATGGAACTATAAATAGAGAAAGACCGAGGAAAACGTGGTACGATCAAATAAATCAAATATTGAATGTCCGTGCATAGTACGATGTATGAATGTTGAGGAAGCGAGAGAAATATGTCAGGAAAGAAAAGTGTGGCAGTCCATTATTTCTGCCTACCCCTTCGGAGAGATGGTGTGTTGGTTAGTGAGTTAGTTTTTATTTTTCAACCCTATATGTCAATGACCATTTAGTTTTGTCTTAAATCATGAATTGTCCCTTTGCTTAATCTATAGCTTCAGAGCAATAAACCACCCCAACTCAAAACTAACGTACAATAAATTTAAGCCATTGATCTTTGTAATTTTATGTCCCGGGTTCTTTGCCTAAGTTAACTATCACATGTTCATAAAAATGTATATAATTCATAAAAATTCGTCAAGTTTAATATTATACATTAAAAGTAAACGAATTACGTTTTGGTTATTATCTACTTCTTCTTCTTCTTCTCCTTATAGACCTTTAGTCTGTTTCTGAAATCAGGCTGGTCCCTTTTGGGAGGTTGACTTCCAACTATCTCTCCTTCTCTTCGGCGGTCTTCCGGGGGGACAGCAGCCGGCAGAAATTGGATGCCACACAACGTGTGGGATTCTGGTGGGAACCATCCTCTACACGTGCGCATTCCAGTATCTTCTGCGTTGTCTGCCCCATCTCACGACATTTTCCACCTTGCACATCTCGCGGATAACCGTGTTCCTCACCCTATCTCGAAGACTCCTTCCTGCTATCATCATCAGTGTCCTCATCTCTGCCACCCGTTCTTTAGCCTTCGTTTTTGTGGTATCCGCTTTGGTCTCAATGGTATATGTCAATATAGGCCTTACGAAATAAAAAAATACTTATTTAATAATTCAGTTCATAAAACTTTTATTTCATTTCATCTTGTTTACGAATTTTATATTCTTAATTCTCCCCAGGCGAAATAAATTAACTATTGTTCATATCATTCAAATAAAATATTCTAAAGTATAATTTATCAAATATTTAAGAGAAGGCATTGATATCGGTTTCAAACTGTTATTAAATACTGTAACATATTTCTTTTTAAGATTTCCCAAGAACTCCCATGCTATTCATTTGAGAAACGAACAGAAGTTTATAATTATGGACAATACAGTGCTGTAGTAATAATATATGTAAGGTCCATTGTTTTGGCCGAAACACTATAATACTTCAACATAATTAACTGTTACAATTTAAAACGCTGTTATCAATTTTTTATTTTTTATTTTTCCAGCAGCCCCTTATAACGAGCATCGTGAGAGCGCGTCGCCAAGCATGGATTGGGCACGTATGCCTAGCCGAAGAGACCAGAGCAATCAAGACCCTGTACGCGTCTAGACCGACTGGAGTAAGACCTCTAGGAAGGCCTAGACAGCGCCTAATAGACAATGTTCTGGCTGATCTGGCTAGGTTGGGCAAATCGGACTGCTGGGAGCAAAAGGCGTAGGATCGAGGAGCTTGGCGAAAAACCATCAAGGAGGCTAAAACTCTTCAAGAGTTGTATGGCCATCGGAAGTAAGTAAGTAAGACTGCTGATTCGCCAACCGATGTTGGCATCATCAGGTGATACAATATTTTTTTCGTTAACGTGGAGAGTTTTGACAATTGTTAAAAATAATTTTCGCGATTTTTCTCTTTATGTACATTTGTTCCAATGTTGAAATTGACATTGGAACAAATGCACAAAAACGTCAAAATTCTCCACATAAACAGAAAAAATATTGTAACACCTGATGATGCCAACATCGGTTGGCGAAACAGCTGTCGCGAAAGTTAAAAAATTAAAAATTGTGATACCATAACAGCGATTTAAATTTTAACAGTTTATAACATAGTATGTATGAGGTATGCATGCGAAATGATCTGATGATGAATGTTAGTAAGTCCAAGGTAATGATTTTTGAAAAAGAAGAAATCATGACAGTCTGTAACATTAGCGTGAATGGTGAAAATTTAGAGCAAGTAGATGAGTTCGTGTATTTAGGTAGTATGTTTACAAGAGATGGGCGAGTGGAGAGGGATATTAAAAGAAGGGTTGGCGCAGGCAACAAAGTGAATGGTGCACTTAAAGTTGTCATCGCAAACAAAAATCTATCCAAAAAAGCTAGAATGCCAGTGCACAATGGTGTTCTTCTACCGACCCTTATGTATGAAGGCGAAGCATTGAACTGGCAAAAGAAAGATGAAAGTAGAATAAATGCAGTAGAAATGAGATCTCTTAGACGAATGTGTAGATACTCCGTGTATGACAGAGCGTCGAATGAAAACATAAAAAGTGAATGCGGTGCGAATGATGGTGTTATGAACAAAATAATGAAAGGATCATTAAGATGGTTTGGACATATAGAAAAATGAATGAAGAAAAAATGGTAAAAAAATTATATGTTAACGATGTAAATGGAAGAAGAAATAGAGCAAGACCGAGGTAAACGTGGCACGATCAAATAAATCAAATATTGAAAGTCGGCCATGTGAGGAGTCAGAAATATGACACGATGTATGAATGTTGAGGAAGCGAGAGAAATATGTCAGGAAAGAAAAGTGTGGCAGTCCATTTTTTCTGCCTATCCCTTCGGGGAGACGGTGTGATAGTTAGTTATTTAGTTAGTTTTAATATTTTTTATCTTTCTTGAACATAGTCTAAACTATGGATTCCGAAATATCGCAATGAAATTATATCTTAAATTCTTTTTCTTTAATCATATTTTAAAACTCGTTAACCGGGCTTGAAAATGATTATCTTGTGATAGAAACATCTATTCATTTTTTTTTTCAATATATTTTACGCGTAATTATTTAAGTTATTTTTAATATAATTATAAAGCAAGTTTTAGATAGTTATATTTTAGCATATTTATATTTTAAGCAAACTCAATTTTAAAACTAATTGTAATGACAAAAATCTTATTTTTCTTTTAGTAGATCTAACGATCTGGGACACAGAAAGCATGTCTCCTAAAATGATGATGTCCCACCAGCTCTTACGTGGTCTTCCAGGTGGATGGTGTCAAGAGAGGATTTCGTCAGCGGCTTTGTATGCTGGTAAATACATAATAATTATATATTTATTTAATTAATTAACATTCGTGAAAACGTCTGCCGATTAGAAGTTCTATAATATTAAAACGAAATGACATGTTTCAAATGCATGATAATGTCTGATCGCGTTGTAAATGTGGAGTAAGCTAGAGAGGTGTGTCAGGATAGAGTGGTGTGGCGAATTTCAATTACATAATTGTAATTCGTGGAATATCATGTTCGATATTCACTTCAACACTGCGACTTACACATTTGCACTTTGTTTATCTTTTAGTATACTCCATTTATGATTTAAAACGTTATCTCAATATGTTTCGTCGTTGAATAAAACCTCAATACGCACGCAATTGTGATACATAGAATATCGAAACACAGCGAACAGAATTTTAAATCTACGCCACACAACATCGTGGTAACACAAGTGATTTGCGCTTGCTTAAACACAGAATTCGACATCAGCGCTATCTATGGTTAACAAACATAACTATAAATTAGGACATAAGATAAAGAGGATTCCCACCGCTTACCCGAAGCTGTTATAAGCGAATGGTGCCTTTCGTCAGCTTCGCTCATCCCAGCTCCGCAGACAGTCCTTACTCCCAGCTAGGCAATCAGTACACTCTTAGAGGGGTCAGAGACAGCACTATTACGGCGACTTCCGGCGAGACAACACGTACACGAAATAGGAGTGTAAAAGAGTAGCAGCAGCCCAAAAACTAGCGGGTTAAGGGCACAAGTAGCTCGTAGGAGGACGGGGGCAGCTAACTGCCAGCCTCGACAAATGGACGAGTCCACGCTCTCACCAACTCCCCCAAGTATGCAAAGTTATGTCTGCTGGCCGTCAAGTCCGAGTAATTCTTAGAAAGTCGATTATTCATGAACCTTCCAAAAGTTTATAGCAGTCACCGGGTCCAGAATTCATCTTAATCGGTCTAGCCGTTTAGAGGGAGTTAAATTACATACGCTTGTACAGAAAAAAATATATATTTGGGATGATGTGGTGAGGGTTGAAAGGCGTAGGAGTTTTCAACGTTTATTCTCAATCGTAATTATATATTAATGGTAACTCGTGATGGAGCGTGAATGGACGGCAGAGTAACTTCACGGGGTGTTGATAACAGCGGGGCGGAGTTCGGGCGGCGAGCAGCTGATGACGGTCGGTAGTACCTAGTGTCGGTCAGCTAAAGCGAAGACTCGCCAGAAGCTGCGTAACGCAGTCGAGTGGCTTCGTAGATCGGCGGGAGGGAGTCCGAGATCCCTCGTGACGTAGACTGGATAACGTAGACTCATGTCGGTTAGAAGTCGGAATAATGACTGACGTGTAGAGTGGTGGGCTGTACGGCTTTTATATGTCTTGTTTCCTTTGCACACGATACTCTGCCGGACAACCTCTAGTAACTTTTTTGTATGAACCCGGGCCCTGATTCATCATTTTTCGCACTCTGTCATCGACTTCGTTAGGCTAAGAATCTATTGTGTCAGGTGTTTTGATTATTCATGCAATGTATTTCGCCATTGTAGTATGCTTGAACAGCAGTCTGTGTCCATTGCCTTCACTCGTTAACCCCACATATAATAAAGAATATATTATTTTATGTTAATACGTCATATTTGAGAACTGCAATATTATCAAGATTAACCCCCCAATCGAAATACAATGCTGCACCATTTGTAAAAGAAAATATCATTGATCTCACCTTTTACTATTCTACAGGGGATTGTTTTATCTTAATTAATTAGCCATAACAGTACGAGGGAGGGATAAACGGGGTGCGTGACCATATCGCATTACGCCCGCAGGCATTACCGAAATTCCATTACCATCTATAAAGACAGAAACATAGATCTTCTCTTATTTAGTGAATGATCTTATTACTGTTTTAAGCTCAGAAAATAATTATTTGAATTCATCATATTATTATTATTATGTTGAAGAGCTTTTTAAATCATTATTTCTTCTTCTTCGAGTGCCATGTCAAGTCCCCCTCGACGTCGACTATCACCCTGGCGTAGGCCTCTCTGTCCTGTGCCAGACGGGACAACTGCCCCACACCACGAACTCCAGTCATTCCTTGATATTCTGGAGCCAGGACATTTGGGGTCTTCCCACACCGCGCCAATCCTCGATCTTCCCTTTTCATCATTACAGCACGAGCCAAATCGACGTAAAGAACATCAAAGGAAATATAAATTGAAACAAAACTAACTAACCATCACGCCGTCTCCCCGAAGGGGTAGGCAGAAAGAATGGACTGCGACGCTTTTCTATCCTGGCATATTTCTCTCGATTCCTCAAGATTCATACATCGTGCCATGCACGCGCGTCGATTTCTCTGACTCCTCACGTGGCCGACATTCGATATTTGATTTATTTGATCGTGCCACGTTTTCCATAAGATCTCTTAGACGAATGTGTAGATACTCTTGTGTATGATAGAGTGTCGAATGAAAATATAAGAAGTGAATGCGGTGCGAATGATGGTGTTATGAACAAAATTATGAAAGGATTATTGGAATGGTTTGGACACATGGAAAGAATGAATGAAGTAAGAGTGGTAAAAAAATTATATGTTTACCATGTAAATGGAACTAGAAATAGAGGAAGACCGAGGAAAACGTGGCACGACATATGTAAAAAGAGTTTAAATTCAACATTCCTGTGAGAAAAATTGAGGGGTACAAAAAATGATAATAATTATACTCCCCGAGGTTTAAATATCTCAAACATGTTTCTGGATCCTTTCTAGTTCCAAGATGACTGTTCTTTCTCTAGGGTCCGAAATGATGGAGCAGTACTCCAACTTACTGCGAACCAGCGCTTCATACATACGACGAATCACCATGGTGTCTAGAAAATGATCTTGCGTTTCGTAGAACAAAGCCAAGCATTTTGGTAGCTTGCGTGATAACATTAAATACATGTAATTTAAACATAAAACCGACAGGCATCTCCCGCGCACTCTTCGATCACCCAACATCCACAAAATAAATCTAAAACATATGATATAAAATACAATGATACAAAATAAAATTACAAAATAAAAATAATTTAACACAAAATGTTCTTGTTTGTGCACATAATGTCTATTTAATTTATGTTCCACGTATTCGCCGTTTTTTAAATAATCAGTAAGTAGGCACTTAAAACAAACCAACACCAGTAATAACTTTAAAATAATATTGAAGAAATTAATCAAATTGTCATTGGAACAATATGAAATTTTATTTTGGCAATTTTTATAAATGAAATTTTAACTAACTAACTAACTTACCATCACGCCGTCTCCCCGGAGGGGTAGGCAGAAAGAATGGAACGCCACACTGTTCTGTCCTGACATACTTCTCTTTTTTCCTCTACATCCATACATCTTGTCATGCACGCACGTCGATTTCTCCGACTCCTCACGTGACCGACATTCAATATCTGATTAATTTGATCGTACCACGTTTTCCTCGGCCTTCCTCTATTTCTAGCTCCGTTTACGCCGTTTACATCTTCTTATCTTAATCTTAACCATTCTGTCTTCAATCATTCTTTCCATGTGTCCAAACCATCTTAATGACCCTTTCCTTATTTTGTTCATAACACTTTCATTCGCACCACATTCACTTCTTATACTTGCATTTGTCACTCTATCATATACAGATTTGTCACATATTCGTCTTAGAGATCTCATTTCTACTGCATTTATTCTACTTTCATCCTTCTTTTGCCAGTTCTATGCTATACTTCCATACATAAGGGTCGGCACAAGAACACCATTGTGCACTGAATGAAATTTTAAATAATCAAAATGTGAACCGCTTTTTTATGAAGCTTTATACATTCAATTAGCTATTTTTAGCAATTATTTATTCGGTCTTTGTGCACATAGTTGGTTTAATATCGGTTTTAGGGGTCGAATTCGTTTTGCCGTGGATAATAAATCACGGGACACGCGTTCCTCTGACCATAAATTACCCCCAATGCTCGTTTTTGTTTTGTTTTTTATGCATATTTAATTTATTTTATACTACCTGCCCTGGTGGCTTTTTAATAGCAGTCAACCTTGTTTTATTGCGGTGAATTATAATTTTGTTCAAGACGTAATTATTTTTGTCCATTTGAAAGCTTTTGTTACCATTCAAATTGTCCCACCATGTATAATTTACATCATTGTCTCTAAACGTCAAAACATTTAAACTGGATTTTTTTTGTTTTTTGTTTTCCTCCACATCATAAATTGCGTAACCTGTGTTAAAGCTGCCAACCAAAAGTCAAGCTCATAAAATTTAAATTTTTATATTGGTACTCACTTTGTGTTTAGACATTTTAACCTTATAGATACTCGTATAATCAAATGATTTTACTGAAATATTTTGATGGAAGTTAATTTAAATAAAAAATTGTTTTTTGAATGTATACAAATACTAACTAACTAACTAACTAACCATCACGCCGTCTCCCCGAAAGGGTAGGCAGAAAGAATGAAATGTCACACTTTTACTGATGCGGCACTTCATCCTTCTATTTTCGCCCCGCGGGAAACGCGTTGTGATGGGTTGCGAACCTCATCGCCACCAACAGGCATCTCCCGCGCACACTTCGATCGTCCAACACCCACAAAATAAATCTAAAACAAATAATATTAAATACAATGATATAAAATAAAATAACAAAGTAAAAATAATTAAACACAAAATGTTATTTTTAGATGGTGCACATATTGTCTATTTATTTTATGTTCCACGTATCTACCATTTTTTTTTAATTTAGCACATAATGTAATAATACTTGTAGACAAATACTGGATTTTACCCATTGCGGGTTAATAATTTTTAAGGATTAATTGTATCTCAATATAGACGAAGATGTAATTTTTTTTATGTAATTATGATAATTGCGTAAGCCTTTCACATTGCATTAATAAAAAAATACTGCTTAATGCTTACATATAATCTTAATAGATGGCGCTAGTGTATATTGACCTAAAAATGTGAAGTTTTTCAACATAGTAGCATATATACATCTTTCAAAAATTTGTCAGACGTGGTGGTCGTAAGAAGGTCGGAATGCGGAATGTCGTTAACATAAAGCGATCGCTTAACTCAACCAATGAACCAGGTCATAAGTCCTATAAACGCCTCGACAACCATATCCTGTTTCTAATAAAAACAATTTACATCTTCGTCTCTATAGAGAATCAATTAATCCTTATAAATAATAATTAAATAAAACGATTTTTTTTAACTACTTCCACTTTTGCCTTTATTTCGACAGCGACCGGTTTTGCCAAACTCGCTGGCATCGACAGACTGGTCTGTCGATAGACCAGTCTGTCGATGCCAGCGAGCCTGGCGAAACCGGTCGCTGTCGAAATAAAGACAAAAGTGGAAGTAGTGAAAATTCATCGTTTTATTTCATTATTATTATTTAAAATGAACTTACATCCAGAGATTTCAGTAGAATCATTCCATTATCTTTAAATACTCCGTTAAGGCTTTTGTTGCGTTATATAAATATGTATAAAAAATCTGTAAGTTTAAGTTTTTTCGTTTATATAAAGAATTTTGACAGGTGTAAAAATAACATTTTCATTTGTTCCAATGACAATTTGAATAATTTCTTCAATATTATTTTAAAGTTCTTTCTGGTGTCTGATTGCTTTAAGTACCTAATTGCAGCTAATTAAAAAAAAAACGGTGGATGCGAGTAACATAAATCTAATAATCACAAAAGTCCGGATCGTCCATGTCAACAAGTGCACCATTTAAATTAACATTATGTGTTAATATATTTTTATTTTGTTATTTTATATCATTGTATTTTATATGATTTGTTTTAGATTTATTTTGTGTTTTACGATCGAAGTGTGTGTGGGAGATGCCTATTGGTGGCGATGAGATTCGCAACCCATCACACCGCGTCTCCCGCGGAGCGAAAAGAGAAGAATGGAGTGCCACATCGGTTAAAATGTGACAGTCCATTATTTCTGCCTACCCTTTCGGGGAGATGGCGTGATGGTTAGTTAGTTAGTTAGTTAAAAAATCTGTAACATTATAGCAGCCACGTGAATAGTTAAATTTAAGTTTTTTTTTTTAATATCATTAGCTATTAAAAAAGCTAGAATGGCAGTGCACAATGGTGTTCTTCTACCGACCCTTATGTATGGAAGCGAAGCATGGAACTGGCAAAAGAAGGATAAAAGTAAAATAAATACAGTAGGAATGAGATCTCTGTGTATGATAGAGTATCAAATGAAAATATAAGAAGTGAATGCGGTGCGAATGATGGTGTCATGAAAGAATGGTAAAAAAATTATATGTTAATGATGTAAATGGAACCAGAAATAGAGTAAGACCGAGGTAAACGTGGCACGATCAAATAAATCAAATATTGAATGTCGGCCATGTGAGGAATCAGAGAAATCGACGCGTGTGCATGACACAATGTATGAATGTTGAGGAAGCGAGTGAAATATGTCAGGAAATAAAAAAGTGTGACAGTCTATTCTTTCTGCCTACCTCTTCGGAGAGACGGCGTGATGGTTAGTTAGTTAGTTAGTTTTATCTAGCTAGTGGTTAGTTGATAAGATAACAAATCAACAAGCAAAACAAATCATTCTTTAAATAGAAATATATTAAAATAAATGCGTAATTATCCGGCTTATTAACAGTTATTAATCAAAAATAACAATAAATTTAGAAATATCTGAAAAAATACAACTTGCTTCGCAAAGAAAATAGCTCATTTCGTGAAATATTTATGAATCGGGACATATTTATTGTGATTTATTTCTCGAACACAATTTTATGGCTAGTTGTCCCACTTCTGTTGTTTTCCCTTCTAATTAATCGTGTTTTTCTTTAGTAGGAACTAATTTATTATATTAAGGG
This sequence comes from Lepidostoma basale, assembly GCA_022606425.2. Taxonomy (NCBI): domain Eukaryota; kingdom Metazoa; phylum Arthropoda; class Insecta; order Trichoptera; family Lepidostomatidae; genus Lepidostoma; species Lepidostoma basale. Next base: position 50,360 of record JAHDVF020000152.1, read on the forward strand.
TCGTGATATTAATACGCGCTTTGAAAAGAAACGTTATTTTTTATGCACAATGATATGTTGTATTAATAATATTGTGCTTGTGATCTTAACGGAATGAACAAGTTTTTTACCATTACTTATGCTTTTTTATATATCATGACAACGAAAAGAGATAGACCCATAGTTATTTTGAGAATTTGTAGATTAAATCATGAAATTTAATAAAACCTGTAACCTCAATGAGCCAGTTTTAAAGTTACGGATCTAAAATTTTAAAAAAAAATACAATTTTTATAGTTTTTTTTAATAAGTCTCTGTTTTATTTATTTTTTTACTTAAATACACTGCTTATTGAAGAGAAAAAAAAATAAAACAAATCTCTTTTCTTAGCTCATCTAAATAGATAAGTTAAAAGAATCAATATATAAATATATATGTATATACTCGCTGTATGAATGTGGAGGAAGCTAGAGAGGTGTGCCAGGATAGAGAAGTGTGGCGCTTCATTCTCTCTGCCTGCCCCTGCGGAAAAACGGCGTGATGGTTTGTTTTTTGTTTGTTTTCATCCTGTTTTGACCATTTCCATGTAAAAATTACATTGTAATATACATAACTTCCTAACCATCACGCCGTTTCCCCGAAGGGGGAAAGCAAAAAGGATGGACTGCCATACTGTTCTGTCCTAACATACCTTTCAAGCTTCCTCCACATTCATACAACGTAACATGCACGTTCATCGATTATTCCGACTTCGAATGTGGCCGCCTTTCAGTAATTTATTAAGTTGGTCATGCCATACTTTCCTTGGTTTTCCATGACTTATCTTTCCACTCACACTGCTTGTATAAAACACTTTTACCATTCTTCTCTCGTCCATTCGTTTCATATGTGCAAACCATCTCAGGGATCTTTAATTTGCTTTGCATAATTATAATTTTTATTTTTATTTGAACTCATAGCCCTGTGGTTTCCGCAGTCCAACGAGATCCCTTACCCTTGTATAGAGGCATAATAATCACTCTCCTTCGTCAATCGATATTCGTTAGGGAGACCTGACAAGACACAGAAAGAAGTAGAAGAAGTTGTATTATACAAGATGTCAGCAAGGAGAAAGGACGCGTTACATAGAACAAGAGACAACTCAGTAATTTGAGATGACACAAGATTAATATCGGCTCCGGTAATTTGCACACACTTAATACCCAGAATTCCTGCAGCCCCATCAATATGCTCGTCAGGATATGCCCCACCTTTGCCTTGGAATCGACATCACGACAATGAATTTGCCGAACCATTGAGTCAGCACTGCCGGCGGCTCGCTCCACAGGGAAACGTAGGGTTGCCAAAATAACAAGCGCCGTAAATTCCTTTTGAAGCCGGCGGCATAAGACCCTGATTGGGCCCAGGACCACGAATTTTCAATTTAGTTACTTAATTTAATTTAACTAACTAACTAACTAACCATCACGCTGTTTCCCCGAAAGGGTAGGCAGAAAGAATGGATTGTCACACTTTTACTGATGCGGCACTCCATCTTTCTCTTTTCGCCCCGCGGGAGACGCGGTGTGATGGGTTGCAAACCTCATCGCCACCAATAGGAATCTCCCGAACAAATTAAAAGTGTATTAATATTATATTTGATAATGCCACACCACAAATTAAGTGTTTCATACAAAAGTATAGAAATAAAAATATATATATAATGATTGATAAACTGATCTCCAAATCTCTAACAAATATAAACAATATTATCCCAATGTGAAAAAAAAATAAGTACAAAGAGTAAATACTCTCTGAAGGAATAAAATAAAACAAAATATAAACTAAACTTGTAAAATACTATGAAAATTAACACAGTTGTGTTATGTAGAAGTCTTGTGATGGGAGTTGATTAATCTATGTGTCACGGCCCAACCTCAGTACGTTCAGGATGACCTCGTCCACAGTCTGCGTCTCGAAGAGTGTCTTCAAGGCGCTGTCGTCGATCACCACCGTCAGGAGCAGCTTGGAGTTCTCCCGGAGGCGCTGAGAGCGCTCCGTTATTTCAGGGGCGGCCGGAATGTGTCCGCACTTTACAATGAGGCCTTCCAAAATATCGTCCACATTCTGATTGGACCAGTTAAAGGTTTCAAAGTTCTCCTTATCAATGATTAGCTCCAACAATTCCAGAATTCCAAATATATTCAAATCAAATCAAATCAAATCAGTTTATTAACTCAAAAGACATAACAAACAGGAAAATGTTTAAGTACTGGTAAAATATTATAAAAATACAACAAAGTACCAGGAACGCATTAGAAATGGTTAGACATTAGGAAGACAAGATACTTTCTAAAGTCAAGAGTATTTGGCCCCTGAACGTACCTTCACTAATATAAAAGACATCGATCTCCGAGGAGACCGCGTTCAGCAGACTAATTGCTCTTCCCACCGGTGTCACCAGAGGCAGATTGGTTCTGGTGGCCGGTTGGTAAAACAATCTGTGCTGTCGCTGTCGGAGAAATCTATCAGGGACAAAAAGACCAACACCCTCTAGCACGGCCGCGTTCTCGATATATCCTCTGATTAATTTAAAGAAATGGGTTATGAGATGCCCATCTCTTCGAAGCTGTAAAAAATTGGTTCCGAGCATTCCTAAAATAAATGCCGTGGGATAAAGCCACGGATAACTACTATAATATAATCTTGTATAATATAATCATAATATATAAGATTATAAATTATGATAGTACGAGTATAGTCATAATTTAAAAAAACGGTGGATGCGTGTAATATAAATTAAATAAACACAAAAGTCCGGATCGTCCATGTCAACAAGTGCACCATCTAAAATGAACATTACGTTTAAACTATTTTTATTTTTCATTTTATTATATTTTATATCATTGTATTTTATATGATGTGTTTTAGATTTATTTTGTGGATATTTTACGATCGAAGTGTGCGCGGGAGATGCCTATTGTTGGGATGAGGTTCACTATCCATCACACCGCGTCTCCCGCGGGGCGAAAAGAGAAGGATGGAGTACAGCATCGATTGAAGTGTGACAGTCCATTCTTTCTGCCTCCCCTTTCGGGGAGACGGCGTGATTGTTAGTTAATTAGTTAGTTACGAGTAAAAAAAACTTACTAACTAACCATCACGCCGTCTACCCGAAAGGGTAGCCAGAAAGAATGGACTAAAACGCTTTTCTTTCCTGACATGTTTCTCTTGATTCCTCAACATTCATACAACGTGTCATGCACGCGCGTCGATTTCTCTGACTCTTCACATGGCCAACATTCAATATTTGATTTATTTGATCGTGCCACGTTTTCCTCGGTCTTCTTCTATATCTGGTTCCATTTACATCATTAACATATACTTTTTTTACCATTCTTTCTTCATTCATTCTTTCCATGGGTCCAAACTATCTTAATGATCCTTTCATTATTTTGTTCATAACACCCCCATTCGCACCGCATTCACTTATTATATTTTCATTCGACACTCTATCATACACAGAGTATCCACACATTCATAATACTAGTATAATCATAATATATAAGATGAGGAGTCGAGGCAGACCGAGGAAAACATGGCATGACCAAATTAATCAAATTTTAATGGTTGGTCATCTTAGAAGTCGGAAAATCGACGTGCGTTATGACTCGCTGTATGAATGTGGAGAAATCTGGAGATGTGTACCAGGATAGAGTTGTGTGGCGATCCATTATTTCTGCCTACCCCTACGGAGAAACGGCGTGATGGTTTGTTGTTGTTGGTGTTATAACATGATCATATATAAGTGAATGGTGCACTTAAATTTGTCATCGCAAACAAAAACCTATCTAAAAAAGCTAGAATGGCAGGGCACAATGGTGTTCTTCTACCGACCCTTATGTATGGAAGCGAAGCATGGAATTGGCAAAAGAATGGCATTTGAACCAGAGAGTACCATAGGCCTTACGCAGGTTTTGTATAATTCCGGATTAAATATGAAAAATAAATTGTTATCTGCACCCCTATATTTTGGTCCAATATCAACCGATGATGTACCAAAATCACTCAACTACGCGACAATCGGGTACGCACGAAGAAAGCCGATATTGAATTACGTGTTAGCAGATATTGTTCCCCTCGTAATTTCATTAAGGAATGGAATATTGAATTTCAAATTTCAATGCCGATTGGAATTCTGATTGAAAAAATCAAACGTCATATCAGAATAAATCTTAATCAGTTTTCCGAGAGAAAAAATCTTGGATTAATAATTCTCGTACTTGGAGTACTGCAACCGGATACTTATATTCAGAAGAATATTTCAATCAACGGTCGTGTTGTTACAGTGGGTTTACATACAACGTCTTTTAATACATTTAAAATGCACAATTTTAAGGCATTTAACAGCTCAAATTTCAGACATTTAAATGTTTTATATTTAAGAATTTTAAAAGTTTTTTTTATATATTTTGAAGGCATAATTTGAGACATATTAGATATTTAATAAGAAGATATTTTAAAGGCACGATATTAAGATATTTTAATTTAAAAATTTTAAGACACTTTAAAGGCCTAATTTTAAGGCATTTTAATGGCATGAATTTCAGACATTTAAATGGTATATTTTGAAGACATTTAGAAAGCATAATTTTCATTCATTTTAAAGGTTTTGTTTTGAACATATCAACGGCATAATTTTAAGATATTTTTATTGAATATTTTTAAGCCCTATGTTTAAGACATTTGAAAGGCATAAGATATTTTGAAGCCATTTAGAAGCCATAATTGTAAAAAAAAATTGAATATTTTACAAGCATAATTTAACGACATTTTAAAAGGCACGATTTTATGACATATTAAAGCCATTATTTTATAATAAATTATTGAATTGGCATACTTTTATGACATTTGCAATAAGACATTTTAAAGGCGTTTAAAAGGCTTAAAAATGGTCAAGAAATTATATGTGAACGGAACAATAAATAGGGTAACATCAAGGAAAATGTGACATCATCAAATCAATCAAATATTAAATCTCAGCCTCACGAGGAGTCGAAGAAATTGACTTGGGTGTACGACACGATGTACGAATGTTTAGGAATGAGAGCAGTATGTCAGTAAATAATAGTTGTGCTCTCAAGATTAAACCGTTATTTATAAAAGTCAAATATATTTCTACGTTGACCTGATTTTTTATTTTAAACGTAAAATATTTCGTTCTTAAAGACATTGATCACGATACCATCTGATTAATGAAAATAATATCGTGCGGGGTAAGTGTTATAAATCCAGCACCCCGCACACCGATTCACAGATAATGCTGCAATTAGTTGGTCGTGGTGTTACTACCGAGAGTGCAACTGATATACTCGGGGGTGGAGGGTAGTGAAGCAACTGCTTCGGTTACCCTGCCCACCCTTCGCACCGCACAAGAGTGTGGGGAAGAGAGGGTGGGTGAAATAAACTCATTCCTCCGTGACCAGATTATGGTCGACCGTTCTGCAATACTTTTGCTCTATATTCCACACGTATAAGCTTGCTTAAGGGAAGGATTAAAAAGCTTCGCCTGAGTAATAATGCAACGCTTAAATATAATAGCAATGAATCTTATTTTCCTTAATTGTTTCAAAATATTCATCATTAAGTGTTCATAATTGTTTTTTGAAACAAAGATTTTTTTCAACTTTTTATTGTTATATTTGTATTTTTTTCTTTTTTTTATATACTTTGTATATACAACACAAACTTTTTTTTTTATTACATATCAGACATGTTTCGGACAACCGATCCTACCTCAGTGATATTATAAAGATAAATATTTAATATTTGTGAAATGTATACTTATATCTGTATACGAATCCTGGATTTTCACCTGTGGGTGGTTAATTTAAATTTTTAATTGTATCTCAATAGAGACGAAGAAACAAACTGGAAACTGAATATGGATGATCAAGGTGTTTACAGGACTTATGACCTGTCATTGGTTGGGTTAATGTAATTACAACATTCCCCATTCCACCATTGTTATTATGATCATGTATGATACATTTTTGGAAGTTGTATATATACTCCAAATCCATACATATCTTCACGTGGCAGTTCCAGTTAGCCATCTATGTAGATTTGATTGTACTAATTAATTTTTTAAGATTAATCTATACAATCCATCCACTAACGCCATCTATGAAGAATGATTGTTTAGCATTTAGCAAACTACTTTATTAACACAATGCGAAAAGGCTACCGCCTCCTAGCGCACTGTTAGAAGTCGCCTGGAGTATCCACTCCTATTTTATACGCCAAATAATTGACCAGAATATTTACAAATATTTGTGAAATGTATACTTATATCTGTATACGAATCCTGGAGTTTCACCTGTGGGTGGTTAATTTAAATTTTTAATTGTATCTCAATAGAGACGAAGAAACAAACTGGAAACTGAATATGGATGATCAAGGTGTTTACAGGACTTATGACCTGTCATTGGTTGGGTTAAGCGCACGCACGCACGGAGGCGGTAGCCTCTTCGCATTGTGTTAATAAAGTAGTTTGCTAAATGCTAAACAATCATTCTTCATAGATGGCGTTAGTGGATGGATTGTATAGATTAATCTTAAAAATTAATTAGTACAATCAAATCTACATAGATGGCTAACTGGAACTGCCACGTGAAGATATGTATGGATTTGGAGTATATATACAACTTCCAAAAAGTATCATACATGATCATAATAACAATGGTGGAATGGGGAATGTTGTAATTACATAAAGCGTGCGCTTAACCCAACCAATGACAGGTCATAAGTCCTGTAAACACCTTGATCATCCATATTCAGTTTCAGTTTGTTTCTTCGTCTCTATTGAGATACAATTAAAAAATTTAAATTAACCACCCACAGGTGAAAATCCAGGATTCGTATACAGATATAAGTATACATTTCACAAATATTTGTAAATATTCTGGTCAATTATTTGGCGTATAAAATAGGAGTGGATACTCCAGGCGACTTCTAACAGTGCGCTAGGAGGCGGTAGCCTCTTCGCATTGTGTTAATAAAGTAGTTTGCTAAATGCTAAACAATCATTCTTCATAGATGGCGTTAGTGGATGGATTGTATAGATTAATCTTAAAAAATTAATTAGTACAATCAAATCTACATAGATGGCTAACTGGAACTGCCACGTGAAGATATGTATGGATTTGGAGTATATATACAACTTCCAAAAATGTATCATACATGATCATAATAACAATGGTGGAATGGGGAATGTTGTAATTACATAAAGCGTGCGCTTAACCCAACCAATGACAGGTCATAAGTCCTGTAAACACCTTGATCATCCATATTCAGTTTCCAGTTTGTTTCTTCGTCTCTATTGAGATACAATTAAAAATAAATATTTAATATAATATTTGTCAAAACTGATCATATTTGCAAACATTTTTTTATTTAAATATGTATCTTTATAATATCACTGAAGAAGGACCAGTTGTCCGAAACATGTCTGATATTTAATTTTTTTTTTTTAAGTTAGTGTTGTACAAAGCATATATAAAAAATACAAATAAAACATCGACAACACAAAGTATGGCGAACATAGAAAAAAAATTATTGTTTCCCTAAATGTTCCGGCTGAGAGTGTCCTAGAAGTCGACGTCAAATCGGAAACGGATGATCGGGAAAGTTATGAGAAAATTGTTTAAAAAGAGTGTTGATTTTCACGTTTTTTTTAAATGCCCTATATTTTTAAAAATACAAAACTTTAGATTTTTATTACATGTTTTCATAACTAGCATGTCTTGCCGTATTATTAATTTCCGACTTGACGTCGACTTCTGGGTCACTCTGTATATCAACATACAAGGTGTCCAAAAATACAGGGGGTCCAAAAATACAGGGGTGTCCCAGAAGTCGACGTCATGCCGGACGACTTCTGGGACACCCTGTATATTACAGATAGTCCATGGAACCCAGAGCTTAACTGAGTCAACTCTGTAGAGTTATTATTACTATAAGTACTATTTTGGTGAATCGCTATTTACATCATTACAGCGCAAGCCAATTCGATGTAAAGGGTAAAGCTAGTATCTAAGCTAATCTATCGCCATTTTATTGTCACGTTAATTCTACACCAGACCAAAGACAGTGTGACAATCACCCAGCCACCGCATCGCCGGGAATAGAACTCCGGACCTTTGATGTGGCAGTCATAGCATTGCAACTCGGCTACGTAGGTCATCATTTAGTTTTTTATCTTGCAATATAGCCTGAAAACTGCCATTTCAATCGATTCACTTTATCAATTCCAATGGTCAATCTAGTTCTGGAATGTATTAGTTTCACATTCTTGCTTTCAGGGTATTTCAGGCATCGGTTTTACCTTTCCCCCAATGATGAAGGTGTAAAGTCTTCGAAAAATAAACTCAGAAGTAGAAAAAACCGTTATGAAAAATATTTTAATTCATAAAAAATTCGTTATTAAGGAATTACGCGGTGTTTACACCTTAAGTTTATCTAAATTAATTTTATATGTTTAATTTATATTTTTTAAATGTGTAGTTTCAAACATATTTTATGTAAACTTTCCATAATAAAAGTGTAAAGTTTATTTTTTACAAATGTAAAGGGATGAAATAAAATTTTAGATAAACTGAAGGCGTTAACACTATCGAATTCCATAATGACGATTTTTTTATGAATTACACCGTATTTTTCCACTATTGCGATTATTTTTCTCGACATGTCTCGAAGGTTTACACCTTCATCATTGGGAGAGTTTATATCGTTCTCCTGATGATGAAGATGTAAACCTTCGAAACATGTCGAGAATGTGGAAAAAACAATGATTTAATTCATAAAAAAATCATGATTAAATAAGAGTTTTTTCTAGATATTATATGTTATATTTGTCTTTTAAAAGAGTTTAATGTGGGAATTTAAATAATTCAAAGAGCATACAATGTTCCTTAATATTACTAGTACAAGTATTTGCTTCTGGTAAAACACTCTAGGGTGTCACTTTATATCTCTCATCATCTCTGTACCTATCTAAATAGCACCAGAACATCTAAAACCATCTCGTGACTACACGATATCTTTGTGATCATCACAGAATTTACATAATTTGAAGTGATTTTGTGATTCACAGTAAAATATTGCCATATATAATAGACAGTGAAAAATAAGTACAAGATAAAAAAAATAGGAAAACTTATCTTGCGGTCTGTTTATGCTGGATATCAACTTTCTTCCTGTGTGGAAGACGACCAGCCTTCTTTCCATCTCTTTGGTGGTCGTCCTGGTAGTCTCGTGCATCACGATCTTAGGAATTCTTGCTGGATCCATTCCTTGAACTGGTCCCTCCAGAATCGTCTTCTCTGTCTACTTCATCTTACTATAACTTCAATTATGGAAGATTTGCGAATTTCTTCTTTGGGTATCTCTTAGCGGTTATCTCTAAGGGTTCTCCCCACAATAGGTCGCATTGTTTTAATTTCTGCTACTCTTAAGAGTTTCTGAAAGTGTCTGCTTTTGTTTCGACTCCGTAAGCCGTTATGGGCCTGATGCATGTTTTATAAATTCAAACTTTTTTTCCACTAGCATTTGCTTATTGTCCCAGGTAGTGTCCCTCAGGCATCCGGAGATAACTGCTGCTTTATCAGTCTGTTTTTTAACATCATAAACAAATCGCTGAAATTAGATATCTCCACACCCTAGAACTTCATGACCTGATCTATGGGTTTATCGTCTACAAGCAGTATACATTTGAGAGGCTGTCTGGATATAGAACCTATAAATCATTCGTTGTAGATCGTCTCCACTTTCTGCATCATCAGCACAGCATACCACAATATGTTAACATAAACTGAATGTGAACATAGATTTCATTATATTAGACTTCTACATTTTATGTATTGTTGATTATTCGGAATAGAGGAAGATCGAGAAAAATATGGTATTACCAAATTAATAAATAATTCGGCTATGTTGGAAGTCGATATAATGATAACGATGTGTACTCGTATATGACTCACTGTATGAATGTAGAGGAATCTAGAAATGTACGTCAGTCAGGATATAGTAGTGTGGCGGTCCGTTTACTCTGCTTACCCTTCCAGAGAAACAGCGTGATGGATTGTTTTTTCGTGGAATGTTTGATTCGTAGAATACCATTGCATCGTGCTTTTTCAAATTAGTTTATCTCGAAGATTCAAGAACGAGCGAAAGGAAAAATGATATCGATGGATAGCTGCATTTGCGCCAATTTAGTTGATATTAAGCAATTTACGAGCGAGTGGCGCAATTTTCGTGCAAACGCTTTTTACGAAAATTTTCGCTCTTATATTCATCATTTGTTTTGTTAAGAATATGGTTTGAAAAGCAAAAAAAACTGTTCCAGTATGAATTTAATTAAAATACGAGTTAAATAGATGAAGTCTGATTATTCCAAAGGTGCCAAGTGGTTTAAACATAAAGCAAAAAAAAGCAAAAATAGTTTTTTGTTCCATATTATGTTATGTACTACGGGTGGCATATTTAGGGCACTATAATTTAATATTGTATAATTATGATTATTATTATTTTCATATGAAACATTCACTTTATGACTAGATATTTTAAAACTTATAGAATATAAAACACTTTGTATTTAACCACGGTATGGTTATTATAATTGATGCCAACTTGTTTCGCTTGGACCCAAGCTTCATCAGGATAGTGCATATGTTATAATTAATTAGTCAGGCAGTATACAGGTTCAGTTGTTATACTGCCCTGATGAACCTTGGGTCCAAGCGAACTAGTTGACATCAATTATAATTAATCATACCGTGGTTACATACAAAGTGTTTTTTTTTTCATTTTATTTTACTTGTCATTTAGATATAAGCAAAAACTCTATTTCATTTAACTGTTAAAATTCATACACTGAAGAAGGAACGTTTGTTGGGAAGAAGGAATGTTGAAAAAATGTTTGTGAAAAGTGCAAAATAGTGTTGTGATAATAAAATGTTTCCAAAAAGTTATTCAAATATGAATCCGCAACACAAAGTGATGGCGAATATAGAAGAAAATCTATAAGTTTTACTTTATTATAATATTAAATCACTCACATTTGCACAGTCGTGTCAGCATTTATGTTTAACACCATCTGTGATCAAAAACTCATTTTTGATAGTTGGCACCTTTGTAATATCCAGGCCTCAATTTAAAGAGACCGGTTCCACATTCAAACCATATGGCAAAAGTCGTGAACGAACCTCTCGTTATAGAAGAAGAAAAGAGATTGGTGGATGAAAATTCTTGCATGTATGGGAGTGTATTGAGACCTAGATTTCAGCTGCAGCACCATTTCGCAGCACACTCGATTAACCTAAAGTTATGTCTAACCCCAGAAAGTGTCGGAATAGTCTTATTTTGAAGAAGTTTCCAAGCGTGAAGGCGTTTTCTGAAACTTAAATAATTTACGAGCGACTATAGAGGCTAGGAACGTTGGTGGCGCCTTTCAATTATTATGTGTCATGCTAAATTCCAATCCTCATATCTCAATGACCGTTCTTTGACAAAAATAAGCTAAGATAATATTTATATAGTTTCGTATGAAACATTTAACGTGTGGTATAGGATTCTTTAAAAAGGCTTTTAATAAATATCTTCTTCTTCTTCCTTGTTGTAGATTTGTGGTCTGTTCACCAGAGGGTTGATCATGTGTGAGGTAGACTCCCAGCTATCCTTCCATCTTTAAGGAGGTCTTCCACAAGTACGAGCCCTGTGAGGCTGATTATGTAGTGCAATATATTAGATTCTGATGGTGTCCATTCTTTGGACATGATCTTACTAGTCCTTCCTTAGCTGTCTATTCCATCTTATAATATCCACAACCTCAAATATCTCTCTAATTCTAGTGTTGACATCCTGACACGGCGGAGGCTTTAAATTTAATAGATAAAATACACACCTATTGAGCAAGTCATGCGATTCACTTACCTAGGGATAGATATCAGTAGCTAAAGTGACCTATATGACGAGGTGCAAGCACAAACCAACAAAGTGACAGCCGTGGCTGGCTGCTTGCGCGACACCATATGGGGGAACAAATACATGCTAACCGAAAGTTAAGTCAAGATATACAAGGCATGCGTTTGCCCCTTCATGACGTATGGAATAGAGGTCAGAGCCGATACCAATAGGACTAAGAACCTTCTTAGAGTAGCAGAAATGAGAACCCTGCGCTCAATCGCAGGCAAAATCCTGCGATTGAGCGCAGAAATCGGATCAGAAATGAAACGATAAGGTCTGTCTGTGGTGTTAAGAGATGGAGAGATGTCTGGACATCAACATCCTAGGACAGCCCACTGTCACAAACAGGTCATACGACCTAAACTAAGAGGAAGAAGAAGAATAAGATACACACATCGCGATTATTACGTCTTTCAATATGGCTGACCTAAAGAGAATAGACCACCACACTACCATATCCTGACACACTTATCTAGCTTTCTACACATTCATACACACACTTCGATTCTTCCGACCTCTAGAAAGGCATAAAATTATTTTAAATTTGATTAATTTGGTCATGCCATGTTTCCTTGGTCTTCCTCAACTATGTACTCCATCATATCGTTAACGTAAACTTTCTTTACCATTACATCTTACTTTTTCTGCGTTGAATGTGTTCATATAATATACATTGTACTCGCACAATGAAGCTTTCAAAATTCTGCCCCTCTGAAAATAACGTGTTTGTTTAAATTTGAAATAAATTAACTGCCACGGCGTATTTCCTTGTGTTTTGTTTTATATTATTAAATTCTCTTTTAATTCTCATGAGAAACATATTTTAATACGAAAAAAAGTATGCCTCAAATGTCTTATAATGTTCACAGTTGTCTGGACAATGACAGAAATCTCCATGAAAAATATTAGGTTGATGCGAAAGTTTTGATGTTTTTGTATGATCCCAGCCATTTTTTTTCTTGGAACTTGGATTTTATTGTGTTAAAAATGCTTCCCTTCTACTTTCTATTCAGTTTTGGCCCGGCCAGGCTACAGTGAAGAGTTCTTATATTTTTTCAAAATTCGGTCAAAAAAGTGCATTTACGTCATTGTTTACTAAATGAAGACAATAGTGCGACTGTGGCAACTAAAAACATATGCAATGCGTATGAAGCAGATGTCATCAAAGTTTGACTGACGCAAAGATGGTGTAAAAAATTCCGATCTGGAGATTTTTCATTAAAAGCCGTGCCACACTGTTTTAAACAAGCTCTCCACATCGGTCTCCACCGGCGGTTTAAAACTGTGTAGACACTTGTTTGAAACAAAAATTAGTTTGACCTTCAACAACCTTTGTGGACGGACGCGCATAGTAGCGTGTGGATCCCGCCGTTGTAAACACCCATTCCACAATGTGGGCGCTCCACATTCCACCAGTCAAGGTCAGTTACATAGCGGCATCGCGCATCGGTGGAGTGCGGACGTATTGAACGAAAATGGTGTCTACTTTAGATGCCACACCAACCGTGGGCTCCACAAAGGTGACCCATGTGGAGAGCTTGTTTACAACAGTATGTGGACGCTACACCAACCGTGGGCTGCACAGCTCTCCACCAAGGTCACCCCTGTGGAGAGCTTGTTTCAAACAGTGTGGCACGGCCTTAATTCAAGAACCACGGGCCGGGCGGCCTTTGAAGTTTAAGGACGATTTAAAAGTCATAATTGACACCAATCCACGTCTAACCACTAGTGAAAATCGCGTTGATGATAGGAGTCAACCAATCAACCGCATTGAAACATTAGAAACGTATAGGGATGGTTTCGTATATTTCGTAATTATCGACTGCCAATTCATTGGAACGTATTTCTACATGCGTTGCTTTGGGTGCTAGACAAAAGCACGGAATGGGTTGCGTGCAATAATGAAATACGAAAAAGACATTGGGCTATATCTGGACAAACTCCATGAACTTGAAAGGCTGGACTTCGTAAAAAAATAATGCTTCATTATTTGGTGGGATTGCTAGGGTATTGTGTATTTTGAACTTCAAAAACGCAATCATACAATTACATCAGAACGATATTGTAAACAATTAATAAAATTAAACAACGCCCTTGAAAAGGATAGACCAGAATAGATAAACAAAAATTGGGTAGTGTTACATCACGACAACGTGCCACCACTTGTGGTGATGATAAACTAAATTAGTTGAATTGGGATATTATCAAGCAACCACCGTATTCTCCAGATCTGGCTTCAGGTTTCTTAAAACGGTCTTTAAAAATGAAATTTCAAATAATAATATAAATAATAACATTAGTTGGCGATACAGCTGTCGCAACAATTTAGGTAGCCTTTCACATTGCGTTAAAAAGATCTTCTGCTTAATGCTTAAAATCGAATCTTCATAGATGGCGCTAGTGTGTTGATTAAAACTACCATGTAAAGGGTGGTGTTACAGATTAACATATATACAACTTCCAAAAATTTATCAGACATCGTGATAATAAGAAAATATGGAATGGGGAATGTTGTATTACATAAAGCGCGCGCTTTATCCAACCAATAACAGGTCATAAGTCCTGTAAACACCTCGATCGCCATATTCTGTTTCCAATTTGCATCTTCGTCTCTATTGAGATACAATTAACCCTTGAATTTAGAAGAAATTCTTCTTCTTTTTCTTCTTCCTAGCCTTCCCTCCACTGCTGGATGTAGGCTTCTTCCATCTGTCTCCATTTTTTTCTATCCTGTGCCGCTTCAATCCATTTTTTCCCGGCGACCACAACAATATCGTCGGCCCATCACTTCTGTGACCGACCAACACCCCTTTTGTTTTCCCATGGCCTCCACTTTAAGACTTTGGGAGTCCATCTTAAACTTGTCTGTCTGGCTACGTGTCCTGCCCATTACCATTTCAATTTTGCGATCCGATCCATGATATAGGCGACTTTTGTTCGGCGTCTGATTTCTGTATTTGTAATTCTATCACTCAGACTTATGCCCAACATTTGCCGCTCCATGGATCGAAGAAATTAAATAAATAAATAATCATATCAAATCAAATCAGTTTATTAACTCAAAAGACATTACAAACAAGAAAATATTTAAGGCATCTATTAAGTACAGGTAAAATATTATAAAAATACAACAAAGTACCAGGAACGCATTAGATGTGGTTCGACATTAGGAAGACAAGATACTTTCTAAAGCCAAGAGTATTTGTCCCCTGAATGTACCTTCACTAATATAAAAGACGTCGATCTCTGAGGAGACCGCGTTCAGCAGACTAATTGCTCTCTCACCGGTGTCACCAGAAACAGATTGGTTCTGGTGGCCGGTTGGTTAAACAATCTGTGCTCTCGCTGTCGGAGAAACCTATCAGGGACAAAAATACCAACACCCTCTAGCACGGCCGAGTTCTCGAAATATCCCCTGATTAACTACCATACTCCGTCATGTAGAGATACCTCAGAAATATTATGAAATATTTCACAGAATTTCTGTTATTATATCAACCTGATGTATGTTCCTAGATTGACACCTGTATTTACCTATTATAATTGGATATTGTGATGTGTTTACACTCGTGCGTAGATACAATATTGGTTCAGGTTATGCTCTTGGTAGTTAATAATGGCGGACATATCGGCCGACTAGAACGGTAATAAGTTTTAGCCGTGCAGTCCACGTGTTAGCTATGTTGCCTTGGGGTAAACGACACTAATTTCAAAAATAAATTTAAGATGAAAAGGCTGATTTTATTTATTGTACGGTAAAATACAGTGATTGTCGATACACATACAAATGAACATACAGTTAAATAAAGTCATAGAAGGTTACCCGCCACTTACCCGAAGCTGTTATAGAACGCAGCGGTACCCCTTCGTCAGCTTCGCACATACTGAGAATACTGAGAATACCACATACAATACTGAGAATACCAGGAAAATGTCGACCTTCGTGGCTGAGTGGTAAGAGCTCCGACTTCCATTCTCAAGGTCCCGGGTTCGATTCCCGGCGATGGCAGTGTGATTGTCACAATGTCATTGGTCTGGTGTAGAATTCACGTGACAATAAAATGGCGATAGATTGGCTACCTATCACATGTCACGAGAATCAATATAATAGCTCAAATAAATTGTATACTGTAATTGGGTTCAAAACGACCTGTTGTATACATGGAGAAAAAAAAAGACTGAGAGAACTAAATCTAATCGTTCCCCATAGTTATAGTAGAGCAAGGGGGCATATATTATTTTATGCCCCAAATTACCGCACAGAGGCCCTCCGAAGTTCTCCTGTATTGAAAGCGATTCGTCTTTTAAATGAGGTTGCAAAAGAGATAGACCTTTTGGTTGCAATTATGGCGAATTCGTGAATACTCTAACGATGAAGGCATCAAGGAAATAACTGGCGTATTCCTATTCATAATGTTCTGTGTATAATATTTCCTTTGATATTTGTCGGGGTTAAATGCATAACCCAGATAAACATATTTCATGAAGAAATATATGACACGAATAAACACAAAAACGCTGACCCAAGACCTAATTATCAAATTTGATGATTCGTGGGCCCCGAATTCTTTAAGTTGGTCACTAGGTCAGGTCATCGGATCAGGTCATCGGATGACGAAACCAAAGCATATAAAAGCAGTACTCCCGAGCACCCAAAACAGCAATCCACTCTAAACGTCAGTCAACTCTGAACGTCAGCCAGTATCGCGATCTCGAAGAGACACGAGTCTCCACTACCCAGTCTACGTACGAGAAACCTCCGACGATTCCTCACTCCAGCCACTCGACGATACCGCCCAGCGAGCCCTCATCCTCCTCGACTCACCACCGGACTCCGCCCCGCTGCCATCGACATCCAGCCACGCTCCATCACGAGTATATCATACAGTTACGTGTAATTACTTGTGATCCGCAATAAACGCTGAAACCTCCGCCGTCTTTCAACTCTCACCACAAATCCCCACATATTCTTTTTTTTCACCCTTTACTTCAATTTGGCTCGAGCTGTAATGGTGAAAGGAGTTTTTTCACAAAATAATAATAATAATACCAAGGCTCACCTCCCATCCACACGGGACTTACTTTAGCTGGAGAATGCACCATTCCAGAAAAAAAGCAAAAGGCTAAAAGGTGTCCCGGCCTCATTTCATCCAGTTTAATTTCAATCCACTTCTATGTCCCTATCTCACAAAGCAGAGCATAATATGGTACATGATTTTATGGCCTATCATAAAATTATTTCAGATAGATATGGTGAGGTTTGTTTACAACAACCTCACCATATCTGTAACAGGTCGTTTGAATCCAATTACAGTGTACAATTAGTTTTAGTTATTATATTGATTTTCATGACATGAGAAAGGTACCTAATCTATCGCACTTTTATTGTCACGTTAATTCTATACCAGACCAATGACTGTGTAACAACCACACTGCCATGAACGACGCGAATCCGGGACCTTCGGCATGGCAGTCAAAGCTCTTACCACTCTGCCACGTCAATCCAGGCTCTAATCCAGGACCTACACATTCTGCGGCATCTACTAACAATTTTTTCCCCTGCTCTAGATGTCCCAAAGTGTGTGGGTTTAGGATTGGACTATGTAATCTCACAAGGACCAACATCTGTGAAGGACAGTCTTCCTCGGATACGAAGTATAGCTAATGATATTCATAATACCTTTAATTTGGAAAATTTCGTGGCTGCTATAATATTAAAGATTTTTTATTCAGTATATATAACGTAACAATAGCCTAAACGGAGTGTTCAAAGAAAATCAAATGATTTTACTGAAATCTCTTGATGTAAGTTCATTTTAAATAAACCGACGTCTTCGTCTCTATTGAGATACAATTAAAATTTGAATTAACCACCCTTTGGTGTAAATCCAGGATTTGTATACAGGTATAAGTATACATTCACAAATATTTGGTCTTCAAATATTCTGGTCGAAATTTTTTGGCATATAGAATGGAATAATACTCCTAGCGGCTTCTAACAATATGTTGGTCAACAGCCTTCACATTGTGTTGATAAGGTAGTTTGCTAAATGCCGAAAATCATTCTCCATAGATGGCGTTAGTGGGTCGGTTGTATAGGTTAATTCTTGAAAAAATTCACTAGTGCAACCAAATCTACATAGATGGCTGACTGAAACTGCCACGTGAAGATAAATATGGATTTTGAAGTATATATACATCTTCCAAAAATTTGTCATGCATGATCACAAATAACAAAGGTGGAATGGGGAATGTTGTAATTACATAAAGCGTGCGCTTAACCCAACCAATGACAGGTCATAAGTCCTGTAAACACCTTGATCATCCATGTTCAGTTTCCAGTTTACGTCTTCGTTTCTATTGAGATACAATTAAAATTTAAACCGACGTTTTTTACCTACTTTACTTTTGTCTTTATTTCAAAAGCGATCGATTTTGTATCAGGAGTGTTTCAAGCGGAATATTGTTTTCGGCCCATTCACCGAACCTACGACGCGCATAATGGTCACGCGGTTTCAACTCTTGCACGAGCTGGATCTTGTAAGCTTTCAGCCAAGATCTTTTCGCAGAATCTCCCACAAAGTGGATGAGCACCTTATCACTCCTCAACACTACACTCCACAGCAGCAATATCTACTTCTGTGCGCTCTTCATGGTCTTCTGAATAACTTGCTCGGATGGACGATTATGTCGACAGTAAAATGGACGTAGTACGCGATAAGTTTGGCGAACCGAACCATGATTTTCAAAATTTATTTGCACAATTGGCAAACGCTGTTCTGACGTCAGTCTATTCATGGTAAAATGGCAAAACGTATTCACTGTCACATCAACTGTCAAATTGACAGTTTCTAGAAACCTCTTGCCAGTTTAAAAACCACACCTCTAAAAAACACCCTATGGCTTCACGTATTAGTTCAAGGATTTTATAGTCTTGGTTCAGTGAATCTTACCTGCTCGGTAGTCATTTTGAAGTTACTGTATTTTACCTCTCGTACACGTAGTTAAATGGGAGGTAGTGAAACTTCGAGAGAGATATTGCTTTAATAAGCGTCCTCGTTACCTAAAACAAACTTTCAACGAATGCCGAACCGGAGATGTACCCAACGCCCGGAACTTGGGATATTTATGGGGTGATACTCCAATTTTAATAGCAGCTAGACAAGAAATATAGCAAACTGAGTTCCATGGGCTTCTACAGTGGGCATTTATGTATTTTTTTATTAAATCCAAATGTATTATATTTTCATCTTCTTCTTCTTCCTCAGCCTATTCCCCGTCCACTGCTTCCATACATAAGAACTCAGAACTCCATTGTGAACGACCATTTTCACTTTCATTGATAAATTCTTGTTTCCAATATCTTTTTTTATAATAATTAACTTAAGACACAAAATAATTATACAAAATCAATTACTGTTAAATTTAATAACCTTGTTTTATGTATCACAATCGTATTTTATTTTACGCGACAGCTGTTTCGTGTATCATCAGGTGTAACAATAATATATCAAATGTCAAATTTTCGTGGTTTTTCGAACCATTTTGTGTATTTTTGATCCTATGTCAATTTAAGTCATTTATTTGATATAATTTTGTAGTTCTTGCTGAAATTGAGTTAGGTACCTAAATATTTTAATAAAAAGAACGGTTAGTTACTATTTATAGGAGAAAATATTATTTTTCTTAAAGTGCCCTGTCAGGTCCCCCCGACGTTGGCGATCACTCTGGTAAACTCTTCCCTATCCTGCGCAGTCCGGAAAATGTTGAAGGTGGAAAATGTAATAATAAAATAATAAGAATAATAATAAAACAGCAGATGATGTCAACATAGGTGGACGAAACAGCTGTTCCGTAAAATAAAATAAATTGTTATACATAAAACAAAGCTGTTTAATTTAACACTAGAGTTATTTTCAATTTCCTAAGTTATATTTACATAATATTACTTCATGTGTGTCTTCGTTTCGATGGCAAGGAAGCTTTTTATATGGCCCTTTCTCTTGAAATTGTGGTGGGACGTTTAACCAACTTTTTGTCACTTCCAGGGGCGCCAGGTGTTAAAAAACACTACGTACGAGTATGCAGTCACCTTTCTTGCCGCTCGTAAAAGTGAACTATTATTTCAGCACATATTTCATATCATACATAAATTAATTCACACTTTTTAATAACTTTGTTCGTTTCCTTGCATTTCCGAACGTGCCTTGTTTTAGCAGGTGTTGCGCATTGTATCTGGGGTGACTGCTCTCATTAAATATCACACTGTAGTATTGTTCCCCGGACCAGAAAAGCTGCAGTCTCTCATACAAAATCAGCTGGACTGGAAAGGAATTTCTCCAACTCGACATGCTAGCTTGTTAGTAAAATGTGTATAAGTCTAATTTTTAATTATAACTTATTTCAGGTCATAAGTCCTGTAAACGCCTCGACCACCATATTTTGTCCAAGGATTAATTTTATCTCAATAGAGACGAAGATGCAAACTGGAAACTGAATATGGTGATCGAGGTGTTTACAGGACTTATGACCTGTCATTGGTTGGGTTAAGCGCACGCTTTATGTAATTACAACATTCCCCATTCCACGTTTCTTATGACTACAATATCTGACAAAATTTTGGAAGTTGTATATATGTTAATATCCAACACCACAATTCACATGTCAGTTTCAATTTACAGACCAGCGCCATCTATGAAGATTATATTAGATTAACCCAACCAATGACAGGTCATAAGTCCTGTTAACACCTCGATCACCATATTCAGTTTCCAGTTTGCATCTTCGTCTCTATTGAGATGATATTAATCCTTGAATTGATAACCTGCAATGGGTAAATAAAATCCAGTATTCATCTACAAGTATTTGTATACATTCAAAATACCATATTTTGTTTTCAAATAATTTACATCTTCGTCTCTATTGAGATACAATTAATCTTTAATGATTAACCCGTAATGGATACATTCCAGTATTTGTCTACAAGTATTTGTATATATTCAAAAATACAAAATATTAAATAATTTCTGTTTTAATGACATCCGAATAAGCTTAAAAATTATTGATTCTTAAATTTATCTTGGAAAAGTGTGTCTAGCTCGTCTTTCTGGACCGCGGTTTCTGAGATCGCTGCAGTCTCCATCTTAAAGGTAGTCCCAAAATACATATTGCTACCAATCAAAATCTACACAATTAAATTAAAATAGTACTTTTACCATTTGACCGGTGAAAATGGGATGGACGAACCGAAAGGAAAAGGCGGTCGTATCGGTGGAAATTGCGAAATTTCATTACAGAAGCAGGACCGGTTGAAGGATAAACAAAATAAAGGACTCTAAAGCCCGGAGTCGTCTCGTGGGATCCCCTTATTGTGTCATGTGGCCAGGCCCGGGTGGGAGTTTAAGGGATTCTTTGGCCAGTGACTTCTTAAGCCCCGGGAAGCGTTGGTGTGAAAATGGCTTAAATTTTAAATTTTGTGCTTATTCATAGATATATTTTATATTTTTTTCCAAATATATCTGTTCCTAAAAAGATTTTTTACGATGCATTAACGCAACGATCCTCCGTTGTTTACGAATAGATATATTATTATGTTTATTTAATATCATTAAGGCCAAATCATTATTATTATTATTTTGTTAAATCCCTCTAAATATCATTACAGAGTGAGCCAAATCGAAGTAAAGGGTAAAGCTATCACGTTGATTCTTATGACATGTGTAAGGTAGCTAATCTATCGCCATTTTACTGCCACGTGAATTCTACACCAGACCAAAGACAGTGTGACAATCACACTGCCATCGCCGGGAATCGAACCCGGGACTAACGGCGAGGCAGTAGTATTTTTGTTGATAGAATAAACTATATAAGATATAATTAATACGAATGAAAAGTCAGTTTTCTAGAAGTTTTATTATATTTTATAGGAATGACATGTTTGGCCATTCTAAGGCATAATCAAATATGACGGAACTTCAACTCGTTACAGTTTATATACACTAGTAAATGGAGCAGAATATGGTAATAAACGAAAATTTATGTGACTTTATACATTTTTAACAATAATTATTTGGGTAGGTCCAAAAATATTGAAAATTGTTTCTTGGAACTCGTTAAGAAATTTTATGATAATGATTACATTGTCAGGATACTGAATGATATTATATTAATCAAAAATAAGTTATTTGAGGTAGTACGAAATAATTTGTTTCTAAGAAAAACATCTTCTTACAAATTGGTTAAAAATGATTTTACCTATTTCAGGGTGACTAAATATTATATATATAATAAAATAAAATCGCCATCCAGCGTGCGTAGACTCAATCGATGTATTCTTCTCTTCTGCATCTGAAATGTTAAAAAAATACAGTGCAGAATCAAGAGTTCTTTGAATCAAATTATATATTGAAACTACATAAAGGAGTGGGGATGAATATATGTTAGTTTGTTCATTCATTAAAGTTAAATTAGTTTTTTTTTATGCTTATTCATTTCTAATTGTTCCAATGGGTTTAGAGTGTACCCTTTATTGTGAATGTGTAGCGGAATTGGTACGGTACTTCGATCTTCTCTTTTTCTTCTTTGCTAGCCTTCTTCCTTCCACTGCTGGATATCGACCTCTTCCAATTTCCTTCATTCGTCTCTATCCTGCCCCCTTTGCATCCAAAATGTTCCAACCCTTTTGACAATATCATCGGTCCATCTCATCGGTGGCCTTCCGACACTTCGCCTATTTGCCCATGGTCTCCAACTGAGTATCCTGGGTGCTCATCTATTGCCACTAGTCTAGCCAAGTGTCCAGCCCATTGCCATTTGCCACTCGGTCCATGGCGTCAGCAATCCTGGTACGGCGTCTGATTTTTTAATTCCTTATGCGTTCACGCAAGCTCACACTAAGTATCTTTCCATGGACCTCTGTGTACACTTGAGCCTGTGGACACTTTTTGCTGTAAGATTTGTCGTCACTAGTCCGTATGTCATCATGGGCAGTATACACATCTTTCTTTCGAGACAAACCGGTATTTTAACATTTTTAAAGACATGTCTCAGTTTACCAAAGGCGGCCCAACACAGTCCAACTCTTCGAGGTAACTCTGCAGTTTGATTCTCTGTTCCGAGTCTGATTTTATGACCAAGATACACATACTTTTTCACACTTTCTATCTTATTTTCCTCAATAATGATGTTTTTATTTGGATCTAAGGTATATTTATTGTCTAGTAGGTGTTTGCCAATTAGGAGTAGATCTGAAGAATCTAACAAAATACTGTCCAAAGCGGATCTGTGAAGGTCCTTGGAGTTACAAACGGATAATGCCCGTATCTACGGGACAATCCAGCGAGATGGTGTCTGCAGACTTTAAGTTCACTTTTATTGTAATTCGCCGCATCCGTGCATGTTTTATCTCGGCTGCAGCTCTCGTCTCCATGGCAACTGGAAAGGAATTTATTATCTTTATTTTAGCTCCCGCGGCACAGTTTTACATGCTCGTAAATAACTCAAGAGAAATTATGGGTTTAAACATTTATTTTCTAACTTAGATAAAGTCAAAAACTATATAAATATAGGGGGATGAAATATGTATGAGGTATGCAAGCGATACGATTTGATGATGAATGTGAATAAGTCCAAAGTAATTTTTCGAAAAATAAGAAATCATGACAGTCTGCAACATTAGTGTGAATGGTGAAAATCTCGAACAAGTGGATGAATTTGTTTATTTAGGTAGTATGTTTACAAAGGATGGGAGAGTGGAGAAGGATATTGAAAGAAGGGTTGGGGCAGGCAACGTAATAAATGGTGCACTTAAAGTTGTCATCGCAAACAAAATTTTATCCAAAAAAGCTACGATGGCAGTGCATAATGGTGTTCTTGTGCCGACCCCTGTGTATGGAAGTGAAGCATGGAACTGGTAAAAGAAGGATAAAAGTAGAATAAATGCAGTAGAAATGAGATCTCTAAGACGAATGGGTGATAAAACTGTATATGATAGAGTGTAATTGAATGAGTGAAGAGAGAATGGTATAAAAAATGACGTAAACAGAACTGGAAAGAGAGGAAAGCCGAGGAAATCGTGGCACGATCAAATCAATCAAATATTGAATGTCGGTTACGTGAGGAGTCGGAGATATCGACGTACGTGCATGACAAAACATTTAAATGTAGAGGAATCGAGAGAAGTATATCTGGACAGAACAGTGTGGTGGTCCATTCTTTATGCCTACCCCTTCGGGGAGACGGCGTGATGGCTTATTAATACTTATAAAATAACTTACTAACCATCACGCCGTCTCTCCAAAGGGGTAGGCCGAAGGAATGAACAACCACACATTTCTTTTTTAACATATTTCTCTCACTTCCTCAACATTCATACATCGTGTCATGCACGCACGTCCATTTCTACGACTTCCTGCGTGACCGACATTTAATATTTGATTTATTTGATCGTGCCGCTTTTTTTTCGGTTTCCTCTATTTCTGGTTCCATTAACATCGTAAACGTATACTTTTTTTACCATTCTTTCCTTGTGTCCAAACCATATTAATGATCCTTTCATTATTTTGTTCATAACACTATCATTCGCACCGCATTCACTTCATATATTCGATACTATAACATACACATAGTTCTCACACATTCATCTAAAAGTTTTCATTTCTACTGCATTTATTATATTTTCATCCTTCTTTTGCCAGTTCCATGCTTCGCTTCCATACGAAACGGTATTTTATAGAGACCACGTGGACCGCATGGAGAATACAAGAATTGCAAAAATTATTAAAGATAAAAACCCAAGCAGCAAGAGATTACCAGAAAGGCCGCCAAAGAGATGGAGAGATGGCTGGATATTATCATTCCAGGACAGCCCTCCGTCATAAACAGGTCATACGACCCAAACTAAGAGGAAGAAGAAGAAGAAGACATTGTTCTTCTAAATAGTAATTTTAAATATCTACACATCAACAAGCCGTAGTTATCGCGTACTAAAAGGATCAAAATTACCAAGAACTAGTTTAACCCTCCCTTCCCTGTGATGGGTATCTTCTACACGTTGCTTCTTATAACCATCAATATCCCTATAAATATAATAAATACAAGGTTTAGATTTTAGGTATTCCTCCATAATATATTTACGTAGTGATTAAAAAAAGAATATTAATAATAATCAAAATTTATCGGGTACATCCGAGATATTTTGCAAAATCGGAAACGAAATTCGTAGTAATCACTGTGGAAGCGCGAGGAGCTCAATATTCTCACTGCCCGACAGTAGCTCTCGGGCTTGCAACCAGTTTTTTTTATGTTTTTAGCAAATAAATCTCAATAATTTTATTTTTTTACTTCAATTATAATTAATTAAGGGAATTATCTATTTTGATTGGGTACTGACTATCCAACACAGGAACGCGCGTTTTTATTTTAACACCGTAAGGGAAATGTTAATAACTTGTGTTGTTCAAATTTATTAATTTCACTTGGCAATTTAATTCAACAGATATGTTCAATTTCCGTGGAATAATGGAGTTCTGTCACGAGGAAGTGAGGGTAAGTGAATACGGAATCTCCCAACAATCATGGCGACGTGTTAATGACGTCATTTCCGATAGTAATTAAGCTTAACCTAACATACACCTGTCGCCTGCCTTACAACGCATACGTAGGGACCACTATTCAAGGCAAGCCCTGCACGTTACGAGTGTACACGCCGAAGGTGTAATATAATTTTAGGTACACTCTGAAACAACACGGATGACTGTAATTATAACGTTAAGGGAATATTCAACGTAAATTTCTTTAACGGTCGCTTCCCGTACAATACACGTGAGAAATTAAAATAGATTTACTTTTATACTTATAGATATAAAATGGCGCTCTCAAAGTCATCACTGTATTTAGAAATATATCCACTAAAGCAAATATAGCAATACGTAATAGGAGGTTTTTTTTTCTTGTATACAACAGGTTGCTTGAACCCAATTACTGTATACATATTATTTTTAGTTATTATATTGATGATTCACATGACATGTGATAGGTAGCCAATCTATCGCCATTTTTATTGTCACGTGAATTCTACACCAGACCAAAGACAGTGTGACAATCACACCGAAATCGCCGGGAATCGAACCCGGGACCTCCGGTATGGAAGTCGGAGCTCTTACCACTCTGCCACGAAGGTCGTTCTTGTGCCAACCCTTCGTGGCCTAGTGATAAGTGCCACCCCGAAGGTTCCGAATTCGATTCCCGACGAGGGCAGTGTGATTGTCACACTGTCTTTGGTCTGGTGTAGAATTCACGTGACAATAAAATGGCGATAGATTAGCTACCTATCACATGTCACGAGAATCACTATGATAGCTATAATACCCTTGACATCGATTTGGCTCATGCTGTCATGATGTAAAGAGCGATTCAACAAAATAATAATAACATTAATAATAATAATATATGGAATTAAAGCTTGGAGCTAACAAAAGAAGGATAAAATTACTATAAATATCGTAAAAATGAGATCACTGAGAAAAATGTGCAAGAAATGATTTATGATAGAATGCTGAATACGAAAAAATTGAGAAATGGTGATGGTTTGGACATACGTAACGAATGGGCGAGAGTAGAATGGTTAAAATATTGTATACAAGCAGTATGAGTGGAGAGAGAAGGCGTGGAAGACCAAGGAAAGCATGGCATAACTAAATTATGTTTTGTGTGATTTTGGGTAGCACCGTGTGATTTATCCTTCTCGACCGACGTTTACCACCACCACATTACCCTGAAGATGTAGACTGCAATGATCTCTGAAACGTCGGTCGAGAAGGAGAAATCACACGGTGTTACCCAAAATCACACAAAACATATTGCTGCCGACCGTGAAAATCTACGCAATAACTAAATTAATCTTCTTCTTCTTCTTCGGATAGTAGATCTTGCGATCTATTTATGCAGGATATCAACTTTCTTTCTGTATTGAAGACGACCAGCCTTCTCTCCATCTCTTTGGTGGCCGTCCTGGTGGTCGACGGCCCTCAGGAGTCTCGTGAATCACGATCTTAGGAATTCTTGCTGGATCCATTCTCTCGCTGTGATCCCTCCAGAATCTTCTTATCTGACTACTTCATCTCACTTTGTCTACAATTTTGCAGGATTTTCGAATTTCTTCATTGGGAATCCTATCTCTAAGGGTTCTTCTTAAGAAATTTCTGCAACTTTTAAGGAATCTTCAGTTTTGACAGTGTCTGTTAAATTGATCAATTACCAAAAGGCGACATTCGAAGTCGGAAAAATCGACAAGGGGCATAATGTGTATAAATGTAAAGGAAGCTAGATAAGTATGTGAGGACAAAGTAGTATGGCGGTGCATCCTTTCAGTTTTATTATTTTATATCTATAAGTATAAAATTAAAACCAGGAAGTGAGAGCTTCATATGTACATTTACTTTTAATTATTTTTTTTAGATTTTTAGTTAACAGTCAGAGAAATCAACGTTTGTGTATTATGTGAGACATCAACTTTCGTGGCAGTATGGTAAGAGCTCTAACTGCCTTAACGAAGATTCCGAGATCTATTCTCGGCGACGGCAGTGTGATTATCACACTGACTTTGGTCTGGTGTAGAATTTAAGTGACAATAAAATGGCGATAGATTAACTACATACCCTGAAAATCGTTGTGCAAAGAAATAAGATAAGGTAAGTAACTTTCTCTTCTTCTGATTTCTTTAGGAATCTCGGATTCTGTCTCTGGGATGAAGATGTCCAGCTATCGCCATCCTTTTAGGTGGTCTTCCTGGAGGTCGGATTCATGTTGGTACTGTAAGTAATAACGAATTTTTTATATTTATTCTTCCAATTCCATTTCGATTCAAGCTTACCAAAATCATATGAAATAATGATAATTGAATAGTCTAAATACATTTCATAATATCAAGGATTTATATCAATGATATTAGAGTTAATCTTTAATGTGAGCAGAAAATAGCTCATTATTATGAAGAAGGAATCTGGTCGTGTCCAGGCTTGAACCCATGTCCCCTGGATCAGGAGCCAAGCGTTCTATCCCCTAGACCACCCAGTTAATTAACTTCTAGAAAACAGACGTTTTTAATTGTATTATAAATTCTTACACATTTTCGAATAAATCTAAAACGCAGATTTCTACTGACTGTTTTGGGGCTCTAGAAGCCAGAAAGGGTAGAAATACTTTTAATTGTTTGGGGAAGAATAAACGAAAGAGGGAGTGAATTACCGCGAGAACAGCAATAATATTCGCCGAGACATAGCAATGTACATAACCCGAATAAATTTGGTTGCCAAACATACAATTTCCACTGAAACATTCTAATTACACACTTAATGGTGAATTAACGACTTGGGTTTATTACAATTTGCATAGCAGCGAGATATAAATTTAACGGCTCATAGAAAAATGTTTAAGCTACATTAGATGTGTTTATATGAAAATATATATAATAAAATTCAATAGAAATACAAAGGGGTTCAAAAGGGTAGTAGGGCTACGATGGGGTATGTTTTGCTGAAAAATATGCCTCTGTCGTAAAGCGCCATGTTGCATTTACAACAGCAACACTACTATCAAGTCCAACTCTCTAGCGTCCACGAGAGGTCTTTTTAAAGACCCCGCGAACCCCGGGCAATGTGGCACATATTACTTAGTACCATAGCAGATAGAGAGAAAGCGAATGGCGAGCTTCCAGCGCCATAAAACTGGATACATCCAGCTAAGGGAAGGTAACCCCGACAGAAAATCCTCCAGAGAAGGCAAGGGGATACCACTCTGGATATTTTTCCCCAGGTCATCACCATGAGGCCTACTCAAGGGTGATAGTCAACGTTAGGGAGACCTGACAAGACACAGAAAGAAGAAGAAATACAAAAAAAACGTCACGCGAACACTGCGTCCTTAAAATCGATAAAAAAATCCCTTTTTTTATGGATTAAAACACTGTTTTTTCCACATTTGAATTTTTCTCGACATGTTTCGAACGCTTTACATTGATATATTCATTAGAATATTATTTTGTATCATTATCCTGCTGTTGAAGGTGTTAACCCCTCGAAACATGTCAAGAAAATTAAACTCAAAAGTGGAATCACAGTGTTTTAATTCATAAAACAATTCGTCATTATAGAATTCGATTATGTTAAAGCCCTTAGTTTATCAAAAAGAATATATTAAAATAATTAATTAATACGATGTTTTTAAACAATTACTTATTCATTTGTCTTTATTTCGAAAGCGACCGAAAATCTAATTGTTTTCGTTGCCACATTTTACTGGAAGTTCATTTAAAATAATAATTAAATAATATGATATTTTTTACATGAACTACATCCACTTATTTTAGTTTTGCCGGGCTAGACGGCATCAACATACTGGTGACATACCATTCTGTCGACACCAGCGAACTAGGCGAAATCAGTCATTGTCGAATTTAAAACAAACGTGGAAGTATATAAGGTAGTTATTAAAGCATGTATTTTTATTTTATTATTATATAAAATGAACGTCCATCAAGAGATTACAGTAAAATCATTTGATTACCTTTGACTTTATTTGCAGTCAATCGATCTCAGACTAATTGCTCTTCCCACTGGTGTCATCAGAGGCAGATTAGTTCTCATGAACGTTTTAGAGATGGTTCGACATTAGGAAGACAAGATACTTTCTAAAGTCGAGAGTATTTATCCCCTTAACGTACCTTCACTCATATATTATAAAAGACGTCGATCTCCAAGGAGACCGCGCTCAACAGACTAATTGCTCTTCCCACCGGTGTCACCAGAAGCAGATTGGTTATGACGGCCGGTACTTAAAACAATATGTGCTGTCGCTGTCGGATATATCTATCAGGGACAAAAAGACCAGCTCCAGCACGGCCGAGTTCTCGAAATATTCTCTGATTAATCTAAAGAAATGGGTAATGAGAGGCCCATCTCTTCGAAGCTGTATAGACTTGGTTCTGAGCATTCCCAATAGAAATACTATGGAGGAAGCGAGAGAAGTATGTCAGGACAGAACAGTGTGGCGGTCCATTATTTCTGCCTACCCTTTCGGAAGACGGCTTGGTGGTTAATTAGTTAATTTGTTAGAATTTGGGTGGTTGCGTAAAAAATGTATTATTGGATTTCAAAATGGATTATCAGTTGATGTCAGATTTATATCTACAGATTCAGGGGATTTCTTCCAAAACTTTATCAGGGGAAGTTTAAAGATTTGCATAACTCGGAAGTATCCGACAATTCAATACGCAGATATTTTAAATCCGAGCAAACTTTTACTTTGTGTCTATAATTAATAATCAGCAGATGAATTCGATATTACCAAGTTCAAAGAGATATCTTAGACTAATGGATTTATTAAGTGAAAAAATATGTCTTCAAAATTAAAAGATATTTTTTATGTCTTAAATTGAAAATTCACAGCAAATCTCCATCTGTGATACTAACTATATATAACTTACTAACCATCACGCTATTTTCTGGAGAGATAGGCAGAGAGGATCCGCCGCCATGCTACTCTGTACTCAATCAAATCAATCAAATCAGTTTATTTTCTCAAAATATATTACAAACAACAATTATAGTTTAAGGCATCTATTGAGAACAGGTAAAATATACAAAATATATAATACCAGGAACGCATTAGGGATGGTTCGACATTAGGAATACAAGATACTCTCCAAAGTCAAGAGTCTTCTGAACGTACTTTCACGAATATGAAAGACATCGATCTCCGAAGCGATCGTGTTCAGCAGTTTGATTGCTCTCCCCACCGGCATCACCATTTATTTCAATATCATTTATTTCATCATCATACTGGCGAACTGACATACCACACTAGCTTCTTCTACATTTATCTACATTCTACATTTAACATGCATGCTCGTCGATTTTTCCGACTTCGAATGTGGCCGCCTTTTATTATTTTATTTATTTGGTCATGCCATGCTTTCATTTACACTGCTTATACTCAGCATTTGAAACAATCTTCTCTCATCCATTCGTTCAATACGTTAAAACCATCACAGGGATCTTTTTTTAATTTCAGGTGTCAAACAAGGTTGCGTAATGTCCCCGTGGTTATTTAATCTGTATATGGACAATTGTATGAGAGAGCTGAAAGGGTTGGATGTAGGTGCCAAAATGAGCGGAGTGTCAGTAAACTGTCTCTTGTATGCGGATGACGCTGTCCTTCTTGCAGACAACGAGCATGAACTACAAGTCCTGGTGAATTGTATGTATGAGGTATGCATGCGAAATGATCTGATGATGAATGTTAATAAGTCCAAGGTAATGATTTTGAAAAGGAAGAAACCATGACAGTCTGCAACATTAGCGTGAATGGTGAAAATTTGGAGCAAGTAGTTGAGTTCGTGTATTTAGGTAGTATGTTTACAAGAGATGGGCGAGTGGAGAGGGATATTGGAAGAAGGGTTGGGGCAGGCAACAAAGTGAATGGTGCACTTAAAGTTGTCATCGCAAACAAAAACCTATCAAAAAAGCTAGAATGGCAGTGCACAATGGTGTTCTTCTACCGACCCTTATGTATGGAAGCGAAGCATGGAACTGGCAAAGGAAGGATGAAAGTAGAATAAATGCAGTAGAAATGAGATCTCTTAGACGAATGTGTGGATATTCTGTGTATGATAGAGTGTCGAATGAAAATATAAGAAGTGAATGCGGTGCGAATGATGGTGTCATGAACAAAATAATGAAAGGATCATTAAGATGGTTTTGGACATATGGAAAGAATGAATGAAGAAAGAATGGTAAAAAAATTATATGTTAATGATGTAAATGGAACCAGAAATAGAAGAAGACCGAGGAAAACGTGGCACGATCAAATAAATTAAATATTGAATGTCAGCCATGTGAGGAGTCAGAGAAATCGACGCGCGTGCATGACACGATGTATGAATGTTGAGGAATCGAGAGAAATATGTCAGGAAAGAAAGGTGTGGCAGTCCATTCTTTCTGCCTACCCCTTCGGGGAGACGGCGTGATGGTTAGTTAGTTAGTTAGTTAGTTACAACCATCTGCCTGACATTTAATCCTATTTTCGTCATTCGGTATTCTATCATATATCTTTTTCCTGTACATCATTTTCATTTATTTGTGTGTATGTTTCGCTGTATGAATGTGGAGGAATCTAGAGAGATGTACCAGGATAGAGTAGTGCGGCGGTCCATTGTCTCTGCCTACCCCAACGGTTAAGCAGCGTGATGGTTTGTTATTGTTGTTGTTATTTTCATTTTTAGTGATCTCATTTCTACAGCATTGATACAACTTTCTTACTCAATTTGGCAGCTCCACTTCACTTCCATAGGGTTGGAACTAGAACTCCATTACTAGTTAGTATGAATCATGGAAACTAACTTTTTTTTTCTACGAATGAAAACGTCAGTTTTTAGAAGATTCATTATTAATTATGAAAAAAAAACATACGTACATATACAAATTAACGATTATGATGTTAAACACATAGTTATTCATATTTATGATTTACTCAGATTTTTACTCAGAATTTCTTTAACAATTATTCTAGCAAAAAAATCACTCTCTGTTATTAAAAACAGCTTTATTTTGTAGCACAGTTTTAAAATTTCTCTCTACGAAATAGTTTGCTTTGTGAAATATATAATGAGCATTCTCAGGGAAGCCATAATATTAAAATAAAATATTGTACATATTTTTTATAATGAATAATTGTATCTCAATAAAGACGAAAATTCAAATTGTTTTTCTGGGAACAAAATGTGGTGGCCGAGGCGTTTACAGGACTTATGACCTGTCATTGATTGGGTTGAGCGATCGCTTTATATTTTACAACATTCTCCATTCGGCCCTTCTTATGACCACCACATCTGACAAATTTTTGGAACTTGTTTATATGCTAGAATCCCGCGCTTATCTTTACATATTTTAGTTCACTCTACACTAGCGTCATCTATTAAGATTGGGAAGCATTAAGCAGAAAATCTTTATTAATGCACTGTAAAATCTCTGCAAATCTTACAGTACTAGATTACGCCTGGAGATGTCTCTCCAATTTTTTATGCCTACTTGGACCAGCTATTTTATACAACATTTTGAATGTTTACGAATTCTTGTAGACAAATACTGGATTTTACCCATTGCGGATAAATTATTTTTTTTATAAGGACTACTATGTAAATTGTTTTTCTGGGAACAGACACACCACCACATTCTGTAAAAGAATTTGTAAACATTCAAAATGTTGTATTGTATATTATTAGTTGTTATTTTCTGCTTCTTTCGGTGCCGTGTCAGGTTACCTCAACGCTTGCGATCACTGCAGCAAAGCCACTTGGTTCAGGTTCTGAACTGTTGTGATTCCTGTCCACTCTTCGAAGAATTGCTGGCGATTGAATGTGAAAGGCACAAGACAGGTGGAGAATTTTGAGAAAGGCCTTTGTCCTGCAGTGGACGTCAACGCCTGCTTAAGTAACAAGATAATGAATTAATTAATTCAGTTTATTTATCATTAGTTTATTTATTTATCAGTTTATTAACTAACTAACTAACTAACCATCACGCCATTTCCCCGGAGGGGTAGGCAAAGAGGATGGATCGCCACACTGGCCTGTCCTGGCATACCTCTCGGGCTTCCTCTACATTCATACATCGATTATTCCGACTTCGAATGTGGCCGCCTTTTAGTAATTGATTAATTTGGTCATGCCATGTTTTCCTCGGTCGTCCTCGGCTTCTTTTCCCACTCACGCTGCTTGTATACAACTTTTTAACCATTCTACTCTCATCCATTCATTCCATATGTCCGAACCATCTCAGGGATCCTTTTTTAATTTTATTCATGATGCAGTCATCTGCCTTACATTTCTTTCTTATTTCATCGTTCGGTATTCTATCATACAACGTTTTCCCTGCACATTCTTCTTTGTGATCTCATTTCTACGGCGTTTATCCAAGCTTCACTTTCATACATGAGGGTTGGCACTAGAACTCAATTTTTATCTTATCTTATCAGTTTTTATTTATTTACTCAAAAGCTTTACAAACATAGTTAAAGTTTAAGGCATCTATTTGAGAAAGGATAAAGTATCTAGGACGCAAGAGGTTCAACTTTAGGAAAACAAGATACTATGTGCCTTCTGAACGTACTTTCACTAATATGAAAGACGTCGATCAATTGTGGTGTCGGTCTTTTCTTAAAACAAATCTTACCTTCTACCACTTGAATGTAAAAAAATCTTCAGAAAATATTATCTGCCGTTCAAATATGCCAAATTAATTCTTATTCGGTTATTTATAGGCGTGATTTTTGACACTATAAAAATTCAACAACCCTGCTTTATAGGTCGGGGAAGAAAAATACTTGGCATTAGAGAGCCGTGAACGCCACAGTAGAATGAGTACGCGGGAAGTATCGTAGAAAAGCGGATGTCCCATATTAAATTTCTCTCCCGTTGTGAAAATAGGTGCCTGCATTTCCTCTAACAAGAAAATTTCCATTAACCTAAAAATTAAACATCTTTATCGTGCGTTGGGCTTTGTTTAAAAACTTTGTTTTTACTTCCTCTTTAGCTCTTCTTTCGTAATCACTAAAACCCTTTTGAATACAAAAATCGACTCAAGCGATACTTAATTGATAACTAAACATGATGTAACTATAAAAAAACTCGAATGTCGTCAAGAAAGAGTACGAGAATATTTTGAATACAAGTGCAAGAGAGAAATACTTCGATTCTCTCTGAATGTAATTCGAAATTCACACGATGCGCATGCCCCAGAACGTTTCTGAACTATTTTATTATAATTATTGTCGCATTGTGTTAATAAGGTAGTTTGCTAAAATGCCGAAAATCATTCTCCATAGATGGCGTTAGTGGGTCGGTTGTATAGGTTAATTCTTGAAAAAATTCACAAGTGCAACCAAATCTACATAGATGGCTGACTGAAACTGACACGTGAAGATAAATATGGATTTTGAAGTATATATACATCTTCCAAAAATTTGTCATGCATGATCACAAATAACAAAGGTGGAATGGGGAATGTTTTAATTACATAAAGCGTGCGCTTAACCCAACCAATGACAGGTCATAAGTCCTGTAAACACCTTGATCATCCATGTTCAGTTTCCAATTTACGTCTTCGTCTCTATTGAGATACAATTAAAATAATTATTGTTGTTTGATGTAAAGTGCGGTTAGTTGTGAAAATTTTAATGTGTGAAATTTTTTTTTAAATTAAAAGTAAAAACTTATAACTGATCATGATTGTATAGTGAACCAAGTTTTTAAAGCTTAGAAAATCTTTACTTCTGTGAATATTGAGAATACGGATTGTAACTAGTTATATACAATAATGCATCCATCCATCCATGCAACGGCGCCGATACCAATTGTTCTTTGCTCCGTCACGCAGAACCAACCTGCCTTTGGTGATGCCAGTATGAAGAGGAATTCAGAAATTGAATAATATAATCGTCTTGGATTTGGACATATACAAGTGTCTGGAAAGAGTACTGCCTCCCTGACGTCGACATATTTGGTCTTAATATTCCTTCTGGTATAAATATATATTTATTTAGTTTCATATCCTTATTTAATTTGCGTCCAAATGAGACGTCTAAAAGTTTTTCGTTGGTTATGTCTCATTTTTGTATAACATAAATAAATACATAAATAAAATAATCCATGTAGATGATAATTGAGTATACAAAAACGGAAAAAATAGATTTTTTTCCGTTTTTGTATACTCAATTATCATCATACATCGTGTCACGCACGCGCGTCGATTTCTCTGACTCCTCACATGGCCGACATTCTATATTATTTGATTTATTTGATCGTGCCACGTTTTCCTTGGTCTTCCTCTATTTCTGGTTCCATTTACATCATTAACATATCATTTTTTTACCATTCTTTCTTCATTCATTCATTCCATTTGTCCAAACCATCCTAATGATCCTTTCATTATTTAGTTCATAACACCATCATTCGCACCGCATTCAATTCTTATATTTACATTCGACACTGTACCATACACAGAGTATCCACACATTCGTCTAAGAGATCTCATTCCTACTTCATTTATTCTACTTTCATCCTTATTTTACCAGTTCCATGCTTCGCTTCCATACATAAGGGTCGGTACAAGAACACCATTGTGCACTGCCATTTTAGCTTTTTTGGATAGGTTTTTGTTTGCGATGACAACTTTAAGTGCACCATTCACTTTGTTGCCTGCCCCAACCCTTCATAGAATATATATTTAGAACCATAAATTGGAAAAAATAGAGTAAAAACGTAAGGCTTCGTATATTATATTCGCAACACTTAATTTTTTGATTTGCAGACATGTTTCGGTTGTGACTCAACCTTCATCAGTGCACAAATTTTACAACAAATTAACACAGAATCGGTTAACCTTGAAATTTTAGAAATAAAAAAAACTATTAAAATTTCGATAATATGATAATTTTAACTAACTAACCATCACGCCGTCTCTCCGAAGGAGTAGGCAGAAAGAATGGACTGCCACACTTTTCTTTCCTGGCATATTTCTTTCGCTTCCTCAACATTCAGACATCGTGACATGCATGCACGTCGATTGCTCTGACTCCTCACGTGGCCGGCATTCAATATTTGATTTATTTGATCGTGCCACGTTTTCCTCGGCCTTCCTCTATTTCTAGCTCCGTTCACGCCGTTTACATATACCTTCTTTACCATTCTGTCTTCACTCATTCTTTCCATGTGTCCAAACCATCTTAATGACCCTTTCCTTATTTTGTTCATAACACTTTCATTCGCACCACATTCACTTTTTATACTTGCATTTGTCACTCTATCATATACAGATTTGCCACATATTCGTCTTAGAGATCTCATTTCTACTTTATTTATTTTACTTTCATCCTTCTTTTGCCAGTTCCATGCTTCACTTCACAACACATAGAAACGTTATTTTAAGAATTCATTTATATTCCACATTGTCTATTGAGATCTATTCAGATTTTCTTTATATTATATTATACTGGTTCTGATTTTGAAAATTTGGTTTAGTTCATGTGGTGCTCCAGTAAATTTGGAGATATTCCAATTATTCGAATATGAACCCACAACACAAAGTGAAGGCGAATATAATCATGAATATAAACATAGAAACGTTATTTTAAGAATTCATTTCTATTCCACAATGTTTATTGAGATCTATTCAGATTTTCTTATATTATATTATACTGGTTCTGATTTTGAAAATTTGGTTTGGTTCATGTGGTGCTCCAGTAAATTTGGAGATATTTCGTGTATAAGTGAATTGTTTAGTCAATTTGATTGTTGTCGCATTTTATAATATTTTGTTGTAACACGTAATGCGTTTTTACTGTTTTAATGTTTAAATTATAGGTTTTTTCGTTTATATAAAGAATTTTGACAGGTATAAAATTATTTTTTTCATTTGTTCCAATGACCAATTGAAAATTTTCTTCAATAATATTTTAAAGTTATTGCTGGTGTTGGATTATTTTAAGTGCCTAGTTACATTTTATTTAAAAAACGGTGGATACGTAGAATATGAATTAAATAAACACAAAGGTCCTGCTGACAACATGTGCACTATCTAAAAGAACATGATGTTTAAAAATATTTTTCTTTTATATTTTCTTTTATATAATTTGTTTAAGATTTATTTTGTGAATGTTGGAGGATCAAGGTGTGCGCGGGAGATACCTATTGGTGGCGATGAGGTTCGCAACCCATCACACTGCGTCTTTCGCGGGGGCGAAAAGAGATGGATGGAATGCCGCATAGGTTGGTGTGGCAGTCCATTCTTTCTGCCTACATTTACGAGGAGACGGCGTGATGGGTATTTAGTTTGTTATATATTCATCTTCCCTTTTTGTTTTCGATTCACATTTGAATAAATACAGCTGCACTTAGTATTTTTACAACACTTTATTACACTTTTCGACATATTTCGGTTATGACATAACCTTTTTCAATGTAAAAAATTTAACAAAAAATTATATCTTATCTATAAATGTTGTTGTGAACTGTACTAACCTGTATATCTATTCAGATTTTACTATCTATGTTTTAAAATATGTCACATCTCCCTATCAAAGTGTTCGAATATTGTCTGCATGCCTCATTAACTCTCCAGAAGATGCTGCATATAATAATGTTACGTGCAGTTAACACAGAATACATACTGCCATAGTGTTTGTAAATACTCGAAGGACTCTTGCATGATAAAGCTTTGACAACACAACGTAACTCTAACCGTTTGAACCTCATGTATTCTCTTCAAGATAGATCCTTTGGGATCAAGTCTCTATTATCTATTGGAAATTGTATACTCTCTTTGAGCGAACACTGCTAACCATACAAACGTATAAATATAATTATTATATGGATATATATTATGTAAGATTCAAAGTCATCTGAGAAATATCATAGTTGACTAATACTCGTATCATAACTTATAATTAACCATTCCGAAAGTGAGTTTATTTTTCATAGAATACGAAATTACATTATTTCTGATCCTTACAGTATTTTGTTAATAACACCATCATTCGCACCGCATTCACTTCTTATATTTTCATTCGACACTCTATCATACACAGAGTATTCACACATTCGTCTAAGAGATCTCATTTCTAACTAACAAAAAACTAACTATCCATCACGCCGTCTCCCCAAGGGGTAGGCAGAAAGAATGGACTGCCACACTTTTCTTTCCTGACATATTTCTCTCGCTTCCTCAACATTCATACATCGTGTCATGCACGCGCGTCGATTTCTCTGGCTCCTCACATGGCCGACATTCAATATTTGATTTATTTTATCGTGCCACTTTTTCCTACGTCTTCCTCTATTTCTGGTTCCATTTACATCATTAACATAAAAAAAAATTACCATTCTTTCTTCATTCATTCTTTCCATATGTCCAAACCGTCTCAATGATCCTTTCATTATTTTGTTCATAACACCATCATTCGCACCACATTCACTTCTTATATTTTCATTCGACACTCTATCATACACAGAGTATCCACACATTCGTCTAAGAGATTTCATTTCTACTGCATTTATTCTACTTTCATCCTTCTTTTGCCAGTTCCATGTTACCCCTTCCATACATAAGTGTCGGTAGAAGAACACCATTGTGCACTGCCATTCTAGCTTTTTTGGATAGGTTTTTGTTTGCGATGACAGCTTTAAGTGCACCATTCACTTTGTTGCCTGCCCCAACCCTTCTTTCAATATCCCTCTCCAATCGCCCTCTCCAGTAAACATACTACCTAAATACACAAACTCATCTACTTGCTCCAAATTTTCACCATTCACGCTAATGTTACAGACTGTCATGATTTCTTCTTTTTCAAAAACCTTGGACTTATTCACATTTATCATCAAATCAATTCGCATGCATACCTCATACATACTATTCATCAGGACTTGTAGTTCATGCTCGTTGTCTGCAAATAGGACAGCGTCATTCGCATACAAGATACAGCTTACTGACAATCCGCTCATTTTGGCACCTACATCCAACCCTTTCAGCTCTTTTATATACTATATATCGCTTTCTCATATATACGGCATTTATGCTACTTTCTGTATTTTTTGCCAGCTTCTAGCTTATACGTAAGGGTTGATCCTTGAACTCCATTTGCTTTGCTTCTATGAATGTGAAATTAACGATACTGGTTTAAAAAATACGTAACGAAAACGTTATTACTATGTAAATCCAGCACTTTCCATTCGTAATAACTATTCAACTACGGCCCCTTGAGCTCCAAGAGAAGGTAGCAAGTGTACATAAAACGAGATTTTGTAGAGCTCTTCCTATTATGATATTATTTTATTTGCCCAGCACGAGGGGCCCCTGAGAACTCTCGCGAGAGAAGAGGAGACACTTCTTGTATTATCGCTTCGAGTACTCCAGTGGCGGGTTATATAATATTTAAAGCAAACCACATTCTGATGTGATCTCATTTCTACGGCGTTTATCCTGCTTTCATCCTTCTTTTACCAGCTACAAGCTTCACATCCATAAATGAGGGTTGGCACTAGAACTCCATTGTGTACTGCCATCTTTGCTTCTGTGGATATATTTCAATTTGCAGTAATGACGTTGTATGATGAGACGACCTTCGTGGCAGAGTGGTTACGAGCTCTGACTTCCATGCCGAAGGTCCTGGGTTCGATTCCCGGCGATGGCAGTGTGATTGTCACACTGTCTTTGGTCTGGTGTAGAATTCACGTGACAATAAAATGGCGATAGATTGGCTACCTATCGCATGTCACGAGAATCAATATAATAGCTAAAAATAAAAATTGTATACAGTAATTGGGTCCAAACGACCTGTTGTGTACATAAAAAAAAAATTAAAAAAATACCGAACGCTGAAATAAGAAAGAAATGTAAGGCAGATGACTGCATCATGAATAAAATTAAAAAAGGATCCCTGGATGGTTTGGACATATGGAACGAATGGATGAGAGTAGAATGGTTAAAAAGTTGTACACAAGCAGCGTGAGTGGGAAAAGAAGCCGAGGACGACCGAGGAAAACATGGCATGACCAAATTAATCAATTACTAAAAGCCCGAGAGGTATGCCAGGAGAGGCCATTGTGGCTATCCATCCTCTTTCCCTACCCCTCCGGGGAAATGGCGTGATGGTTAGTTAGTTAATTAGTTAAATAATACCACGCCTTTTAAATAGACACATTTTTTGTAGTCCATTGTTTTGGCCGAAACACTATGATTCTTCAACATTATAACATTATCACAATTTCTTTTTATTCACTGAGTGTGTCGTGACAGCTGTTTCGCCAACCGATCTTGGCATCATCAGTTTAACAATAAACTGAGTGAACTAAAATGAAACATGTTTATTGTAACACCTGATGATGCCAACATTGGTTAGCGAAACAGCTGCCGCGACACTCACAGTGAATAAAAATAAATTGTGATATTATAATAGTATTTTAAATTTTAACAGTAACATTTTTTTGTATTTAACGCTATAGATTTGAATTATGTTAGTTCTATGTCTCGATTTCAAGTCCACATTAAATGTTATCAACTTTATAGAGAGTTTTGATTACATAATTACTTTTTCTTATTTTTTGCGAGGTGAGTTGACACATCTCGCATTAGACCAGAATTTTTTTCCAGAGTCTGAAAGAGTTAATAGTTCTAAGACATTGTTTATTATTTTTATCTCTTATGACCATATGATCATTAAGATGGTTTGGACACATGGAAAGAATGAATGAAGAAAGAATGGTAAAATAATTATATGTTAACGATGTAAACGGAACTAGTAATAGAGGAAGGCCGAGGAAAACGTGTCACGATAAAATAAATCAAATATTGAATGTTGGCCATATGAGAAGTCAGAGAAATCGACGCTCCTGCATGATACGATGTATGAATGTTGAGGAAGCGAGAGAAATATGTCAGGAAAGAAAAGTGTGGCAGTCCATTCTTTTGACGGTTAGTGTTAGTCGATGGTTAGTTAGTTAATTAGTTATGATCATATCATGAATCAATTGTATCTCATTAGAGACAAAGATGCAAATTGGAAACAGAATATGGTTGATCGAGGTGTTAATAGGACTTATGACCTGTCATTGGTTGGGTTAAGCGCACGCTTTATGTAGTACAACATTCCCCATTCCACCTTTTTTCTTATGACCACCATGATCATATCATCTTATAGATTTTGATTAATAAGTAACAAATCTGAGATAATACAACAATATTGGAGCTATTGAAATAAAATATTGTTATGATTAAGTATTTTTGAATTTGATTTTTATTGTTTTTATTGGAACTTACCATAACCTATTTAAAACTTCAAGGTCCGCCTCTGGTGGGAGTGAGCAGTTAAAATGTTCTAAGCGACACCAGCGCACGAGCACCACGGTAGAGTTATCACTGGGCGATATAAAAAGTCTACAAATATAAACATAACTAAAAAATTTTTTTTTTTTTTTATAGGGTGTTCATAAATATTTAGTTATGAACGAAGCCAACATACTCCAACGCGAGCGAAACCGGTTGGTTAAAAAAAAGTTATGTTAAAACTAATAAAACTGTCCATTGTTTTGGCCGAAACACTATGATACCTTAACATTTTAACACTGTTAAAATAAATAACTTTGTTTTTGTATCACAATAGTATTTTATTTTACGCGTTAGCTGTTTCATCAACCTATGTTGACATCATCAGGTGTTACAATTGTGTATTTATTCCTATGTCAATTTGAATAATTTCTTTGATATAATTTTGAAGTTCTTGCTGAAATTTAGTAAGGTACCTTAATATTTTAATTAAAAGAACGGTTAGTTACTATTTATAAGAGAAAATGTTAAAGGCGGAAAATATAATAATAATAATAATAAAACAGTAATTAAAATGAAACATAATAAATTGAAAAAATTAAGAACGATAAGCAATAACAGGAAGTAAATTACATTTATAGAAAAGGTAACAAAAATTTAAGATATTATTATTATTTTTAGCTAGATTATACAGGGGAAAAGTTTTTAATGTATAATACTATATACTTATGGGGAATAAAAAGGAATTTGGTTATTTATAACATTTAGTTTACATTTTTTGGCCTTTAAAATTCTGTATTAAAATGGTGTCAGCATAGATAAATGATGTCAGCATAGGTTGATGAAACAGCTGTCTCGTAAAATAAATAAAAATGTGATACAAAAACAAAATTATTTCAGTTAACAGTTTTAATAAAACTGTAATATTGCAATATTATTTTTAATAGTGCTACACCACGAATTAAACGCTTCATCTTCTTCTTCTTATTATTTTTGTCCGGCCACACCTCCGTGGTGCATAGGGTCTCAAACAAACCTTCTCCACTCGACTCTATCGCATGCCTGATGCCTAAC
Organism: Lepidostoma basale; assembly: GCA_022606425.2. Taxonomy (NCBI): domain Eukaryota; kingdom Metazoa; phylum Arthropoda; class Insecta; order Trichoptera; family Lepidostomatidae; genus Lepidostoma; species Lepidostoma basale. The sequence continues at coordinate 93,286 of JAHDVF020000152.1, forward strand.
ATGTGAGGCCTGCTTCTTTAACTTCGTTTGCAGGGATCTTCTTCAGGTGGCTCTAGGTCTGCCTCACTTCCTCTTTCCTTCCATAGGGGACCAGTCTATTGCGCCCTGAGCGATGCAGGCTGGGTTCCATCTCAGAGTGTGACCGATCTACTGCCATTTGTGTCTAGCGACTTGTTCTCTTATTAGCTTTTCGCCTGCCATGGTACAGAGAACGGCATTTGACACTGTTTGGGGCCAATAGATCTTGAATATTGAGCGAAGGCACCTATTTATATACACCTGAAGTTTTCCAATCACGTTCGCAGTAGATTTCTAAGTCCCACATTCGTACAACAGTACGCTTTTAACGCTACTGAAAGCGCTTCATATGAAAGTACAAAGTATTCCCCATGACAATTTCAAAACTCTTGTAAATTCCTTCATTGTGTCACGACTTGACTATTGTAATGGAATTTATGCAAATATTCCAAAACAACAATTAAACAAACTTCAATCTGCGTTCAATGCAACTGCAAGACAACTGCAAGATGCATTAAAGGCATTCCAAAAAAGTGCCATATAATACAATATCTCAAAGAACTTCACTGGCTTAAGAGTCCAGAAAGAATCCAGCATAAACTCTGCTGGAAAGTCTTCAAAGCGCTACATGGAATGGTTCCAAATTATATATCCGAACTCTGTATAACAGACAGCATAAATACAAGGAAATCCACACTTCGCTCGGCGAACTTCTTGGCAATTGGTAGATAAGTTGAGCCAAAGTGTTGTCCTAGTACAAATTTCGGGGATCGAGCGTTTGCGGAAGCCGGTCCATCAGCTTGAAACAATCTTGATCCGACAGACTTCAGATCTAAGCTGAAAACCCATATTTTCATATTTAATACCCAATTTAAAACCTGCGTATTTTGTTCTATTATATTTTCTAATCGATCGCGAATATCATTTAGATGCAGCGTTCACATTTAGATATTAAAACACGTCTTAATGCGCCTTTGAGGTGATTACATCACAAAAACGGCGCTAGAAAAGATAGTTAATATTATTATTTTTATTTATACAAAAAAAATGGTTTATATTGTATAACATAGAAAATCATGTTTTTATTCATGTCGTAAAACTAATTATGTGTATTCAAACTAAAATAATTTCATTTCGTATTTGGAAGAGCCATATCGATCAAAATCTGAAAGCAGCGCTTAATATCTGCTTTGTTTAGTATAGAAATCTCATTAGGACTTGTGAACAACTTCTGTAGCTAAAACCAAATTATCAGTATGATGAAAATATGATCTTGTCTTTTCCACCCATCCTCGGGGGAGGCTAAAGCGCTTAGGCCCGTTTTTGGTACGTGCATTTGGAATTACAGCGTTTAAAGAAGTATTTCTTTTTTAATACAACAAAATTATTTAAAAATAATATTGGGTGTTATTATTTAAAAAATATTATTATTGTATGAAATCACTCTTCTGCAATGATAACATTAATTTGAAACTCCGCCAGAAAAAGATCAAATGCTTTGTGTGGTCTGTTTAATTGTATAGACGTGAAATGTGGACCTTAAAATTCAACTCAATGAACAGACTGGAAGCATTTGAAATGTGGCTACATCGCCAAATTCTCTGAATTCCTTGGACGGACATAATAACCAATACCGAAATCATGAAGCAAGCTAGAGTTGACAGGGAGCTGTTGTCAACTATCAAGGTTCGGAAGATTTCATATCTGGGTCATGTACTGTGTGGGAAAAGTACCACCTTCTCCAATTGATATTGGAGGTCAAAATTGGGGGACACCTAAGGGCTCGGTAGGAGACAGATGTCCTGGCTGCGAAACGTGAGAGAGTGGACCGGCATCCGAAGTGTGGAGGAGCTGTTACGAGCGGCGCAGGACAGGGACAGGTTCGCTGAGGTGATCGATAACGTTGGGGGGACCCGACAGGGCCCTTGAAGAAGAAGATTGGGTGTTTCGGAAAGTTTGGTCCTTTTTTTCGCATGAAAATCGCATTTATTTGAAATCATCAAAATATTATTCAAATCAAATCAAATCAAATCAGTTTATTTCATCAACAGACATTACAAAATTTATTTTTAAGGCATCTATTGAGAACAGGTAAAATAATATATTATATATAGTATACTACCAGAAACGCATAAGAGATGGTTCAACATTAGGAAGACAGGATACTCTCCAGAATTAAGAGTATTTGCCTTCTGAACGTACTTTCACTAACATGAAAGACGTCGATCTCCGAGGAGACCGCGTTCAGCAGACTAATTGCTCTTCCCACCGGTGTCACCAGAGGCAGATTGGTTCTGGCGGCCGGTAGGTAAAACAATCTGTGCTGTCGCTGTCGGAGATATCTATCGGGGACAAAAAGCCGAACACCCTCCAGTACGGCCGAGTTCTCGAAGTATCCCCTAATTAATCTAAAGAAATGGGTAATTAGATGTCCATCTCTTCGAAACTGTAGAGAATTGGTTCCGAGCATTCCCAAAAGAAATGCCGTGGGATAGAGCCAAGGATAGCTACCATACTCCCTCATGTAGAGATACCTCAGAAATTTTTTCTGAACCCTCTCCAGCATAATGGAATATCTCGCCTCGTGAGGACTCCATATCACAGAACCACTTTCGAGTCTGCTCCGAACCAATGCGTTGTATAAGACTCTGAGCACATTGGGATCCCTGAAAACTCTGCCGGTCCGGACGATGAAGCCACTGCTTTTCTACTATTCACTATTCATCGTTAGCCACTACTTTTCTCATCTATCTGACAATAAATGAATCCATTGTCGAAAAAACGCCTCATCTTTTGATGCAATCCGGGCATCGACCCAATTCTTGGCATCTGCATATGAATGGAAGTGCTGCGCTTCTAAAGCATGCGTCATGGATTTGAACAAGTGATAGTCTGATGGTGCCACGTCTGGTGAATAAGGCGGGTGAGGTATAATAATCTTTCAAGAGACATTCTGTATGGAGTTTTTGACTGCAATTGCGATGTGAGATCGAGGGTTGTCGTGTTGAAAAACAAGCTTTGAATATAATGAATATAATAAACAGCTAATGTATAATGTTCTTTATGATGGTTCTCATGTTGTCAGCTAGACGATCCGTACTTTTGTGATTCCGCAAATTAAAAATATATATTTGTAAATATAACATATTGGTTTTATAATCAATTAAAGTTTCAGATAATTTTATAGTCTGCAACTTATGTGATTGATGTGTTTTATAGTGTACGAGTACCTACAGCCCTACAGCCCATATTGAGCCTTAGCCTCCAGTATTTCGTTTGCCGGGTCTAGTCTGATTTCCAGTCCTTTTCCGAGGCTCCGCGTCTGGTTTCGTAATCGTTGCTTTTTATGGGGAGAAGTAATTAGCATACAACCCCATCCAGGAGGGCCAGGGTTTTCCTGTTCCATTTCCTTCCCTTAGCTGGGTGGTTCCGGTTCCGGGTGGTTCCGAGTGGTTCCTATCTGCTATGGCTGATGGTATTGCCAGTGGCCACATTGCTTGCGGGGCCTAAGAGACCACTCGTGGACGCTAGGAGTAGGACTATTGGTAGTGTTGCTGATGGAATGCAACTGTAGCATTTCACGGCATTTAAGTGACACATATTTGCCAACAAAATATGCATTTTGAATGTACACAATTCTCTGCTTAATGCTTAAATCCAATCTTCATAGATGGCGCTAGTGTGTATATTGAAACTAACATGTGAAGTTTGGTGTTACATATTAACATATATACAACTTCCAAAAATTTGTCAGACATGGTGGTCGTAAGAACGGTGAAATGGGGAATGTTGTATTACACAAAGCGTGCGTTTAACCCAACCAATGACAGGTCATAAGTCCTGTACACACCTTGACTACCAGATTCTGTTCCCAATTAGCATCTTCGTCTCTATTGAGATACAATTAATCCGTATTTGAATTGATTATTGATAGCCGTATCAATTCGTAGGTATAAAAAGACAATCAATTATTAATTTCAATTGATTTTAAACCTTAAGCGTATTGCAATCAATTGAAATTTTAAATCGATAGTAACTTTCAGTTCACAATTCAAAAGGTGATTTGATTTTGTTCATTCATGGTATAAATTAATCTACGTATAATTCAAATACGTAGGTACCGCAACAATATTATTATTTCGCATTATTCCAATTTTCTATTGAACCACATTGTTTGACGGTGTATCCTTTCTTTATGGATATTAATTTCATCCCGTATTCAGATCGGTTTCCACTTCGAAAATCTAATACGTTCTTGATCGTACGATTCTCAAACATTGGGAAATTCATGAAACATTCCATTGTTTTGGCCTATTCAATGTTTAAATATCATATAATAATATAATAATAATAATAAATTGAATAATTTATAAAGCGCCATTTTTATGAATTACTCATCTCAAGGGCGCTGTAGAAGATGCTCCGTTTTATCAACTAGATAATAATAATAATAATAATAATGATTAAAAATATGTACAAACATATTTAGTATGAGGGCTGCACCTGACGAAGTCAATCAGCCCTTCCTGTCAGGAAATGATAATTTGAAAAGGTGCGTTTTGAGTCTCGATCTAAACTCCGATTGATTCTCAATGCACTCAATGTCTGCTAGAAGATTGTTCCAGGCTGAAGGGCTGGCTACCGCGTAGGCTCGGTAGCCAAATTTTGTGCTTGGACAGCGTTTTGGCACAGTCAATCTACCGATCGCAGAAGACTTAGCTGATCGCAATGTAGACTGTCTAGCATTCAGGTTCTCGTTGGTGCAGAGTTCAGATATATAAGCTGGTGCCATTCCATGCAACGCCTTATAGACCGTCCAGCAGAGCTTGTTTTGTATCCTTTCTGGACATTTCAGCCAGTGGAGCTCATCATCATCAGCCGTCTGTCATCCACTGCTGAATGTAGGCTTCTCCCAAAGCACGCCACCGTCCCCTATCCATTGCCGCTCCCATCCATCTATGTCCAGCAATCCTCTTCAGATCGTCGGTCCATCGGGCAGGGGACGTCCAACTCTGCAGAATCCTGTACTCGGTTTCCAATCCAGAACCCGTCTTCCCCATCGGCCATCGGTTCTCCAACAGTTATGTCCAGCCCATCGCTACTTCAGCCCGCATATCCTCAGAGCCACCTCAGTCACCATGGTTTGTTGATAAATGAATTTGTTTCTAAATTTGTCCCTCAAGGTTATTCCTAGCATGGCTCTTTCCATGGCGCGTTGTGCTCACGTCTCGGCTCCGTACGTCATTACTGGCAAGACGCACTGGTTGAAGACTATAGTCTTACATGACGTAATTTTCCAAAGGCCGCCCAACCCAACTGAATTCTTCGGTCGGCTTCTTTCTCGAAATTGTTTCTACCTAAATGAATGGTAAAGTTAAAGTTTAAATATGGAACACTGTTATTCCCTTTCTTCTGGTACCGTGTCAGGTCCCCCCAACATTGGAGATCACGGCAGTGAAACCATCTCTTTCCTGCGACATTTGGAACACGTTCTCGACACTGCTTTTGCAGCCAGCCCTACCAACTCCCTGACGTCCCTCTATTTCGTCCCGGGTTCGATTGAAGACAATGTTATAACGATACAAAGAGGCTATATAAATTTCTTCTATATTCGCCATAACTTTGTGTTGTAGATGTTTATTTTTTATATATATACGAGTACTTAGTATACAACACGCACTTTATTAAAAAAAAAAAAATTTAATTCCAAACATGTTTCGGACACACAAGCCATATTTATATAATATCAGTGATATTATATAAATATAAATATTAAAAATATATTATATATTTTTTCACAAATGTGGTCAGTTTTGATGTTAATATGATTTATTTTGGAACGTTTATGCTTTTGTTATAACTAATATTATGAAAAAACTAAATAACTAACTAACCATCACGCCGTCTCTCCGAAGGGGTAGGCAGAAATAATGGACTGCCACACTTTTCTTTCCTGACATATTTCTCTCGCTTCCTCAACATTCATACATCTTGTCATGCACACGCGTCGATTTCTCTGACTCTTCACGTGGCACGTTTTCCTCGGTCTTCCTCTATTTCTAGTTCCATTTACATCGTTAACATATAATTTTTTGACCATTATTTCTTTATTCATTCTATCCATATGTCCAAACCATTTTAATGATCCTTTCATTATTTTGTTCATAACACCATCATTTACACCGCATTCACTTATTATACTTGCATTTGACACTCTGTCATATACAGATTTATTACACATGTGTCTTAAAGATCTAATTTCTACTGCATTTATTCTACTTTCATCCTTCTTTTGCCAGTTCCATGCTTCGCTTCCATACATCAGAGTCACTTTTTCAATATTATGAATAAATTTAAAATTTAAAATAATAATTTAAAGTTCTTATGGGGGTTTAGGTACTTACAACAAAGGAAATAAATAAAAAAATATTGGACTTGAGATTAAATTTATTCAATTATTTTTAATGTTTTCTTCATTTTCTAAAATTTCTAGATTGTTCAATGTTATATTTATATTATTTACATGTAAAATTCCAATGCATCTTTATTAAATAAATAATCTTTTTCAATGAGATGGTTTGCGAATTCAGAAAAGTTATTATTAGAGAGACATCTTATGTGCTCTCTTATTCTTAATATTTATATTTATATAATATCACTGATGAAGGACTTGTGTGTCCGAAACATGATTTATGTTTAATTTTTATATTTTTATTAAAATGAGTGTTGTATACCAAGTATATAAAAGAAGAAAGATTAGACTATATAATGGCTTATTTTTTTACGATAATTTTAAGTAGACTTCTTAATAGTGCTGAAACCACTGTTTTAATCCATGCTTTCAGATGGAAAATCATTTTTAGATTAGAAAATCGGGTCCCAAATAACAAGATTCTGCTCTCTAAAGTCTTCGGAGTTAAACCGGGGAATCTTTGGGAATTGTTTTATTGAACTTTTGACTTAACAGATTCTATCTGGTGGCAAAGGAAGCATTTGTATTATATCTACATCTATATCTAGTATTGGTGACTACGCTAACTTATTAACTAACCATCACGCAGTCTCCTCAAAGGGGCACGCGCTTGATTTTCGCTACATTTGATAATGCCTTAGAAAATCAAACACGACATCCACAAAAATTATAATTATAATCAGGGACATTTCGAGAACTTGGCCGTTCTGGAGGATGTTGGTATTTTTGTCCCTGATAGATATCTCCGACGGCGACAGCACAGATTGTTTTGCCTACCGGCCGCCAGAACCAATCTGCCTCTGGTGACACCGATGGTAAAAACAATTAGTCTGCTAAACGCGGTCTCCTCGGAGATCGACGTCTTTCGTATTAGTGAAAGTAGGTTCAAAAGACAAATACTCTGATTTTGGAAAGTATCTTGTCTTCCTAATGTCTAACCATCTCTAATGCGTTTCTGCTATTATGCAATATATTATTTTATATAATATCACTTATTATTTCAGATCTTAGCTGAAATAACCTATGATTTCAGATCTAAGCTTAAAACCCATATTTTTCATATTTCATACCCCAATTTAAAACTTGCATATTTTGTTCTATTAAATTTTCTAACCGATCGCGAATATCAATCAGATGCAGCGTTCACCTTTAGATTTAAAACACGTCTTAATGCGCCCTTGAGGTGATTACATCACAAAAACGGCGCTTTAAAAGTAAGCATATTATTATTATTATTATTATTATTATTATGTATGACCAAATCAATCAAATTTTAAAAGTTGGTCATGTTAGAAGTCGGAGGAATAGACGTGCGTGTATGCCTCGTTGTATTAATGCGGAGGAAGCTAGAGAGGTTTGCCAGGATAGAGTAGTGTGGCGTTCCATTCTCTCTGCCTACCCCTGCGGGGAATCGGCGTGATGGTTTGTTTGTTTGTTTATAATTCTTTGGCATATAGAATGGAATAATACTCCTAGCGGCTTCTAACAATATGTTGGTTGACAGCCTTCACATTGTGTTAATAAGGTAGTTTGCTAAATGCCGAAAATCATTCTCCATAGATGGCGTTAGTGGGTTGGTTGTATAGGTTAATTCTTGAAAAAATTCACTAGTGCAACCAAATCTACATAGATGGCTGACTGAAACTGCCACGTGAAGATAAATATGGATTTTGAAGTATATATACATCTTCCAAAAATTTGTCATGCATGATCACAAATAACAAAGGTGGAATGGGGAATGTTGTAATTACATAAAGCGTGCGCTTAACCCAACCAATGACAGGTCATAAGTCCTGTAAACACCTTGATCATCCATGTTCAGTTTCCAGTTTACGTGTTCGCCTCTATTGAGATACAATTAAAATATGTATTATTATTTTACCTGTTCTCAATAGATGCATTAAACCTTATTTTTTTATGTCTATTGATGAAATAAACTGATTTGATTTGATAATTAAACATCTAGAAATGGTTTTCATCCGTATCAAAAATACACATGAACTTATTGGTTATGTTGGTTCCTTATCCCAAGTGGTATTCGGTTATGGTATTCATCATCATCCTAAGCTCGACAGCCCTGGGTGGGCCTTGGCTGAATCCAGGAGCTTCCTCCATTCTTGTCTGTTTGATGCCCTTATTCTCCAATTTCTCACTTGCAACACCGATGCATCCGTGTTGACACTGTCCATCCATCGCATTTTGGACCTTCCTGGTCTTCTACGTCCCTGTGGTACTGAGAGCGTGAGGCGTTTTGTAGGGTTGTCGTCGTCCATTCTGATTATGTGACCAGCCCATCTCAAGCGCCCTACTTTGATGGATCTGATCACATCGGGCTCTTTATAGATATCATATAGCTCTCGGTTATATCGACGACGCCAACCATTGTGGTCTCTCACTGGGCCATATATTGTCCTAAGAACCCTTCTTTCAAATGCTGCGATGGACCTTTCAGTGTGTTTTGTCATCACCCAGGTTTCAGAGGCATATGTGAGGACTGGTTTGATCAGGGTCTTGTACAATAGTGTTTTTGTGGTTCTTCTCAGTAATTTGGATCTTAACTGTTTTTGTAGAGCGTAGTAACATCGGTTTGCTGCCATTATCCTTCTGTCAATTTCTTCTCGGGTGTTATTATCACTGATAACTGTTGAGCCTAAGTATGTAAATGAATTAATTATTTCAAAGTTGTAATTTGCAGCTGAGAAAACCTGGGGGTATGGATATGTGGTATTAGAAGCAATCATCAATTTTGTTTTATCTTCATTTATGACAAGTCCCATTATTTTTGCTTTTTCCTCCAATGCTACAAACGCTTCACGGGTAGCTTCAAGTGACCGTCCCATCGGTTATGGTATTAGGTGGTTTAAACAAAGTTTTAACTCTTATCCCAGGAATCCGATCGCTTTTATCCGCCAGACTTCTGGAGCAAGCGCAGCAAGGTCTGACATGAATAACCACATAAAGAATACGGATACAAGAACTTGCCCGTGCGCTTGTCAATAGCTAGCGGCCAGAACAACGCAGACTTGTCGCGATAAACAAGTTTTTAGCGTGTCACTTCCGGGTGGCGCCGGAAATGTCGCTCCTGCATAACACGTCGTTAGGAACTAAACGCAAACTTTCGCGATCCGCACATACCAAGCCGGGAGCTTTTAACGAAGCTTTGCATGTAAAGTAAAGCTTTTCGGAATTCCAAACAATGGGACAACTTGAACTCCCCCCGTGACCGTCGGATCGTCGTCAAACGAGAAGCTCTCCTCTCCAGCGAAATATGTTTACGGTGCTCGACCACTTAAGTTTAGTGGAAAAACTTTTGGCGGAAAATTTCTGGAAAAACTATTTTTTCTAAAATTGCAATGAATATACAGACTCTCATAATGAGAACTATTCGTTCTAGTATCTTACTCGTTGTATGAAACACTCGTTAAGCAAAACAATGCTTCCAATTTAAATCAATGTAAAATACAATAATGCGTTCAATCCCGAAAAAATGCTCATTTATTATATTTATTTTTTTAACGTAAAATAAAATTGCATATTTATAAATTGTTAAGGGGCGTTATAACCTAAAATGCAATATCGATTTGCAAAAACAATTTTAAAATATCGACTTGCAGCTATTTGCAGACAACGAGCATGAACTACAAGCCCTGGTGTCTAGTATGTATGAGGTATGCAAGCGATACGATTTGATGATGAATGTGAATAAGTCCAAGGTAACGATTTTCGAAAAAAAAGGAAACATGACAGTCTGCTACGTTAATGTAAACGGTGAAAATCTGGAGCAAGTGGATGAAATTGTCTATTTAGGAAGTATGTTTACAAAGGATGGGGGAGTGGATATTGAAAGAAGGATTGGGGCTGGCAACAGAGTAAATGGTGCACTTAAAGTTGTCATCGCAAACAAAAGCCTATCCAAAAAAAGCTAAGATGGCAGTGCACAATGGTGTTCTTGTGCCGACCCTTATGTATGGAAGTGAAGCATGGAACTGGCAAAAGAAGGATGAAAGTAGAATAAATGCAGTAGAAATGAGATCTCTAAAACGAATGCGTGGTAAATCTGCATGTGATAGAGTGTCAAATGTAAATATAAGAAGTAAATGTGGTGCGAATGAAAAGTTATGAACAAAATAATGAAACGGTCGTTAAGATGGTTTGGACACATGGAAAGAATATGTAAAAACAAACTGGTGAGAAAGGTATCTGTAAAGGACGTGAAAGGAGCTAGCAATAGAGAAAAACAGAGGAAAACGTGTCACGATTAAATCAATCAAATATTAAATTT